>JAITYX010000002.1:4817500-5417500 GCA_021018815.1 Talinum fruticosum | reverse complement strand
ATTGTTCCTAGTAAAAATAATTTATAGGACTTAAGATGAATCTTCCCGGATACTAGATTTTTAAGAGTTTAAACATATATTATCTTAATTCAACAATAATTTAAAAATATGTTTTTAGAAAAGTACGATTTTAAGAATAGTAGATAAAGTTTTTTTTTTTCCAATGATGTAAGGTTATAAGTTAAAATTCAAACAACCGAGCAAAATAAAGCGCAATTGTTTTTTCTTAGTTAATATATACAATGTGATTTTCTTATAAGAGATCTGAAACTGTCTAAACTTAAACTTATATATGACTTACAATAAACGAAAAATAGTTGTCGATAATATATTAAAACATAGGTAGATGGTCAAAGATATTAAAGTTAGTACACATTGAAGCATGTGATGTAAATTTGATGTAAAGATTATGATATGGAGATATGGGCAAAGAAAGAAAGTGCATAGACATTGATGCGGCTGATAGTCAAAGAAGATTAGGAGGGAAAAACAAAGAAAGTGACTGACAAGTCTTTTGCCTTGGATTAAATGTCTCTTTTTTAAAAATGCCTCAGGACCCTTTGACTGGTCAACCCTCATCAAAACTCAACCAGACATTTTTTAATTTATTTATCTTTCTTTTTACCATAAGATAAGACCCAAGGAAGGATCCAAACTTTTGCTTCTTTTGTTTGTTTGTGCATGCAAAATCATAGTATGAAAATGAGACTCACCTAGCTAATACAATTCATTTAATTTTTTTTTAATTTATTATTTTATAGATTTTAATTCGGTAAATGTTTTATTTATTATTGATCTTAGACACATATTATTTAAAGATAAATTTTAGAAACCTAGCTCGTTCATCCTCGACCATCACAATTTCAATGGTCAAAGAAATAAGAGAGAGATATCTCGTCATGTCTCCTCGTAAAAGAATGATTAGGAAACAAACTGTACCTATCAAAAAATAAAGTTCTATCATAATACTCCAAAGATCTACCAAAGTTATATGCAAAGAAGCCATGATCATCGATCATATAACTTAAGCAAGCCATGCAAATAAAAGTGTCAAGTATATATCATTATCGGATAATTTTCTAATTTGGGAAATCATTAAATTTTCCTCGACCTTTTTGCCCCTTTTGAGAGGTAGGTAACCAATAATTTTAATTTATGCTGCAACAAAAATATCCTTTACGTAAAAAGGATAAAGCCAAATACATATGATCCGTTGCCTACCTAATCAGGTATGAATTTTAATAAAATTTAAATATTTAGACTGCATAAAATATTATTTTATAAGTAATTTTACCGAAAAATTAACAAAAGCGATTTTATCAATTATTGATGGATATGACATGGTGCAAACGTAGACATTTGAAAAATAAGTCTTCATACATTAAGATTTTCCTAAATTTCACACAAACAAAATCCGTAATAAAAGAAGTTGTTGTAGGCTAACATATAAAATCAGTAAATAATTTTACTTATTATCAATTAGTTTTGGGATGAATTACGACTTTGTGTGGTATGGCTGACACCTCTATTTGGTATGATTTATAGTTGGGCAGGTGGGAGGAGTCAGCTAGGGACTTACATCAATGCATAACTACTGATTACCCTGAAACATTTTGCAGGCAACATTTATGCATGAATAGATAATGTTTTTGCAGTTGCAGTGGCAGCAACATCCATGGAGTATTTATGTTCTCTCTGCTCTCATTTCTATTTTTCTTTTTTGTTTTTTTTTAATGTCTTTTGGCTCTGTCTTCAAGTATTTCAGAGTTTAGACACTCTTGCCTTTTTTTTGGGGGGAGGGGGGAATTTGTTTCTTTCTGATGGTACTGTGATGCAAAGTTCTCTTGAATAGCACCTAGGCCGGGCATGCATAGTACATGTGAATGGTGATCAAGAGGGTCAAGAGTTTTTGTATCTCCTTTCAGACAGTTATTATAAAGAGTGGCAACCGTAAAAGCCCGTAGAGATTAGATGGTAAAAAATAACGTTTCAAACAATCAAAGAGTTCAGACTAGATAAACACCGTTATAGAGTTACAAAATAAATAATTAGATATGAGTCTATTTGTCCATTCAAATAATCTCACATGACGACGTAAATTATAAAAAAAAAACCTCATTATTTCTAAAGAACACAAAGAAAAATTTACACTAATATAATCCGACTTTAAAATCGAACCGCAAAATTCATTTATCAGGTATAATTTTAATCAAATATTATTTAAATTGAATCAATGACTAAAATCACTCAGATTATTATAGTTGGAAAAAAATTCAACTACAGTAAAATTCTACAAATAATAAACTGAACAAATAGACCCGATATATTTTCCCACATGAAGAGAGCCATGGATGTGGAATATGGTCCAATAGTGCACTAGAAGTGGGCCGTTGGAAATCCATCAAATTTCTCAAAAACCACAAATTTTGATCTCAAACTTCCAAACGGCCACGAATTGCTACCCACAGACAGTGAAGAGAGAGAGAACACTGTGAGGAAAATGGTTGCTTCTCTATGTCATCAGTATCATCATGCTCTTCTCTTTCTTCAACCTTCACCCAAATTTTCATGTCCAAAATCAGTACTTTTTAACAGATACTCAAATTCCCATTTCGCAAACACTCTCATACCCAAAACCCATTTCGTCAAAAGACCACTCAAAGTTTCATTTGCTCTCACTGAATCTGATTCCCCCAAATCCCTCAATCCCGACCCTCGAACCCTTCTTCAGGATTTGGCGGTAATTTTCTTTTCTTTTTTTCCTTTTATTTATTTGGTAATCTCGTCCAAATTGGGTGCTTTCTTTTTCTTTTTAATTGTGTGTGTTCACCAATTTATTATTATTTTTTCTGACTTGCTAATTTCAGGATAGCTTGGATTTACCTTCTGATTACTTCGCGAAACTTCCCAGGGACCTTCGACTTGATGTAAGTGAAGTTTTCTGTCGCGTATTTCTTGTTTTGTGTTGAATTTCGAAATATTGGGTGTCTTGTTTTCCAAGTGAGCAACATGGGAAATCAATTAAGTGGGCTTTTGTTGTTTATTATGACGAGGGTTAGTTATCTTGCAGCTCAATGATGCGGCATTTGACCTTTCAAATGGACCCGTCCTCGACGAGGTTGGTTTTGTTGAGCTTGTTTGGCATTGCATTAACTCTAGCATGAGTATTGATGAGTATTGTCTTCAATTTCGTTTGGTGCAAAATTTTTAATTTATACTATTTGAGTACGTGCACCGTGATCCTCTCCTTTGTGAACTGAATTTGGTGAAAAATGAGTGAATATAGGTCTGATTGAGTATGTGGGCATTGCAACTTATAGCAAAAATCCCAGAAGTGCCCAAATATCACATATGTGGGTGTATTGGGGGGTGGTGTAGGTACTTAACTTCCTATTAGAGATGATAGTTTGAGTGACATATATAGTTGTGATTTCTGAACAAAGGAAAAGTCTCAAATTTTCAAGTGAAGACGTGAAGGTAATGTAATGTTGTTATATGTTGATAAGTTTAGAGTAGCTTTGTTCTGGACATTGATCATGTTGGACGAGAATCAAGGAATTATGTGATAAGGCATCACTGTCCATCTGGATTCTGGACAGTTATATTAGAGTGGATAGGACGAGGGAAGTAGTAACACAATGGTGAGATGGCCACCTAAGTGGGGCTACATAGAAGAAGAACTAGTTGAAAATCATCAGTTGGCAAGTTTAGATGTCATTAACAGGTTTTGGTGATCATTTGCTTAGAGGATTTAGATGTGTTTGAGGGTCAATAATCAGTACATAGGATGGTGAACAAAATAAAGTTATAGAATTGGATAAAAATTCGATAAATAACAAAGTGAAGCCAATAGTGGATATTTCATGGGTAAATAGGTTTAGTCTAGTGTTAAGGCATATAGGGAATTGAAAGCATGAATAAATAATTTTGTGTTCTTTTATCTTGCTGTTGTCTAGTGTGGTGTTGTGATGACTTGAAAGCATGTATGAGGATTAGAAGATTCTGCTGCAAAAAGTGATGCTGGTTTGGGGGCTCTATTCACAAGTCACAATAGACACAATGAGAGGAAATAAAAGCTCTGGCTTAGATATCTCTCACTTGAATTAGTTGCAGTCGCAGCTGCAGTTTTGGTTGATCATAGATATAGTCAAGTTGGCCTTTTTTATTGATACATTTGGGTTATAGGGATCATGATTGCCCAGATTGTCTCCAATGGAAACCTCTCTCGAATTTTTTTTTTTGGGTTGGGGGGGCTATGGTTGCAACATCTGAAAAACCTCTACAATCTACCTAGGGAGTTGAGGGTGTGGATTTCAGTTTAGATTCCGTTATAAGGATTGAAGGATGCAAATTGCATTGTAGTATGTTAAGTTCCTTAAACATCAGCATTGGTGGGGTTACATCTGTAGTAATGGGGATATTTGTTAGAACATGGTGCCAAATAGAGTAACGGAATAGAGGGCCTTTCGGTAGCATAATAATTTGGTTGAATCAGAGTAGTCAAAAGATTGTGATGATAGTGTTGGAAATTAAAAACCATCATTTTCTTTTCTTTTTCTTAATCATTGTGTATTTGGTAATTGGTTTGGTGGTGTTCATCATAATTGTGCTCAATTTACTGATGTGGCTCTTTTTTATATATTTTTAAAAACCATTATCTCCCATTCAGTCGTATGTATATTGCTTTCATCCTGCTCAAGATGTCTTCTATCCATTTTGGACATTTCCACTATAGTCGAAATCCTTTTCTAGCACAGTTCTGCTTGTAATTTTGCCCTCTATCTATTTCAGTTCTTTCTAAGATATATGATCACATTTACAAGTGGAGTGTTAATGTCTTTAGACTCTGAATATGCTATGTTTTAAGGTGCACAGTGCACTCATTATTGTTTTAAACCATTTGCAATATTATGCATGTTGATATCTCTAAGTTAAATATTTCAGTGTGGGCAAGAGCTGGGGGATACATTATTAAATTTAGCTCGTGCTTGGGAGTTAGCTGATACCTCAACTTCTGCTGCTTTAGCAAAGAAGCTCCCAGTGCTGGAGAGTTCTTTGACAGATAGTGCAAAATCAGGCAAGATTTGAGTCATATTCAATTTTAGTGATTGCTTTGTTATGCATAGCTAAAATTCCTTTTCTTTTTCTGTTTTCTTTCTCTGTAGCTCTTGGAAAACGCTTATTATCTGCTGGAAGAAGATTTCAATCAATGGGGCAATATGGTCAAGGTGAACTTGAAAGGGTATCACACTGCTCAAAACTTCTCTTTTATGATTTTTACTCAACAGAAATGAACTTGAGAGTCAAGAAAACCCCATTTGTGCTATATGATGTGTTAACGAGACAAGTATATTGTACCGTTCTACATCTACTTTTGTTGTGAAGCTGTGCTTATTCAGTGTCTGTCATGTCCAAGGTCCGATAGCGACAATATCTCTGTGACTACGCATCCAAAATCCATCCACGCCCCCAAAAAAAAATGGAAAGAGGGTTGGGGGTAGCTTATTCAGGATTCCAGGGTAATGGTCTGGTTAATGAGCTGAAATGCCTGAAATCATATGAAGTCTGTCTGTCTTACAGAGAGAATTCTTTTTATCCTCATTTAATGTAATTAACTCTCATAATAATGCATTCCTTAATAGCAGTATTCTTGGCTATTCAACAAGTATAGATTGCAAAAGCTATGATTTCTGCTGGGAAGCTTTTGTCTGCAACTGCAGTTTCGACAGTAAATGAAGGCTCAAAACCTGAAACAAGGACTCTGAAGGTAAACTAACATCTTCATCTTCTCGTTCATTCCTTCATTGTTGTTCTCAATGTTCTGCTTCTGCAGTTTGGAGAACTTCAAGTTGAAGTGACTCCTGAGAAGGCCAATATCGGTGCAGCAATCGCCATTGTTTTCGGGTAGTTACTCTTGCCTTATGGTTTATACTAATAGTTGTTTTGAGTTGGAATGAAGATAAGTTATTATACGTTTTTGTGAGTTGTGAACTTGTAATTTGAATTCAGGATTCTTTCATGGGAAATAAGCCAAGGAATTCAAGCCATCCCAGAAAGTTCACTGCAATATGCAAATGACAATGCCCTGCTTCTGGCAAAGGTACTTGCAAGTAATCAATCATATGTTAATTTTCAATTTCTAAATGTGATTATTGGGAGTGCTCGAACCCCTCAATCTACTTTCCTAATTCGGGCATCCTACATTGTGATCCCGATCCAAAAACATAAATGAGTGAAATCAGATAACAAATGGGGTTCCTATACTGTGATCCACTACTTAGACAATCCAGGATCTAGCAACATTGGTCCCTACTATCCTTATCTTAGCCGAGGTGTTTTCTTTCCTTTTCTTTTCTTGAATGCAGTCTTTGAGGGGATTTCTGCTCGCATTATTCTACTCATCTACTGTTTTGTCTGGGTTTGCTGCTGTTGGACTTGTCCTGCTTGGAATACAGCTTAAATCAAAGGATAAGTAAGCATTCATTTGCATTCGCTCCTGGTTATTGTAGCTCAGAACAATTACTCAAAATTGTATGTGCTTAACATCATATAATGTAAAAAGGCAGTTTTTCTATGTTGCTTGAGAAGAAATCATAATATGATTGTAAATTCCCTATGTCCTAGTCTCTTCTAAGGAAGATTTGAGCCAATTTTCATAGAATAAGACATAGAATTGGTGCGCGATTGTATAACTTCCATCTAAGAATTTCGATCTCAACCAACTAGAGTGGCTGTTTCCATTGAATCCGTCATTTAGATAAACAGTTAATTGTCTACTACTACTCCGTAAAACAGGTAAATAATGGGATAACGAGACATTTTGTTGTAATCTATATCAAGTGATGTAAGCCTTCACTAATTGTATTGGCCGGCTGTGGGTAGTATATCGATATTGATCAGAATCTAACTCGAAGAACACCGGGGTAATAAGTTGTGTCGATTTTAGGTTCAAAATATACATACCATATCCAGATGGACGAGACGATATGAAACTTATGTAAGTATGCAATTTTTATCTAGAATTTCCAGACCAAATAGAAATATCAGATGAAATGATTTGAAAAAAGTACCAGACAAAGTCAATGTATATGAAGGGGTAGATGGAAACCTAGCACACAAATTCACTACAGCACGATCACGCATAGTCCAAATCATACTCAAGAGTCTTAATCATGCTTGATTTCGTCACTATTTGCTCTAATATTCCTCTGCATAAACCACGCCAAAGCCAGACTTTACGATGTTGATTTTTATTCATAATAAAGAACCGATTCCCATAAGAGTTGGCGCATTTAATAATTTGATAAGAAAACATATCAAATTTACCAAGAATAAATGTTAAATTGTCAATATCGACATGACGGCTCTATTGGTCAGTGTTCCACAGTTTGTGAGGGCAGTTCATTAAGTAGTAAGTACCGACCTTGATTAAGTTTGGTAATCATCGTTGCACTCATAAAAACTTTTCAAAACAAAACAAAGCCAAAAAAAAAGAAAAAAAGTTTTGAATGATCATAGATTCACAATGCCGTCCTCTTCTACATTTTCGAAATCAAGGGGTTTCTTTTTTAAAAAAAAAATTGCTAAAAAAATAGGAGTAATTTGTTTTGGCCTCACATAGATCATTGCAAATTAAGGACTTCATTTCTTGATTTACCCAAAAGAAAAATGTGCTCCTTGCTGGCTAATTGCAGGCCTTGTCTACAAATTATTTTGTACTTTGTTTTTCTTATTTTTGATGGGTAGTACTAAAAACATGAGTTTAAGCTATGTTAATTATTGAACTAGACAGCCAAAGTGGTGGTAGCTTAGTTGGCTTCCGCCCCTTTTTATACTTATCGTTAAAATTTAAAAATTTTATTGAACATGACAAGGTTTTATTTCTGCCTGAATCAGGCACAAAGGTCTATTTAAGACACGAGTTAATAAAAGAGTTTTATACATTATTGAGTCTCTTTTTGGGGCTCCGTATTTTCGTTGTACCTTTAACTTTCAGTGCCTTATTTTGTTTTTTTCTTTTTTGGTTTTGGATTTTCCATTGCATTTTAGCTGAACTATTATTGGCTTATAAGTTTTATCCCAATATAAGAGATAGAGCATTTCATGATGAATTTTCTCCATTCATAAAATTTAAACCCAAGACGTTATTTAAAAGGCACAAGTTGCAAATTAAACCAATTTAACCAACTTGTGTCGAAATACAATTTTTTTATATATATTATGTCTTCTTTTATATCTCACAATTACTAATCAATGTTCAACCTTGAAGATTTGTATTAGCATAACCTAATGTAGTTAATTTATTAATCTGCATTTCTTCTCTCCTCTCTCCTTTTCTTCTATAGAAAAAAATTCTTACCCACCTTCATATTTTTTGAAAAGGACTGCCATAGACCTATAATCCCTAACTGTTAGCGGTAACTGTTAGTGGTCAGATTTAATTTTTTCTTCTTTTCAACCTCCTCCTCATTTGTCAGTAAATTTGCTATTAATTTTATATACCTTTCTACTAAATACTCTTCATTTCGTGAGAGTTACAATTTCCTTCTTTAGCTTCTTACCTTGTGTAAGTTTTTTTTCTCTCGTTCTGATGCGACTGTAGATGTAGGGATGATATATTACAGAAGATAGTTTGATTTAACCATATAAGTCGACTTGCCTGTTTTCGTTGGAGGACTAATCAATTATGGAATATGCTTCTATCATGGCGATATTTCTTAAACGCATAATCTATCATGTCAAATTTATATACTAAGTTATATACCACAGCACATCGATGGTTAAAAAGATAATTTATAGAATTTCATAGTCTTCGCTATTCCTTCACAAAAATAACCATAATATGGCCGGCTCTTTATCTTTTCTTTTTTCCGCAAAATAATTGACTTCATCATATTTGGTAATTAAAACATAAATATAAGGAAATTATATTGAAGAAGCAGGTAAAAGTCAACTTTGATTCATGGCATCCCATTTCTTGAAACAATTAATGATTATTTTTTAGAGCAATTAATAATTAATTTTGTAAAAAATATTTTTCAAAAAAAAAGATTCCTATTTTTGTTTCCTAAATTCCATTTCTCTGCAAGTGAACTGACCCTTGACTCGATGAGCTCTGACTCTGTCAAATTATTAGGTACAAAGAAAAAAAAATTTTGTCAACTTTATTTTCTAAAAATAAGATTTTCTGTGGCTTTGTCATCTTGGGAGAAGTCAAATTTTTAATAAACATTTTAGTAGATTTCTGGAAAACAGCTGTACATGATCACTGAAAATTAATTGTTTGTTTTTTTATAATCATAAATTTTTATATAGATTAATTATCGTTACGAGTCTTGTACGTATTCGAAATAAAAATACTTATATCCACTTCAAGAGTAGAAATAAGAGGTTTTTCATCGAACATATACATGAAGTACTATTTTGGATGAAGTTCCAAAATCTAAGGTAGATATTTGAAATTTTTAATGTCGTCTTAATAAGAGTCTTTTTTGTTTATTTATTACAAAATTATCTTGTAAAATATTGGATTAAAATAATATTGATTTATAATACCCTCTACCTATAAAGGAATGTTATACTCACTTTTAGGAGGTGGTTGAAAACAAGTGATCATTGAAGTTTCACAGTAAATTGTTATGCCTACTTGAATGAGTTTTGCAATCCAATCGCAAATAATAAATTCTCTGACGCGGAAAAATGTTGAAGCAACCCAGTAAAATTAATTTTGATGAATCTAGAATGTGGAGGATTCCGTCTAATGAAATGGTTGGTGGACGGGAAGGACGAGAAATTAGCCACTTATGAGTCATCAACCGATATACAAGTTCGGATTTTTCATTTGGCACAAATCTCTTTTTGCTCGAATTACACATGTTAAAAGGTAATAAATTTCTTTATTGAAGGTCGGAGAAGTTGTGAATTCCTAAATGCTTCATATAAGGATGAAAAATCTACGACATAATTTTATATCTTTAAAATTTCTAAGTTTATCCAAACAACTAAGAAGGTCTTGACACCCTGAAAGGAATACATATCTTCAAATTGACTAAGTCAAAAATTCACATTATAATTTCATTTAGTTTATCTACCCCTCCCTCTCCAATAAAATAAGAAAAAGGAATGAGTACAGAGTTTTTGGGGAAATATGTACATAAAAAAGAGTAACGGTCAAAAAAAGAAAAAAGTAAAAAAACTATAATTCTTATGGATAGGCATGAGATTGACTTTGACGATATGCATTTGTTTCTCTTTTTGTTCTTTTTCTCATAATTTATAAGTTTCTTTTAAACATCGTAGGTCGACAAAATAAGTATGTATAATTAGTCTCAGACAATTTCGTCACTACTTTATTGATAATGTGCGATAATATTCATCAATTATTAAATAAAATTTGATACTGATGCATTTCTAGGAAGGTAATAATAATTGGCAATCTAAACATTAATATACAAAAAATTCTAAAACTTCATCGATATGCCTAGTAAATATTGAGTATGAAATAATTTCGGAATATAATTATAAACTTAAAGTTGAATTTTTTTGTCCAAAATAAATTTTTTGTCGAAAGATAAAGTTGGTGAACTTTAGGATTAAAAATTGATTGCTTGTGAAGGAAGAGAAAGAAGAAGTACACAAAAGCAGAAAATAATTTATAAAGGACAGGAACCAATTAACAAGTACGGTAGCTATTAATAATCTATATAGTCCGTATTTGCTTCTAAAAAATATATATATATATATTTGCCGTAACGATATTAATAGCGTAAAATCATGGCAAACGAATAAAAAATAAAAATTAGTCGTGCCGAGAGGCCACTCACCCTATTCCTAAGCTCTCCACACAGGTTCGATTCTCGGTGAACATAAATTTCTTAAGTTTGAGGATTTGTGTGTTGTGGATATAGTTATACTTGGCGTCCCCCTTCCCGGCCCTGTTAGGCTCGTTGGACGTTCCTCAAGATAGGGGTCCAATGGGTGGCCCACTTACCCTCGAAAGATAGAGCTCCAATTGGTGGGCCAACTTACCCTTAAAAAAATAAATAAATAAAATTAGTCATAGATTTGTTGGAAATATAATTGAAGAAAACCAGTCTAACGAAACCTTTTTTGTTGTTTTTCTCAAAGATTAAGAACTTGGACCAAAAATAATTTAGTATTATAGTTGTTGTTATTGTAGAATAAGTTATACAAAATTTAAAATTTTTTATTAAAAATGAAATTATTTGGAAAAAAATTATTAAGTCATTCAAAAGATCTTTCTAGAAATATATTTTTTTAATCACAAAGTCACAAGGCACTACAATGCAATAGGAAGAGAGAAACCAAACCTAAAAATTAATATAATCATAATCTCAATCCTCAGCAATATATCTTTATTCCGTTATTAAGATAATTTAGTAAAAATAAGTAGTAGTTCTTATGAGAAAACACTTTAAAGGGGGTGTAACAAAGACTACTAGTAGTAAAATAAACAAAATCAATTTGACTTCAATATTTTAGATATGTTGTCCTTATTATGTTTAACTTTATCTTATAACCTTTAATTGCTTATAACTCTTTACAATTTTTTATAACTAACTTTACAACTATCTTACAATCTGTTTCTGCTCACAACTCATTACAACTTCTTATACTTCCTTACAGTCTTACAATTTTACAACTTCTTACAGCTTAAATTAAACAGGGCTTTATACGATTATACATCTTTGTAAGAATTTTTATTATTATTGTAAATGTTATAAATATTCTCCAGACGTTGGGATCAAGTGAGAAGAATTATTGTATGAAAAATAAAGTTGAGCCTTTTAAAAGCAGATCAGGAGTTGAGATTAAAAGGAAGCTCAGAGCTTGAACAATATTGAATCGTACAAACCAAATTTGTTCTTCTCATTATACCTCTTCTCACTTGATTGATCCATACCCTTTAAAAAAAACAAATGTGAATGTTTATGAATATTGTTTAGTGACACTTAAAACACTTTTTAGTAATCACTTCACAAAAAAAAAAAACAATTTAAAAGAGTAATCAAATGTGAGGAGATCTATTATATTGCACGCCTTTATTCATCAATACTTCGAGGTAAAATTTGAAATATCGGAATTATCTGTATTTTTTGAGGGATTAAAGACTTCACCAAAACTTTTTTAAAAAATCATCATATTTATCGCTTTAAATCCACAAGAGAGGGTTTGTATTTTGTAAATCGTCGTTTTTTTTTTATACTTGATAAATTCATTTAATTTGGCTAATTTCGACCTTTGTTATATATGCATATAAGTTGGATAACTCTTGTTTAGTGATGTACACATTTTTGAAAAGCCAAGCAGTCCTTGAAATCGATAGAGCAACTATAACTTAATTAGTGGTGCATTTAAAGTAGTAATTTAGATATTGTTGGTTTCAGTAATTATGGACCAATGATTTTTAACGCTTCTAAATATAAAACTACTCTTTAGCACACCTTGCAACTCCTAATGATCTTTATTGCCTACCTCTAATTCTAACATGCACTTGAACGAACAAGAGTAATTTATAACTTTTATCACAAATAAAAATGACCCACGATAACATTTTTTATTTGAATGGCAACAAAGAATATTGACGATGTATCTTTTACGTATGATTTGATATGCAAACTGTTTGGTAAAAAGAAAAAAAATGATAAAAGAATCCTAGTTATTGCACACCAAATACACGGTTAAAGGGATATAACTAGACCTGGTAAAAGTTTTAGGGTTTTGGACACAATTTTCTCGACCCGAATCCGAAAACCCCGTAAATTAGCGGTTAAGCCTGATCCAAACCTATTCGACCCGTTGGGTTAGGACAATAAAAACAACAATTTTGGCTTTGCTACTTGTTAATTGAATGTTTTATGCATGTTATATGATTTTTCTTTCGCTTTATCGCTCTTTTAGTAATGGTTATTTATCATATCAAATCATTTGGAGAGGCATTACATATTTATCGCAATCATTTACAAACGAAAACTAATACTATTTCATTTCTCAACTTCTTTCTCATGAAAAAAATATTATATACAAAAATTATACATAGTTAATTTCAATGAAAATATGCTTGGATTCGAACAACATGATATATTAAAAATACTCAAAATATTCAAGTTATACTTGTTATATTTTTGTGAAATGCATATATCCTATCGAGTCATATCTTAAAGAATATACTTTTTTTGTAGAAATAATATTATTATAATGATGTAAAATTTTGATGTTATACTTAAAAATAATAATTTTATTTTATTATAAATCTCTAATTTTTATTTATTTGAAACTGTTCTAGTTGTACTTGAACCATAGCATCTAGGATAGTCGATGGGTCGGGTTAAAACAAAGTCAAATTTTTGCTACTCGAATAAAATGGGTCGGTTACGCGTACCTAAGTCAACCCTTTTTCGATATGTTTTAAAATAAAGTAAATATACATATACACCTCATTAGTATAATAGAAGAGATGAAATAAACATCAGCATCATAAACCAATCATAATAGAACAAATCATTATTATTCAACCCATTCTTGACCCAACCTTTCATTTACCTTATGTAAACGGGTCAAGCGATCGAGCCGCTCAACTAAATGAGGTTTCCACACAAATATTATAATGAAAGTTTTGAATGTTTTTTAATATTCTTCTTAGAAAATGCAAATACTATACTTTTTCGAAGGATTATGGGCAATTATAAGCAAAAAATATGTTGAATTTTTGTAATTAACAAAAGAAAAATAACTTATAAAAATGCAGTCTCAACCCGTTGGGTCGACCCGAAACCCGTATAACCCAATATACGACCGCCCGTATTTTAGTCGAACCCGAAATACATCCGATCCACATTTTACCCGAACTCGAATACATCTAATCCATATTTAACATGCCCGCCCGAATTGACATATTTAGATATAGCATTTGTCACGAAACCCGTATAACCCGATATACGACCGCCCGTATTTTACTCGAACCCGAAATACATCCGATCCGTATTTTACCCGAACTCGAATACATCTAATCCATATTTAATCTGCCCGCCCGAATTGGCATATTTAGATATAGCATTTGTTATCGAGGAGGAAAGTTTAGAACGAGAGCTTTACCCTTTATAGCCACCAATGGTTCGACTCCGGCTAGTCAGATTACTGGAGGATTAATTAACATAAAAAATCCTAATTATTAATCTGAATTTTCGTGCGCGATAGCACATGCAATTAGTTGGCAAATCTCAAAAATTAAATGATAAAATCCACTTCGTGATTTGTGCTAAATTATTTCAACGTCTCACTGCAATAACTTGCTCATCTATTCTACTACACATTGTCATAATCATTTTTTATTAATTTAATAATAATAGTGTATATCTGCACCAAAAAAAAAAAAAAATAGTGTATATAATAAAAGCCATAATAGCATTAATGAAAAAAGATAATAGAAATATTTTTACCTTTTTTTTGAGATCCTATAGAACTATAGTACTTGATACATCAATCAAACTTATGGTTTTCAAATTTTTGTATTTTTTCAAACATATTTTAAATGTAAAAATTTAAATTACCAGCACAACATTTAAACTTTTGGGGGAGCTTACTAATTGTTTCAATAATCATATAAAAATTTAATTCAAATCAAAAGCAATGGCTTCTCCATGACAGGTTGGTTAATAATCACTGTTTCTTTGTTCCATGGTTCAGTTCTAGCTCTGGCTTCTTAAAGGGGTCATTGTGGTTTGGTACAATTCATGGTTGGATTGAGATTGTGTGATCTTCAACTTGAACTTAATCGCTTCGAAAAATAGTTCAAATTGGTTCACTGTTCGAGCTTAAATTGATTAGATAGGTTTTTTTTAAGATGTAAAATTGAGGAACCACTTCGTTTGCTTAAATACAATTCTGCTAGCTGAATAATGTTAGACAGAAAGTCATCACAAAATGCAACTAAGTGAGCAACAATATTTCCCTCCACTATACATGACTAGATAATAACAATAAAAAACTCGGAACTAAACTTCTAATATCATCAACAATTAAATCGATTAGTTTTCTTCTCCGACTATGATTCCGAAGCTTTGAAATCACTAACGTGGTATCCGACTCAATGATCACTTTCTCACATTCTCTAGCTTGCATTGGCTAGATAAGTCTAAAATATTTACGTTTAAGTCGAACCGACCCATCAACCACCTTTAATCTTTATTATATTGGAATAAAAAGGCACTTTATTTTTGTTTTGATGAGCTTTGTCTGTCCCCTTAGAAACTATAAGATTCAATGAACCATACTTTTTGGTGAAAAGTACGGAGGCTTATTAAGAAAAAAGTATGAGATGAACCAATAGACTTTTTTTGCAAATATAAATTAATTGATAGGTAGTTGTGTGGTAGGTGGGATCCCATGCCTTGGTAATTGACATATTCATAAGCTACGCCTATGAAAGATTCTTAGGGTTAATGTGTAATTATTTGCATTGATTCCCTTTTCCCGTTGCATTCAATTTTGCATTAATTTCTGTATTATTTATTATCCAATTTTCTAATTAATTAATTAATTCCACTACTTGTTCATTCGCCAATCAACTTGCTTTAATGTGAACTCAAGTCAAACATTCTTGCACTTTATTTCCATGCTTATGACTTTCTCAATCATCATCATTTTTTTCCTTTTTGTTTTTTAAATTTATTTAAAGGTATATTTAAAATGACTGTTAAAATTAACTGTTATAATTATTACACTTAAAATCAGTTGAAATGATTCATTGTTATAACTGTTATAGCCGAATAGTTGTTATAGAAAAATGAGTTGAAATGATTATTTATATAATTAAAATGAGATAAAATAAGCTAAAAACTGTTATAAATATTGGTATGAGCATCACTTCGAACAAGTCCAAGTTAATTTCCCTTAAGTTTGATTACTACTACGGAAATTGAAAGTTTGTATGTTATTTTTGTATGTTTGAAAAATTTAGTATAAATATTTGAGATAAAAGGAGGGAGCAAATTCATTCATGACATGCAATAAATCAAATATCTCCTCAATCAAACAGCCTGTTCTTGAACCCTGTTCCACTATAATCCTTCTCACTTTTTACAGCTTTTTTAAAAATAATAAATCTCACTTGTTCACAGTCCTTCCCACGGTCTACTCCAATTTATTGTCGGAAACAAAAACAATTCGAACTATCACCAAAGCAAAAAAACCGCAACATTTACAAACTTCCTCAAAAGAATTAATGGTACTATCATTAGATGTGTGAAGAATACAATATTCTTTACATCTTCGAAATTATATAAAAATCTCATTTATTTTTGTTTTTCTTTTGTTTCTGTTCTTCTCTTTTCTTCTCTTTTCTATTAATCGTTTTCCTTCGTTTTTACTATATATTTTATTTTTGTTCGTTTTTTATATAATTTCAAAGAGTACGTCGTTTTACTGGCTTCATTACTATCTCTCTCTATAATGCCTTTTATTTGTTTAAAAATATTAAATATAAGAATGGCCATTGCGGTGCTCAGGGATACTCTGTGTGCCAATGATCAAGCAAGGAATTTGTAAGTTATAGGTCTCACTGTCAAGGTGACGCACACGATGATAGCATGATGAAGGGGTGGGGGTCCCAACCCCAATCCCAATTGTAAGTTCAAAGAGCGAAGGGTGATCGTGTGTGTTTTTGGACCAACCATAGTAAACCACACCAACTCCATTGAAATAAGTAATTATATCTATTTTTATATTTATTTTTCACTTGCCTACTTGTTCAATCACAATGTCTCCTAGTTTGTATTCACAAGAAACAACCTTTTGCTTTTTGTACACATTATTACTCCACCGTTCCTTCATCTAATACTCTTATTTTATTTTATTTTAACTTACATTCTTACAACTTCATTACAGTTTATTACACCTCCTTACAGCTTTTTACACATAAATGAAACGAGTGTATCTCACACAAGATAATATCGAACACTCTCACATAAATGGTTATTGAACTCTTGATCTCCGCATCTTACGATTTTATGATTTTACAAGTTCAAAATCTTCCATCAATTCAACAACTTCCTGTAAACAAATTCCTCTAGGATCTCAAATTTGTTAAAATCTTACGATTGACATAAAACTTGTTCCTCCGTAAAGCTGCAAATTATAAGACTATTAGAAATTGTCGAAATTATAGGATAAGCGTAACGAGTTATAACTAGTTGTAAACTTATAAGGAGTTGTAAATTTGTAAATTAAAATTTTAAAAAAAAATAAAAGTGAGCAAAATTTGCATAACTAGACATACTGACACGAAATGATCTCATTTAAGATGAACTAATTCTAATTAAAAACACTTTTTATTCCTACCATATCCCACAATTTGTATGGGAAAAAAGGTCTCATTCAAAATAATGTTCTTAGCCGTGTCGTGATGTTTCTTACATAGTGCGATTCGAACATAAATCTCATAAAACCTCACATAGGTGGGATTCGAAAATAAATCTCATAAAACAACTTTTAAAGGTTATACTAGTCAAGCTAATCAACCCAAACTCCCCCTCCCCTTTTTTTTAGTGGGTTTAGGGAGAGATGGAATGAGGAAGTGAGAAGCAAGAAAGAATCTTGTTGCTTTCACATATTGACAAGGATGTGTGAGAGAATCTCATACCATGACTTGGCGCAAAGATGCGAATTAAATGAATCTTCTTTGCGTGCTTCAACTTCATTACTACAACTTGCCTTGTCAAAGTGATCTGACATATAATTATTATTTTTTTTCAAAATTCTTAACCTAAGTGTATTCTCTTAATTTAAAAATTACAATATTATATGGTATTAAATTTAAAAAAATCACTATAATTGAATTATTTATTAGTGTTACAACTTATAATTAGTGTAATATTTTTACAATTAATCATTATTTTCTTCCCTCAATGTAATTGACTGATATTAAAACTTTATACTTGATAATTAAATATAATTATTAAAATTTTTATAATTTTAAATCATATAACATATTAATTTAAATTAAAATAAAAAAATAAATATATCTCACTACAAAACATGTATTAAGGTGTAAAAATCTAAGTACAGATTGTTGCTTAACAACTGCAACTTCAATTCAACCACATATTTTATCATTTTTAATTTATTAATTATAAAGCGCTCAATTGTTTATCGATCCATCAACTTTATACCAAATCCGCCAAAATTAAACAGACAGAGTAAAAACTTGAAACCGCGCATGGTTGATGATGGATATTAGTTGTAATTTTCAATGATTAACGAATTTTAAATGCATCTAATATTGATTAGTTATGCAATTAATTAAGCAAATTGAAGTCAAGGAATCTAATTAATTAAGAATAAACCTAATAATTTTAGCTTGTTAATAATAGCAAAATGATGATATCAGTAAGGTCTTAACCTAGTGATTAAAATCGAGGTCGTAGACACATTAGGTCTCCATAGTTCAATTCCCCTATCGTATCATGATATTTTGTGCTCATTTGGACAATAATAACAATAATAATAATAATAATAATAATAATAATAATAATAATAATAATAATAAAAATGGTATTATAAACATCTTATTATAGACACTCTCGTATGAGTTTAAAAATTATAAATCACGTAATATGTTAAAAAAAAATAGTAGGATTAAATAGTAGGAGATTCATAAATTGTGTAAAATCTAAACTTTTAATGTATAAATTACCACAAGAAGCTCTCTTATTGAGTTTAACAGCTGCTTGAAAGGTGTTTTATTACAAGACATTTATCATCATTCTACACATGAAGAGGAGTTCTCTGATCCCTCTCCTCTCTATCTCATATTCCCTCTCAAAGTCTCAATAATTGTCAGAATTAATACTCTAATTTTTTCCTTTGATTTTCAAAGAGTAAATTATAAATAACCCTTCTCGTAAGAATTATATCTAAATTATCTTTCATAAGGATGAAAAAGATAAAACCACGTTATAGAAAAAGAGATAGATAGCTCGATCTTAGTTACTCAATCCACATACAACACGATTTCCTTTGCAAAATGTATGGTCAAATGACAATAATCATCGAGGTAGATTATAATTTTCTCTATATCCTTTTTTTTTTTATAACTTTGATAAAAAGCATACTATTATAATATTAATAAAATATACGTATTTCCGGTTCTTATTTGGAATAGTCACTAATTAATTTACAACTACGCATGCTCACCTAGCTTGTTGATGATGAAAGCTTCCCTAAAACTCCCTATGGAATTTTTAAAAATCCAAGGGCCAAAATTAAGCAACTAGTCTGACCTCTCTATAGGCCAATTTTGGTCCTCATCTTGAATTTTTTTCTTGGTTGCCAATAAATTAAGAAACTAATAATGTTTTGTCACCGTTCTTATAATTTCTGGCTCTCAACTATAGTTTCATCAGCATAGGACAACGGCCACCCATATAATAATGTTGGAAAATTATTTGGCCAAAATCATCAAAACTTTTAAATATGAGTTATTTTATTAATATTTTTTAAAAATATTATTTAAACTGCTATTTTTATTTAAATTTAGAAGAGAATTTTTTTTTTTTTTTGTAATGGTACTTATAAGAGTATATAAGTTGCGAACTTTAATGGGGGTCTGAAACCAGACTTTTATACCAACTAAGCAAAATACTTTCGGTAAAGAAAATAATGCATATAGTAGAGCGACGAGGTATTATCTTTGGCAGTTACAAAAGAAAAGGTGAATAATAATTTTAAAACAGTTTGATGATTAAAAAAAAACAAAAAAACAAATTGCATGGTATGCTAGTGATTGGAAGCTAAATTGTTATTAAGATGTCATCGATCCATCACCTTGAATCTAATGCTCTAACCTTTTGCGTATAGTATATTACAATAAGGACTGCTGACATCCATCATCACACTATTTTACAATTTTTTCACATCGCTTTAAGACAACCCCAATATTTATTTTTTTTATATAAAAAAATGTCTTTGTGGATGTGTAACATTGCTGATCTTAAAAGGGTGCTTAAGCTAACCAACATTATTTAACCTTTTGTCCAAAAAATAAAAATAAATTAGTGGTGTCCTGATATATAAATTTAATAGATATAAAATTATTCTTTGATATTTCACCATTAGTTTAAGCTTTTGATTGAAATGATTCTTAAACATATTATCGAGCCTTCCGAACAAAGGTCTCAACTTTAAATCAGACCAGTCTCTATATCGATTTATCACACAAGGTTAGGGAAACGCTTGCAACATCCAAGCTTTAAGACTAAAAGGTATTCGAGTGAGAGGGCAATCCTTTGCAACATCTATGCTTAAAATCTGAAGCATGTATTCACATAGAGGGGCGTCTTATAATATGAAAGCAATTTTATACTTTGTAATTGTCCGGCTAATCTTTTTATGACGTAGATATAAGAAGGGTGAGGATCCATTTAGCTCTTTGAGTTTATATATATGATTCGTCCAAGACTGTAATAGTATTTGATGACTAACACAATATTACTCTAACCATTTCACAATACTTGTCACTTTAATTATTTTTTCATTTCATAATATCTGTCACTTATAATTTTATGATATATTAATGATTAGTTTATAAATTTTTTTCTTATTAATTATTTTTTTCTCTTTTTTATTTATTTATAATAAAATCTTAAGATAACTTGATTTTTTAACATAAATTTTACCATATATTTTATGTTTTCTTATATTTCCTTGATATTTCCTCACAATTTAAAAATAAAAAAATTATAAAATAAAAAGAATATAAGTCCAGCTCATTTAGTTATAGACAAGAAATTCGAGTAGTATGACAAAAGGTCAATCCTTAATTTGGCGACTGCAAGTCTACAAGCAATGAAGGAAACTTATTTGGAGAGAGAGAGAGAGAGAGAAGGGAGAGCTTAAGTTGCGTTTGATTTGGTAATAAAACGTGATGATGTACAAAAATTAGTGGCTTTACTTTTGGGCTTTGCGGCCTCCTCCTCCTCCCTTGGAAAATTCTCTCTGGAAAGGCCAACTCTTTGTCACTATCAAATTAAACAACTTTTGTTTCTTATTTCTTCTTACTTTTTCTTCCTTTTAATTTTCCCTTTTTTTTAAAATTATAATCTTCAAGCTGTTAAATTTTGACACGACCTTTATGCCTATGTAATAATAATAATTGCTTAAAATTATAATAATCATCGGATTTTAGTGTTATAGAAAGACATCAAACCCTACATTATCTTTTGTATCATAAACTATTTTTTTAAAAAATTTCTCAACAAAAATTTCTTCTATACACAAAATATTTATTAAACTAACATCTAACCACACTATATATTTAAAAGAAAATTTTCCGTATATTATTTAATTTATTAGAAAATTCTAAAAATAAGTTACTTAATATTACGCTATTATATATTCCTCTTATACACTAGCTAATAAAGAAGATTCCTTTAAAAAATACATCTCTTATCCACGTGATGCCTTTTTTTTTAAAAATGATTATATTTTATAGGTGAAATGAATTGAAATGAATCTGCTTTAATTTTCCGATAAAAAGTAGTTATCTTCTTTCCGTATGTACTTATCTCATTTCACCTAGCTCCATATTTATTTCTCCTTTTCGCTCCATCTTCTTCTCTTTATAAGATAAGATTTCCCAAATTTGAAGTTAGCCAAACAATTAAAACTAATGATAAAGAAACTTGTAAAACTAAAATTTAGAGCTTAATTAATTATTATACATATATAATTTTTTCCCCTTAATTCCTGGTTTGTATTTGATGGTACATAATTTGCACAACCACTCCAGAGATTTTGGGAAATTGGTGGGGAGGCCACTTAGGCCAAAGAAAAATCATAACCCAAAAACAAAACAAATAATATTTTTTTATAAAATTTTAAATTTTAATATCCCAAATTTTGAATCATTTTACTCATAATATTTCGAATTATTAATAAGTACATAACATCCTCACATTTGACACTAATATTTTTTAATATCTCACACTTTAAAAATCGACATTAGTTGTCCCAATTTTGAGACACTGATATACTAACTAATAATATGACTGAATGTTCGACATATTAAAATATAATATTTTATTTTTATTACCAAAAACAAAAGAAATTATTAGTTTGTTTTTGATTATTGGTGTATAGCTAGTGCGCAAGTTGCACAAAAATGAACAATATATGCAGCCAAAGTTGAATAATTCTACTTCCAAATTTATATTATTACAGACGTATGCCCAAAAAAGTAGTAAAAAATTAAAAATGAAAAAGTAAAAATAAAAAACAGAAGAATTAAATTACAATGATTCGCACGTGCCACTCACTCGACTGTACTGCTTGTTAAGTTGTTATCTCTCTATATATTACCAGTTCACCACCCTCTTCCCCCATACCATACCATCTCTCTCAAACACAACCCATCCTCTTTCTCTCTCCTCCCCATTCCCCATAATAATGTCCAACGCAATCTGCCAAGCGTCCGAGCTCCTCCCTCTCCTGGGAGGCGCCGCCAACGCCACGGCCGCCGCCAGCTACCTCTGCGACCGCTTCACCACCGTCGCATACGCAGTGGACAACACGTACCTCTTGTTTTCGGCTTACCTAGTGTTCGCAATGCAACTCGGGTTCGCCATGCTCTGCGCAGGCTCGGTCAGGGCCAAGAACACCATGAACATCATGCTCACCAACGTTCTGGACGCCGCCGCCGGGGGCCTCTCCTACTACCTCTTTGGCTACGCCTTCGCCTTCGGGGGTCCCTCCAACGGCTTCATCGGCCGCCACTCCTTCGCCCTCCACAGCTTCCCCACCCCATCCTCCGACTACAGCTTCTTCCTTTACCAGTGGGCCTTCGCCATCGCCGCCGCCGGAATCACCTCCGGATCCATCGCCGAGCGGACACAGTTCGTTGCCTACCTCATATACTCCTCCTTCCTAACCGGGTTCGTCTACCCGGTAGTCTCCCATTGGTTCTGGTCCGCTGACGGGTGGGCCAGCGCAACAAATACGGCTAACTTGTTGTTCGGGTCGGGTGTCATCGACTTCGCCGGGTCGGGGGTGGTCCACATGGTGGGTGGGGTTGCCGGGTTATGGGGGCTTTGATCGAGGGCCCGAGAATCGGCCGGTTCGACCGCTCGGGCCGCTCGGTAATGCTGAGGGGTCATAGTGCGTCTTTGGTTGTCCTCGGCACGTTTTTGCTTTGGTTCGGGTGGTACGGGTTTAACCCGGGTTCGTTTTTGACTATTCTTAAGGCTTACGGTAGCCCCGGAGGTTATTATGGTCAATGGAGTGGGATCGGGAGGACAGCTGTCACAACCACATTGGCTGGTTGCACGGCCGCTTTGACCACTCTCTTTAGTAAACGCCTTTTGGTGGGCCATTGGAACGTCACCGACGTGTGTAACGGGCTCTTGGGCGGGTTCGCAGCCATCACTTCGGGCTGTTCGGTTGTTGAGCCTTGGGCCGCTATAATTTGTGGGTTCGTGGCCTCTTGGGTTCTAATTGGGCTCAACAAATTAGCCGAGAAGGCCCATTATGATGACCCGCTTGAGGCGGCCCAGCTGCATGCCGGGTGCGGCGCGTGGGGTTTGATCTTCACCGGGCTCTTCGCCACGAAAGGCTTCGTGGAGGAGGTGTACGGATCGGATCGACCCTACGGGTTGTTCATGGGCGGGGGCGGGAAGCTCCTCGCCGCCCAAGTAATCCAAATCTTGGTGGTTTTTGGGTGGGTAACGGCCACGATGGGCTCGCTCTTCTGGGGCCTCAAGAAGATCAAGCTCTTGAGAATATCGAGCGACGACGAAATGGCGGGTATGGATCTGACCCGACACGGCGGGTTTGCCTACTTGTACACTGATGAGGATGACCCGTCTCAAAAACCCGGGTTCATGATGAGAAGAGTGGAACCCAGTGCTCGGTCCACCCCTAGTCCTACTGCTGACCCGTATGATAAGCCGTCAGTTGTATGATCGTACGGCTGGAATTAAAGCAATGGAGACTTTGGCATTTTGTGAAGTGTAAGAAGTTTCAAACCTTTAGTGGGTCCCGCTGTGAAGTTTAAAAAGTTAGCTGACTTTGACAAAGTGGGTCCCACTGGCTAGCTATTTTTCCTTGTTTTTCCAAGATTTTGGTTTTTCCATGAAGCCTAACTTGGTGTTCTCTTGTCTACCTTGTGTGTTGATATTTGTACAATATGTAATGATGATTTAATGAGGACTTCATCGAGCAAAACTTTTATTTTTATTTTTTTTATAGTAGTATTATATTAAAGTGAAAATAGTTTTTTAAACAAATTTAACGTATCGCAAACAATTTATACCCTTCTCAAATTCGATCAGGATATTATCATACCTCTTATAAATGTCTCGCGTTCCGACTTTAGGAATAAGATTTTAACTTATAGTCTTTTAAGTGCTTACATCTTTTTACAAATGCTTACAACTCCTTACGAGTGCTTACAACTCCTTACAGCTTTTTATAACTAACTTTACAACTATCTTACAACTCCTTATAATTTCATACAATTCCTTACAGCTTTACAACTCATTATATTTAAATGGAACAATGTCTATGTTAACATTACTTCTATATTTCTATCGCATTTTTTCCAAAAATCAAGATTCTAATGAACCCTCTTTTTATTTGTCTTAAATGATTAGTTTTACAAGTTTATAGGTTACCTATTCAAACTTACATACAAAACACACATAAAAAGAAATGAACATAAAAAACATAAACGAACGAAACGAGTTGTTAAATAAGGAACGAACATAAACGAATACAAAACATAAATGAATATAAAACATAAATAAATTTTGTTTTACATGTAAAGTCGAATGCAGCCAATATATGACGTGTCAAGTTGTTCAATTGAGAAAAAATCTTAGAGTTACTATCAAATTTCTAAACCCTAATTATATCTTTATATCGAGTTTTACGAACCCAAAAATAACAAAATACAAATAGATATTTATATCGAGGTTTATGAACCCGAAAATAAAAAACACAGGCAACATGTGGCAGCTCCAGCAAGGACGAATAATATGTGTAGTTTGGTTGGAAAAGATGAGGGTAGACTTTCGTAGAAGTTTCCCATAATGCGGCATAAAGTCCGTATCCACAAGTATGAATAAGTTTAATAATAGGCAAGTTGTTAAAATAACAAGTTTATCAAAGAGTATTATAATACACAAGATAATCTAACTTACAGATCTCATAGCCCAAAATATATGTGCAATTTCTAGTCCTCCAATCTTATGTTAATAATATTTGCCATTTGAATACATATTATATTCAACATTTGACACTTGACCACGACAAATTCTATTTCCTTGCCCGTTTAGAATATGTTGTTCTCATGTTAGGCCGCTATTGTCATTGGAAATAGCACTTGTGAAAATTTGGGTTCGCATGAATTCAGGTCATATAAATCGGCTGATAAAAATCAGAAGAAATATTTCGTTTGGTACTTTATTTTTTCGAGTTACGTAATTTGGATAAGTCTAAATTTAGGTTAAAATAGGTTTCGGAAAGCGTAAATAGAAAATTTTGTGTCTAAATTTAAAAATCGTACCCATTTTTTGGATTAGACAAATTTAGTATTTAACCTCCATAAGTAATTAAATCGGATAATTTTTAAATTTGAAATAACTGCAAGATAATAAAAATGTGATTGAATGTACATAACGAAATACATCTTGTGGACAAAGTTTCATGTGATGCCATACGGGGCAGAGGTTTGGTGTTCAAGGTGTATGTTTAAAAATTTATAAAATTTATAAAATTGTTAAAAGGACGTTAAAAAGTTAATAATAACTTATAAAATTTAAAAGTATTAGAAATAAACACTCGTTAAATATATTTGCTGACTCTGCTACTCGCATACGGGAGATATATAAATAAATAAATTTTAAAAAATTACCTATGTAAGTTATGAGAGCATGTGTCGTATTACATATGGTGGGATCTTGAATTGCTAATTTCTTATGAAATATGTTATTGGGACTAACACATATGCACATGAGTAACATTAACTAGCGGCTAGAAAAACGAGTCGGAATTAGTTTTAATTACTTTTTTAAAAATATTTAAATCTAATACTTCACAGTAGAATTTATTTTAAAAACAATGGTAATAAATACTTGCGCCCGTCCCAAAATAAATACATTTGTCTCAACATATGATTAAATTTTTCATAAAAAATATTCACCATTTGACAATATGTTAAAAAATTATGATTAGTTTAAAATACATGTACAATATTTGGGAAGTTGGGCACAACAAATATTATTTCATCTTTAATTCCCTGGTTAGATTATGTTACTCTTATGCTAGGCCACTATTATTACAAGAAATAAACAACTTTTTTTATCTAAGTCCTAATTTTTTTTAATTA
Source organism: Talinum fruticosum (assembly GCA_021018815.1). Classification (NCBI taxonomy): domain Eukaryota; kingdom Viridiplantae; phylum Streptophyta; class Magnoliopsida; order Caryophyllales; family Talinaceae; genus Talinum; species Talinum fruticosum. The sequence continues at coordinate 5,391,102 of JAITYX010000002.1, read as the reverse complement.
AAGAATATAAGTAATTGAATCAGTAAACTTTTAATTTAAGATAATTTCAGCTACCTCTGTTATTTTTGCCTTAGTAGAGGCTGCAGTGATTTATCAATTTAATTTTTATAATATGAGGTTGAAAATAAGGTAGAAAGATCGATGAAATGACAAGGTAACAAAACGTAGTTGGATTTATGTATCATATGCACATGTTTTCATGTGATACCCTACAAGAGACATATAGATGAGTAGATTTCAAACGTTACATGTGTAATTAAGAGCATGTGTTACAGTTTGGTTTTTGAAGTGCTAGTAGCTTACTAATCTTAGCAATCATGTGGTTTTAGGAACCTATTCATATGCGTATAAGTAACATTAACTACCGACTAGAAAAATAATCAAGTTGGAATCATTTTTACATTCATTTACTTTTATTTTTATTTTAAATGTCTAAATCTCATATTCTGACAAATATATATTCAGACATCTTCACCTACCCGGCATAATATAAGTTGCGCCCATCTCCCATGGGACATGCTAGTTAATTAAAATTTGGCTTTGATTTATGTGGGCAAGAACAAACCCTAGAAAAAGGTGTTAAAGGATGGATCTATAGTCCAAATATTTAGGTGAAGTTGATGGTGATGGTACTTTTGCCCTAAAAGATCAAAGTTAATTCCACTAGATGGACAAGTGGGAATGAGAGGAGTAGAATTATGGCTTACGTACATTTGCAAGTTGCAAATTTGTCATTGTCGTTTTTCATAAGGTTATCGATGTACTTAGACAAACCCTAATTGTGCAATATATATGAAAGTTCCTCCACAATTTTGTGTAATACTTCCAAAAATAGTTCTAATTTGATTGGGATATATGTAATAGGCTTGCTAGCTTCCAAGTTTGTCAAATTAGACCATGTGTCACTTCTTAGACATTGATGGATAATCGATATTATTTAATTTTATGATCTAATAAAAGTTCGCTTTATATTATTCTTTAATCATTACAATAAGCATAAGTATAGGAAAGAGTTAAATAAAGTGTGGAGATTGGTAGGGTGTTAGGGCTTTGTTCTAGAGGAGATAATACTCTTATTATTATAAGGAGGATTATACGAATTTTTTAAAAAAAACTTAACAATAAGCGAGTTATCTTAAATATAATGAAAAATTGCTCGCTTTTATCTTCAAAGTTACTTATTTGTTGGTTTCTTCTAATTGGAATGAATTTAAAGAAACTGCGACATGTTCCTTTTAATTGAAATGGAGATAATTCACCTTCTTTCAACTTTTTCCAACTCCCCTAAGTTTTTCTAATATCTTTTAAATTTCTAACAATCCTTATTCGAAATCTATAACATCTTCTACCCTGCATTAAAAAATTTGGGACACATTGCTTGTAACAAGTAATATATCGGCTGACTACAATGACAACCATTTCTACATTATTGGATAGTAACATGTCCGACAATTTAACCCTGTTAAATTGCGTGGCATTATAAAATTTCTTCAAATTTTTTTCAATTTATTTTAGCATTTTGAATTATTACTATTTGTTGAAGAGATTATTTCAAATAATTAATTTATCTAATGATGTACTAAATTAAATGTATGACTAAATTTAATCGTAAAGACTAACGTTAAGCTTAAAAAACATTTAAAAAGATCACGGGAGTTAATTGGATGCCGTGCAAGTTGTCTCGCCTCGAGGACAATTATTTTATTTTATTTCATTTATTTATTTATTAAAAAATAAATGATAATGTACCTTTAAAAGTTTTAAATGCTTGAAAAACATGGCATAATTATTAAAGTTATCATTTCCATCTATAAAAGTTAACTCTAGTTTCATTTAATATATTAAAAAGCTACAAATTATAGCATGGGGACGCGTATTTATAAATCTAAATTATATGTTATTATATTTGTTATTTTCCAATTAATTATTTATTCATTATTCATATATATCCCTCCAAATTCCAAATCGTTGTTGTTGTTGTATATAAAATACTAAAATTGGTGTAGGCGGGATTCGAACTTAGGCTTTTTAAAATAACTTTAAATAATTTATCATCTAATGTCAATCGATAATATATATTTTATTACAAGACCTTTTTAAGTGTCTTCTCTTTATTTAAAAGTTATATTATCATATACCAAATTTTTAAAAAGATGGTTTGATCGAACATTATAATAGTGTTACAACCTATATAATTTGTGTATTACCCATAATTTCTTACTATTATAAAATCACATATATGATACGTATCCGTCGAAAGAGTTTATTTGATTAGGGTATCATTTTATTTCTATTAGGGTACACCCGAATACTAAATTCTATAATTAATATTAAATATAATTATTAAAAATTTGGTAATTTAAAGACTTAAAATATTAATTTAAGTTAAAACAAAATATTTGAGAGATATTATTATCATCATTGTTATTATTGTCAAAATTTTCTTTTTCTTGGGAGATTGATCTCACCATAGTAGTAGGAGGTATAATGATCATAGCCAATAAAATAAAATCAATTTCATTTTTATAAAAATACACTAGTAACATTTTTTTATTTTGATAAAAATGATAGTAACACTAATTTATCTTTCTCCTCGATCATAAAAACGCAGAGACAGAGACAGAGACCTTCCAAAGTGGAGATAAAAGTATTTAGACTAATCGAACACAGTTATTATTTACTATTGATTTATTGAGCGACAGAAGGAGAAGGGTGAGCGAGTGCGTGGAGACAAAAGTACCTGCAAAAGGCAGAAGTTTAAAAATGGAAGGAAACAAAAAAAAAAACAAAAGTAGACAGGGATTAAGGGCATTAATTTACTGTGTGGGCTTTTTGAATTTTCTGCAGTGGAGGAGGAAAAAGAATGGTTCTGATTACTACTTATAGGCAAACCAGTGAAAGAGTCAAAAAGCATATCAGATATCATATGTGATATGTGCTATAGAATATCATATCACTGTAAAAGCTTACAAAAAGAAATTTATTTTTTAATCATAAAATTGGCTGTCTTGGGTTATCATAGCCTGCCATTTCCATATTTTAAATTTTTCTCCATCTTTTTGTTTTAGTCATAGGGTGGCATCATTGAATTTGATGCTGTCTACCAATTTGGTTAGATTATATTTTGTCTCATTGGATTCAGTCTTATGCAAATCTTACTTCATGTGCATTGGCATAGGGAGCTCTAGAAGTACATTCAACAAACCCCTTCTCATATAATTGGCGAAATTTGGAAAATTTAAATATCGATAATTTTATCTTTATAAGTATTTTAAGATACTCACAAAAAAGTTTAGAAATATTTTTTTAGGCTGAAAATTTGAAATCTTTTAGAGCACAAATAGTAAATAAAATTATCAAATATTAATATCAAGTAAACTCTAGAAGTATAATATAGTTGGTAATGGTAAATAACTTGTATTTGGATACTTTAGTTTTTAAAATTTCAATCTCTGTTTGCCAATTATTTGTGTACATATCATACCTGCCCTCATGTATTATATAAATTAAGGAGAGAAATAGTTAACTGTTTGTAAATAATGATATGCCCAAAATTTTAGGTTCAAGTAACATTAGACAATGCATTTTCTGGCTCCCTCTCGTGATCACCTACCTTTTCAAGAGAGTGAATGAATGTTTAAAAAGACCAGAAAGTGAAAATCATACAGAAGAACAATTTGTCTTGCTATCTCTTTTATAAGGTGGTCTCACACAAAAATTTGTAGCAAATGAATTGAGATCAGATCAGTAAGATGAAAAATACTTTACAAGCTTTTTATTTCCAAACCATTATTACAAATAGTTCTGTCTGTATACACATTATTACACAACCCCCTTGAACAGTTAATATGTATAATCCTAGAGACAGAGGACCTTGATTTTCAAATTTTGCTACAGCTATGAATCTTTACATTTGTTTTAGAAAAGCAACCGAGTCCATGAACCCAGAAATGGAAACACAGCTATCAGCAACCTTATGAACAAGGGTCTCTCTCCCTTTCTCCTCATGCTCAATTTAACTGCCCTGGTTTGCTCCCGCTCCCTCCCGAGCCCTTCAGCCTTTTGGTTTTGCCCCGCCTTAGGGATGTTGTTGTTAACTTCATCTAGCTCATCCCATCCCCGAATTTCGATCCGCCTTTTCCGCTCTTCTCAGCTGAATTGCCACTGTTTGTTGCTCCCCATGACTGAGAGCTCCCATGCATTGGGCTGGTCCCAGGTCTTGGGCCTTGTGCTCTTCGCCTGGTTTTCTGCGATCCATTAGCAGGGCCAGCAAATGGGTCTCTTTTGGGCCTGGGCCTGCTCCTGGACCTAGGCCCAGGGTCTGGGCTAGGACTCGGACCTCCCCATAGTTTATCCATTGCCAGGGAGAGGGCGGTTTGTCCCAAAGGAAGAACCAACGCCATGATCAATGAATTTGGCCCAGTATCCAGCAATGTCGATATGATAACAGCAGGAATCACCCAGCCAAAGGCTCCGAGTATCTGCATTTGTTCAGCAGAATGATAGTGGTTAGTTATATATTCATGCATTTCTATAAATAAAATCCAAAAATTTAAAGGCCCTCAGATATTAACAATAATTAGCCAGTTAGCCACAACAACTCCCAAAAATCATGGGCCAATGGCCTTCTACTCAATCAAGACCCAAGAACAGAAACACCACCATCGTCCTACTTGGCCCAAAGTTCAATTGTCACACAAATGACTACCAATAGCACCTGTTGGAACAGAATAGTGTGATAAGATGTCGCACAAGGATTTTATTTTAATGAAAAATAAAAGCAAAAAAAGAGAGTCAGGCGAAAGATAGATTGCTGCTTCAGATCCACTGCTTAACCTATCTGTCACCATAGAACTTAGTCAAAGCAGTAATTTTTACTTCTTTTCTGAGCATAGATTTAAGTAATATACTACAAGTTAGACGGAATGGACATTGGATCCGAGCATGGATATTTTTCCAGATTCCATGAACTGAAAGCTAACCTCGTGGATTGACACTTGGCCTTTATTTTAGTCTCTTTTTCGTTTTCTTTTTTTTTTTTTTTTGGGGGGTAGTGTTGGTTGAGGGGTTAAGAGATTAGAGTAAGATGGCCCAATGAGGGTCCTCGCAGGCACCTAATGTCTGCGGGGTAGGGAGGACTCCCCTCCCCCCCAATTGGGATTTGAACCATGCACCTCACTCCCTGTGGTGTGGGAAGGTGGGTATGATGATCACCTTATGAGTCAAGTAGGTGCCAGTGTTGTGACTTTATCTCTTATTCTCAGCAAACCCTATGCCTCATTCACATCTTCTTGCTTTCTAATATTTCAAATACAAGTCTCTCCTGAATCTAGAGCCTGGCTTTCTAGATAAGATCTACAACCACACAACCAAAACCTCAACATCATTCCTGAACAACTCCCTTACTATGTCTCACTTCAACCAAAAAACAGTTATTGTAAGTCGTCCAAGACTCAGTAACCCAAACCCCCACACATATTCACAAATCCTTCTCAATATAAAAGCAAGGCCACATAATATGTTTGTTCAAGTCAACTAGAGCAATCCTCTACATTTCTAATTGAAAAGACCAGTAAAAAACTTAGCATAAGAGAACAATATCAAGTTTTTACAGCTGAAAGCACAGAAGGGAAAAATTCAATCATATAGCAAAAGGGGGAAGACCATCTTATTTTCTGCCATCAGAAAGATTGAACATTACATTATAGAACTATAATAATGGCATATATATAAGTACACCAACAGTCAAAATTTGCCCCAAAGAAAGCTCTAATAGACCTCTCAAACTTTTCAGGGTATTGTAAGACCATTTTAATTTCAAGCAACTTTGAGTGTATTTCATACAACCATAATAGTTGTAGCAGGGGTTCCTAAAACCACTCAGAATCATTAGCTTTGCCTGCAGGTTTAAAGCCGCATACATCTAAATCTCCCCAACAATGGGTGTTCATGTTGTTGGTGCTAAACCACACTTCAAACACCACAAGTTAGTGCTAATGAAGATTATACACTCAATCAAATTGTTCACAGAGAACTTTAGAACATCCTACAGTGATTTGAAGATAGAACAGAGCAAACAAAGCAATTTGTCACCCCTTCCCCGCCGCCCACCCCCACAAAAACAAAGGAAAAGAAAGTTTGAAAGCTAGTACACATGGGGTTTCGAGAAACATTTGAGTATTTTCAAATACTGACAATATGTTCCTCTTAAGCTCTAGAAATGTTTGAAGGTAATTTAGAACTGCTCCACATAGTTCAGAGTACTGAGGACTACTCTAACCACTTCAGAGTGACTATACACCATATAATGCCTGTTTTGAGCATTCAGGAATCATGTTTCAAAACCTTCAAGAAGGTGCTAATAAACTCATCCATGCTCATTGAATTTGTGCAGGAATATATGTAGACCATCTAAGGAATTAGGTAGAAAGGTTAAAACTTCTCAAATACCAAAAATAAAGAATATTGCATGTGGCATTCACAACTAAGAAAAATGTTTTGAGGAAACGTCAAAGGGGAATATGTATGGCGATATGCTCCAATGTTTTTTCAATCATGCTTTAAATCAATAGGATAGTGCCAATGAAGCCATCCCACACATTGACATCATTTAAGGGATATTCAGAAAGTCCTAAATGGTTAAGAGGTAGATTGGTGAAAGCCCTTCAAGATCGCAAAAATGAAGGCTATTAGACATGGTTATCGGGATTGTTTGGGAAAAAGTCCAGGAAGTTGTCAGAATGGTGATCATGTTGACATAATCCCTCCAGATGTTCTAGAATCATTCTAGACAATTTATTACGCATCCCTAATACTACAAAGGGAAAAGGCATTCAGGATCATGTTTGAAAATCTGCAAGAAGGTGGCAATAAAGCATGTCATTCATTAAGCTGTTTGAGAAACATTTTAAACATCTTCAAAGGTTTCCAATGTAAAAAGTAGGAGATTATTAAACTCAATCTTAAAAAGGGGAGGGGGGAATGCCTTAAAAGATGAGACACCAAAAGAAAGACAAAGGTTCACGCATCATGGATGCAAGGCCCATAATTCTGCCAATATGCTTAATGGTTAACTTAGTTTTAAAAAGTGCGCCCTAGGGGCAGAAAAGCCCGAAGCCCACCCCTTGCGCCTTGCAAGGTATGAAGCCCAACCCCTCCAAAAGCCCTTGAGGCGCCTCAGCTAGGGCACAGTTGCACCTCGTGCGCCTTGCTTACCTCAGTGGGCTTTTTTCTATTTTTTCTATTTCTCTCTCTCTGTCCCCCCTCTTTCTCTTGTCTCCGTCTTCATTAGACAATGAGTAAGTGGGTAAATTGCACCATTTTTTTCAGTTTGTGCTATTTTTTCTTTTTTTTGCTTGCTTTTTGGTTAAAATTGTAGCGAATTAATTGTGTTATCACAATCTAAGACTCTTTGTAGTATTTTTCGTAGTACAATGATATCTAATCACTTATTTGATGTCATCACCTAGCATATTCAATCAAAAATATTGATTGGTATTGATTTTCAAGCATTTTTAAGTAAGTGCGTCCCATTCCAAAAATCCCGCCCCTAGCCCCGGGACCCTTTGCTCTTTTGTGCTTGAGCTTTTTAAACTAAGATGGTTAACACTTCATACTTGTAATAACCTTATTTTAATTATAAATAAGTCTTATGATTACATTAGGTAGAGAAATTGAAAATGAAAAGAAACACACAAAAATAAAGAAACTTCCTCAAGCATATTATTAAAAGTTAGTGTTTAAATCAATTGAGATATTTAATTTGAAGAAAATTCATCTGATCATCGAGGGCATTACCCTGAAACTATATCGATTACCCAGGATAAGTATCAGTTTCTATAAAATTAGTGCTCCGATGGTTTACTATCTCATCTCTCCCTATCTCACACTCTCACTAAAGTTATCAATGAGAGCAAGAGGCACTAGACTCAAATATGCCTCTTCAAAAGATAAGAGAACCCCCTTCTCCCAAGGTTGTGGGGTTTCACTGTTTGATGGCGCACTGAGGCTGAAAGCATGCAAATCAATGAACCTCAAGAGACTACATCGTCTTAAGGAACCAGCATGATGGGATTTGAGCATCACACCTTAAAAGGTGCTCTTTTAAAACTAAGCCTCATTTGTGACTTTGTACAAAGTTCTGTTAGTGCTCATATTATAACATGAAAGTCCGGAAGATTAACACTAATGCTAGGTAACTGCACTGGGAGTTCTGTTTAATCTCAGAGGATGAGAACTGATGCAAATCTGAATGAAACAACCAACACAACCCAAAATCCAACTTAGACCATCCACACCAAGAGAGTAGCAAAGCACTAGCAAGCTTCAAAATTCTTTTTCCTCTTCTGCTTCTCCCCTAATCCACCTTCACTCATTTGGAGCTTATATTGGACTATGCTGGGCAACTGCTACTCAGCAATCTAGGAAATCGGGCACATAAACACTTCAACCAACATACCAAAACATTCATCTTGTTCCCGTAGAAAGAAGACCAGGCTAAGTTCAAAATTATGTAATATGTAGGTTACTAAACCACTTTAAACATGTCTTTATTTAGCCTACGAATTCTAATTCTCTATGTAACACTCATAAATGTTGTACCTTGCATCTACTATTCCTTTCTTAAAATAGTCTTCCAGCCTCCAAACCAAGCAAATTTGTATAGAACTTTTTGATGAAAGTAGCATGCAAAGACAAATAATATAGGCTTTTTAGAATATTGTTATTTATCTAGAATCACATCTTGGAAATGAATCGAAATGGGATCAGATTAAACCTTAAGTTCAGTATCACATTGCATGCCCCATAGATATCCTGACAACTATAACATAGAAATAAACAAAAATAAGGCTTTAAAACAATATCAAAATTGTCAAACCATGGTCTCCGGATAAAAAAATAAGCTGAAAGCATAGAATCTCATGGACTATGCTGCCCAAAAACATAATGAATATTACATTTCCATTTGCAACCATTCTGTTGCTAAAAAATTACAAGAACTTAACAAACCATTTGAGTTACACTATATTTTTTAAAGATGGCATTCCTCCATTTCCAGCTTCCATGCAACCCAGATGTGTGATTCCATATTAATAACCTACTTAATTGCATTCACGTCTCTCCTAAAACAGCCACACTTATTTTGTCCCACGTACCTCCAGCACCCAAATTAACATCAGATGTGTTTTTCCCATTCCACAAATCCATGGTAATTTTTCATTTTTAATTCTTTTACATCAGCTCTCTTCATCCCAAAAGACTTGTCGCCGACCCTTTCTGGAAATGCCATAAGTTTTCCTTAACCTAATTTCTGCTTCTTGACGGGTAGCCATAGGAACAAACACTAATGAGTAATGAAGCTACCCATTTTTTTCTTTCCAAAACCTAAGAATACCTATGGAGGATGGAGTAGCATTTCAGGCCTAACTTTTAAAACCCTCACAGCATCGACTCGTTCAAGAGTCTGACTCCATTCCTTGAATTCATGTATCTGTTTTCCAAACACCGCACAAGAGAACGACCCTCCTAGTTTTAATGAATCTTTGTCCCAGGCATAAATACACATTAAACGGAAGAAAACAATGCCAGTTGATAATTAACCAATACGATGGAAGGAAATTAGGTAAAGATCATGTATGAGCTGAAAAGGGAGATAAATTAACACTGGAAAAGTAATGCTCACATCAAAATTCCCCTGAACATCATGAAATTCACTGGCAATGCGAAGCAAGTAACAGCTATAACTATTTAGCTTCAATATCTAACAGAATTGTCACAAAAAAAAAAAGGAAATCAAAAGCAAAGGAAAGGGTTCACCTTGAAAACCCAATCAATGGCACTGGGCTCCTCCCAAAATCCAAATTCATTATCCTCATCATCGTCGTCATCATCTTCATCATCTGACCACCAATTCCTCCGCTTCTCTCTCACTCCACCCCCGAACCCGAATTCCTCGTCGAAGTCGAACCGATCTCCGCGAGAGGAATCGGGAATCGGGTCCCATCTGGGTCTGGAGGAGAACGAGCAGCGAAATTCGTATGAGAATTTAGGGTTTACAAAGGAGGTTTTAGTAGGGTTTATGCCCAGATAGTAAAGAGTGGAACGGGATAAGAGCAAGAGACGAGAGCTTCCCATAGATCATGAGATAAGGGGCCATCTCAATTTTCAGAAGCCTCGCTTGGTTTTCCAGTCCCTTTGGGTTTTTTTTCTTTTTCGGATTCTTCGAGAAAGAAAATTTGGTATGTGTGAATTTAATTTCTTATTTTTATTTTAAATTTTTTAAAATTGTTTTTATTATTAATAAATTTAACAACTGTTCTATAAGTAACAATAATTAAGCCATAGAAACTTGCACGGACACCATATCGGTTTTAAAAAAATATGTAAAAAATTAAACAACCGTTCTATAAGTATCAATAATTCAACCCAAGAAACTTCCACAAACACCACATCCGCTTTTTAAAAAAATTAAAAAATTAAAACTAAAATCTTATCTTCCTTTACATTATTTTCATCGCTCTTTTCACTAGACACCATCAAAGGAGGACACCTCCATCAATTCCCAGTGTTCGCTCCTTCGATTTACAAAATTCGAGCTAATTTTGTTGCTTTTTTTTATGTCCCCAAATTTGACTTCTTGTCGCTCACAAATTTAAGCAAGCTGAGGTTTCCGTTGAGTTTCTTCAATCAACAATGGAGTTTTCAAGGGGTAGATGAGATTGACTAACCCATGCAAAGGCTTAAACAATTGCATCTCCAATTGTATCATGCTTCTCCAACATCAATTTTTTGGATGCTTTCCCAAAACTCGGAATCGAAAATGTTGAAAATGACGAGGAAAAAGAAGATGTCGTCCTGATAAAATTTGATAGTGAGAGAAGGCTGCCTTACAAATGATGAGGTAACATTCTAGATTGTTCTTAGTCTTTAGATGATAAGGATGCCTTCATCTCGAAGTTGTGAAAAATCTGTTGAAAATTTAATTTTAAAGGTGCTTATTTCTTTCACTTGTACGAGATACTTATTTACTCTCATTTTTCTTGTATTGTTATATGTACATGAAGGGAATTTGGTGAATTCTAATCTAGTTACTTGTTCCATCTTCTTGGTGTTGCCATTTTTGGTATTTTTTAATCAAATCAATACTAATTTGGATTGGGGATTTTGAACGCTATTCCTAGTTCTGTTGTTGTTCAAGTTGAAATGATAAAGAATTTTCTAGGGCATATCACTTGTCTCGTGGCAATTACATGGCTGACCGTAGGAACCCGAGAACATCAACTAAACAATACAAAATAGAGTACAAATTGGACCAAGCATATTAGTGGCTAAACATGTTCATTATAATATAATTTGAAAGCAAGTAATTGGAATTTGGATACCACACCTAACAACTAATCTTGTGGTTGTTCACCTTTACTACTATATTTTGCTATTTATATATGGATCTTACGTCTATACATTATTTATTGCTTGGGTGTTAACTTTTTCTTCCAGGCTAGCATAACTTGTTCACGAGGATTATATAACAATTGACAAATACTAACTTCATATATTTATAAAATAAAATAAAATAAAAGATCAACCATGACCAAATTTGGTGCCTTAGAGATAACAACTGGGCACATGCTCTAACCAAGTATACTTCAATTCACTATTGGTTACAATGGAAGAGGGAATTTTAGGTTCTAAAAGTCCCATATCCAACTACTCAATCAAAATAATGGCAACCCACCATTAAAAACGAAAGAAAGAAAGAAAGAAAGAAAGAAAGAAAGGGAGGGATAGAAGCATTTCATCTTGTTCTCTAAGTTATAGTCTTTTGTAATGTTGTCTACTTGAGGCGAAGACAATCGAAGATCAATAATTGGACATTATGCATTTTCACCATTTTTAAGGGAACTTGTAATCATTATCAAAGTAATCAGTGTGATACTTTACTTTATTGACATAGATTAAAATATTGATGTAATTTTGTTACCTAAAGGAGTGCCACTTGAATCGGGCATGGAATGAAACTACCATAACTGAAGAGTTATAGTATTCAATCCCATTGTTGTCGGAGAAGGATTACTTGATTGAGACAATAAACCACCCCAACTACTTAGATTGTTAGGATATTGCTATTTCACATGCCAATTAATCAAAAAGGTTCAATTAGAAAATAATGAGAAAACTCTTAATAAATATGTATACAAACAATAAATTTTCATCATACTTACTCGTGAAAATGATGAGATGTTCTATTCATTTGTACCAATTATAGGGTGCAAGACCTATCAAATTGCAAAGTAAAAGTTAGTCAACCAATATAGAGATTTAAGCCAAAGAAAGTTATTAAATTTCTCTTACATTCCATGGTTCTACTAGAGAGAGCTTTGATTAGCTTTAACATATGTTGTAGGTGATGTGTTATGCTTCTAAAAGGGGTTTACAAAGACATAGTGTTGGGTTTGACCTTTTTTACTTGTCATAAGAAACAAAGTTAAATCAGTGGTAAGTGTTAAATCTCCCCTGGGCATTAAAATCTAAAGTTAAAAAAGAAAAATTGTTAATCATAGACCATTTTGATTGATGCCTAAAAGATGTAGTTTCTTGAATAACTCTCTTGTCTTGACTTGGCCCTGTTTGTTAGTCATTGCTCTTTCTATTCCCATTTTTTTTCTTCGTTGCTTGATCGATAGTGGACTTCAAAATCTTTTTTCATGTGGACGACCTTTTCCGTTAACGACTACGGAATTGAGAACAGAGCCTTGTTCTTTTGATTTCGCTTTGAATCTTGAAAACTGTGGGCTTTATCACTATGGTCTTGTCCTTTCGTGTATTGTTTTTACTCTATTGTCTGTTTACATGAATAATTTCAATCAAACTAGTAAGCAAAAAATGAACATTTTTAAAAACATATAAAAAGGATAGCTTGAGATATGTTTTAAAGGACATTACCTTTTGCATCTTTGATTTCGTCACAATTCCTCACATCTATTTTCAATCTTTGTATTTCAGCCGTAATTTTCTTAAACCTAATCTCAAAATCACCCACCAAGTAAGCAACCTTACCAAATGATTCATGCATTTTATCGAACCAGAAAATTTCTTTACTTTTATCCATATCAATGTAACTTATTTTCACTTTAGTATGAGAATGTTTGACGTCTTTTTCTCCATCTCGTCCAAAATGTATTTTGATGGAACATAATCAATTTTGTTGGGGAGTAAGACAATAATAGCATGTCTAAATAATATAACTCGAAACTCAAACAAATGACAATTACACTTAACATCATTGTTTTCCTTGTCTAGGATCACGTCCAACAACAATTCTTTTCTTTGTCCCTCATACATCATATCTTCATGCACTCGATATTGTAATATGTTACCTTCTTCCTTTAAAAGCGATGATTCACAGTATAACTTCCCACGTTTCAACTCCTCCTGGAATTCTTGAAACTTTAGAATAGTACATGCCTCTTGAAATTTCTTATCTATGCTAAAATGGGATATACAAAGGAGGCATGAATTATGAGAAGAAAAATCAACTTTTATTTCCTTCTCAACTTTGCTACACAACGCATTCTCAAATTGGTTCACAAATTGCTTCAATGTTGTTTTGGAATTTACATACCCATCAAAGAAAGCATTCATGCTCTCATTTCTCTGTGTGGTTGACATTCCAACCCAAAAATGATATTTTAAATATACAAGGACCTAATGATGCCTTATATCGAATAATACATGTAACCATTTATTCCGGTGAAGCTTTTACTTCTCAATCATACTACCCCATTTTTCATCAAACTCAAAATGAGTCAAAGTATCATATACTTGTTACTTCAAATGCAAATTTTATTGCATGATATTCTCTGTAACCACTTAGTTTTTCAAGAGTCTTCTTCATAATACGCCAAAGGCATCTACGATGTTAAGCATTAGGGAAAACATGTTAAATTGCCTTTTGCATAGCTTTATCTTGATCGATAATAATAGCATCAGGAGCATGACCTTTCATGCATGTTAGCCACGTCTCAAATGGCCAAATAAATGTGTATGTGTCCTCCGAGCTTATCAAACCACAACCAAATATTACTGATTGACCATGATGATTTACACCAACAAAAAGAGCAAATGGCATATCATACTTATCAACTAGATATCTTGTATCAAAAGTCACAACATCTCCAAATTCATCATATGCTGCCCTGTTTCTAGCATCAGCCCAAAATACAATTTTTAGTCGAGAATCCTCAACAATATCCGACACAAAAAAAAAAAAAATGGATTACTTGCATGCATTTTAACAAAGTATTTGCGCATTACTTCAGACATCTCCTTCTTGGGGTTGTAATTGTCTTCTTTTTTAATGTAATTCTGTGCATCTTTCTCCAAGAATGGTACGTTTTTATGTCCACCTGCTTTCACTAAAAAGTATTGTAACTTTTATTCAATCGGATACATGCATCATCATTAAGCTCAACTCTTCTCAAATGCAGGTGTATCAATCTTCCGATGACAAAAATAAAATGTTGCTTTACTCGGACTCAAGTCATGATTGTGATTAAGCTCCATACTATTTATTTTCCAACCACCGGAAGTACAAGCAATGACATTAATTCTAGCCTTACTATTTGTCTTTGATATTGGTTGTGGTTTCATAATGTTTTTCCCTCTCGAGCGTGGCATACCAGCTTTATTGCACACAATAGTTTGGTACCTTGATGTATTCGCTCCTCTTTTTGTAGATGTCCTTTTTGATAAGCCAAAACCTTATTGCTTCGCATAACTTTTATAATAACATATGAGTTCATCGAGAGTTTCAAATATCATTCCTATTTTCGGTTTCGAATTGTTTTCTCACTTTCAGTGTTGGTAGATATTGGTTCATTATAGTCTATTTCTTCCTCCGAATCACCACTATTTTCCTCTTCGAACTTGGAAAAGGGTACACATAATCTCCATTCTTATTTGTCTCCATTTGTATAGAAAGTAGAAATAATTAAAGTTGTTTGAACTTTACATATATTAAATTAAATTACTAAAACAATCATATTTATACATAAAAAAGTTAATTAATACTAATCAAACTACATTGAAGTACATTATAATTTTTTCAAAAAACAAAAGAAAAGAACAAAAGGATGTGAACACTTACCTTGTAATACCTTGCCCCACTCGTCGACAAGCGTCTCCTCCAAGGAACAAAGTGGCTGAATTCTAATTCTTCCGGAGGAGCAAAGTGGCCGAATTTTAATTATTCGGAGAAGCAAAGTGGCCGAATATAGATTCTTCCGGGTGTTGAACCCTAACTTCCGGCGTTAATACTCCAACTTTTCTTTTTTCCTTTCTTTATAATAAATTATAACGTTAATCAATATCTTTTAGAATCAAAAAAAAAAGAAAATTAAGTTGACAAGGCATTTGTGCATTCCGTGGCTGAATTTTTGTGCATTTAGTTTTTTTTTCTAAGTTTAAAAGAGCTAAAAATAAGATTGCCTAACTTTAACCAAGAATCATTACTTCACCCGGTTGAGGAGAGTAAAAATCACATACATTATTACGTAAACCACTTTTGACGACAGGTCTTTAACGACGGTTAAAAGGACAGGACCATCATGAAAATAGGACCGGTGGTATTTTTGTAAATAACGAGCATTGTTTAACATATATGACGGCGGTTCTAATGTTAGAACCGTCGTCATAGGTGTTGCCGAAACATTTAACTACGATTCTATTAACGTAACCGTAGTTAAAATGTAACATATGACGACGGTTCTATGTGTTAAAATGTTAAAAGTTAATTTTTTTAATTGAATATAACCCTAATGGTCTCACTCTTTCTCTCCTATAGCACCGCCGACCCCCTCACTCCTTTCTTTCTCCTCCTCCTCTTTGAATTGCCTTGCTTCTCTCTACCTCTTAGCACCGAACCCCGCCTCTCTCTCTCTCTCTCTCTCTCTCTCTCTCCCTCTTTCTCGTTCTCTGTAGTAATGATGATTTCGATGGCGCTCGCCACTCTCCGATCCCATCCTTCCTCTACTCCTTGTCCTAAAATTACTCCCATTTTCATCTTCCATCGGACAATGTGAATTCTCTAAGGGTTTCGCCTCCTTCTTTGTCATCGCCTCAATCACGGTTTCACGGCAATGGAGGGGAAATGACGAGCCCTACCTGAAGCCCGAGATCCGCCATCCGTGCACAAGATCCGCCGCTACCGCCGGGAGGAGGAGCATGACGCCTTACCCGCCGAGCCTCTTCCTTGGTTCGTAATTCTCTCTCTCTCTCTCTCTTTCTCTTTCGACAATTAGATTCAAGGGTCGATTAATTATTGTTTGAGTAATTTTTTCTTCGTTTGTTTTTCTAATATTCAAATCCCGGACTATTTCTGTTGTTTTTCTAATGTTCGTTTGTTTTTGTTTGCTCGAGACCTTATTTTTCTGGGGACATTGGGTTTCACCGAGGGGACATTGCGCGCTTCCGAATCCGGAAGAGGACTCGAGAGTGAGCACCGTCGACAATGAAAGGGAAGACAATCGTCCTCGTTGGAGATCGAACGAAGAACAGCTGACTTGAGTAATTTTTGTTCATTTGATTGTACCTATTGTTTTTCTTCGTTCATTGTTTGAGTAATTTTTTCTTCTTTTAGTGTTATGAGACTGTTTATGTTGAAGTAATTTTTTGTTCATTTGCTTGATGATTGCGTTTTGCAATTGAACTCTTAAAAATTGTATAATATGAACAATTTGAGGCTGGAGTTGAAAACTTCCCTCCTCGAATAATTTATTTTTTAAAAATAATTGTACCTATAACTACAGCTTCTTTCTCCGTAACCGTAGTTATAGGTGCTCTTTGACTACGGTTTTTGAACCATGGTGAAAGGTGGTACATACAATGACGTCCACATACATGATGCTCGTTAAATGTCATTTTTAACCGTAGTTAAAAGTGGTTTTTGTATTAGTGATATTTTGAATATTAAAACTTCATCTTGAAGGGTTTGTTCGTTTCAACTGTTAAACTAGCGGTTATAGCGTTTATAACGATTATGAGATGTTATGAGTTGTTATAATTAAGGGTTATACTCGTTATGAGTCGTTATAACGGTTATAAGTTGTTATAGCGGTTATGAGCTATTATAATGATAATAATAATATTAATCATTTTTTAATAATAATGATAATAATAATAATATAATAATAATTATGTTATTATTGTAATTATAATAATAATTATTATTATATCATGGAGTAATAACATAATAAACATAATAATAAACATAATAATAATAATTCTACTATAGTTGAAACTTTTTTCAACTGTAGTAATTGAATAATCTGAGCCATTGATCTACTCAAGTCAGATCTAGGCCACTGAAATTTTAACCTGTGACCTGAATAATAAGTTAACTGAAAGATAAACTAATTTGGCACTGCTTGTAACTCCCACGCTTGCCCAATTTTCACGCCTTCATCCACATGCCGACTCCAATCTCTCATATGCTTTTTATGCACCTACTGACAGGGCGTAAGCCATCGTAGTTTATTTTCTATCTATTTTATTCCTTTCTCTTTCAAGAACATTGAATTTGAGTGCTCGATTTTCTCTATCAAGAAACAAAGTACTCAAATTGAGATTCAGAGTATAAGTGAGACCATAAGAGTGAGAAAGAGGAGAAGTACTTTAATGGCAATGAGTAAAAGAAGCAGTAGTCCACATTCTTACAAATCCACCTTTTTCACAAATTAACAATCACAAGCATAATAAATCAGTATTCAAAATGAAAGGAATTGCCATGTGCGAGTTTTTTTTTTTTTTTTTTTTTTCGTACAAGCACACAGAAGTATATAATTACAAACTCGGGGAGGTAGGGTTGCGAAAGGTTGAAGAAGATGGTTTAGTCCATGGTTGTGAGCGGTTATTATTATTATCATTATCATTATCATCATAAATAATTATATGAGTTTATGATTAGATTGTTATAGTGGGTAGTGCATTACAGCAGTTATAATTAACTCGTTATGAATTGTTATACTTGTTACAGTGGTTATGAGCGTTTATGAGCGGTTATAAAGATTTTTATAAATGTTAATTCGAACATACTCTAAAATTGACAATCCATCACGAGTACATCCCTCTCCAAGTAAACCACCAAACAGAGTCCACCGTAACCACCTTATCTTTAAAAATTAGGCTTTAATTTCTCTCCACTTGATGTGGGGGGTGATGCTTGGTTTCTTCAACCAACAAATTTTTTCTTGGGGATTCTTCGATCGCGAGAAATGAAATTTAGTATGTATTAATTTATTTTTTTATACGATGGATAAAACTAACGGATGATTAGTTTCAAACCAGTTTTTGACTTTTACTCTAGTCATGGATTATGTAGGAGATGAAAGTTAATCAATAATTATAAATACTAAAACGAACATATCCTTACAGCTTTTCCACACAAGACTAAAACTTATAATTTTTTTTATCAAGAAAACTTAAAATTAAATAAACTACATTTATTCTTGAATGTCATCTCAAAATGGGCCACGCCCATGGTCAAGTTACTTTCACAAATATATCGAGATTAAGTTTAAATTATATATTTCAAAAGAATCATTTTCATTTTGTGAAAGAATTGACATAACACTCCATACTCTCACGATTTATAAAAGTTTGAGATGGGAATAATGATGTTATGTCCATCAGCCCTATCATACTCATCGTGTCAATAACGTCGCAATAGTCTCTCGAATATGACATACAATAATTTGCATCACACATACACATACACACGCACATGCGCACGTGTACAGGCGCACACACAATGCGCTCGAGCGCGCGCACACACGTGTGTGTGTGTGTGTATATATATATATATATATATATATATATATATATATATTGCAATTTAATATATTGCAAAATGTTCAAATTTACCTTAAATATTAGAAAATTTTAAAATATAATATACTAGTAACTTCTATTGTTATTTTTATGAAAATAATAAAAAGTCATATGACATATACAAAGTAGTTTCCTAATAAGAATAAATTTAAATAAAAAATTTTTATTTAGACAAATTAATAGTAAATATACTCATTGAAAAAATCCACTTTTTATGTGAAAAGTATAATACTTATGTTCTGCATATAAGTTGTATATGTTCTTTTTAAGAAAAAGAAATGTACTCCGTGCATCATGATAAATGCATGTAAGATGTATCTTTGTTCTCGTGTTTGCATACTTTATTTATCCGTTTCACAATACTTGTTATTTTTGGGTTGTAAAAAAGTACTAAACATAAAATTTGTGTGAAAAGATCAAGTTATTCAAGATTGCATAGTAAGTCAATGAAAAATAAAGAGAAAAAATTAATAAATAATTATTAATATATGATTGAAATTATAAATAATTTTAAAACAGGAGTAATTTATTTCTTTTTAATGCAAATTTTTACGTGCTATTTGACATGTTTTAGGGAAATAATGCAAGAATTTGGGAGCTAAATACTGTAAAGTATCAAATACAATGTATGGGGATTGATGAAGAGGTTTTAAGAAGTAGTTGTACAACTTTGTGGGACATCTACACTGTCCCATCTTTTGCTGCAAAAATACGACTTTTTTATGGGGCAGGCAATAAAAAATTAAAAAAATTAAAAAAATTAAAAAAGTATTGACCTTTTAGAAAGGCCAATAAAAAATAAAAAATAAGTGGAGGTAAAAAAAATAAAAGGGTCCCCATCAATAGGGCTTTACAATGTGATATAGGCCGAGTCAGGTCCAAGCAAGGCAGCTCTAAAGTCAAAGCCCAACGCCCAAACACAGCCTTACAGTCCAAGCAATATTTTCAAATTTTATTTGCCTTTTGCTTTTTTTAAAAAAAATTTGCTTTTACATTCAGTCAAACTCAAAGCCTAAACTAATTCCATTACGAAATCCCCTCTCCCCAACTAATTTTCCACCATTTCCTTATCTCCTCCTTGATGTCTCACCGGGCTGTGACTAGAAGTTTTGAGAGTTGAATCAATCTTTCGATCTAGGTTATATTATCGGTTATTTTACACTATTCGTGATTTTAAAGTTGATAAAATATCAAAGAAGTTCACAAACTTACCGTTATAGCTTAGTGGAATGGATTCTTAGGTACTATCATAAGTCCAACACATCTATTATATATTTCGGAGTTCATATTTTCGGGACACGTATCAAGAAATTGTAAGAGACAAAAAAATTATTAGAGAGTTTTATAGGTATCCGGCAATGATATGACACCTACGAGTATAAGGTCATAGGTGCATATAAGAATTTACATTCTATGTTGATTATCATTTAACGGAAAAAAAAACCCTTTTGCCAAATTCAAAAGAATAAATTAAAACTCTTTGTTTGGAAGAATTTAGGAATGTAATTTCTTATTACACAATTCAACGATAATTATTCTATATGATTTGAGGAGTCTCACGATCATTTCATTTGTATGTTTTTTTTTCCATTTGTTTATCTAGATACGGTTTTGGTTAACCAAATAAATTCATAATACTAGCAAATACACTATACTATTGCTATCAATTACAATTTAGTTTGAAAATAATTTTTTCATTGAAAATATATAATATGAATAATTATTTTTTATATTGGACATAAAAGTGCTCCAAAAAATTGCATCGCTAAATGTCTAATAGAATAATATGGTATATGTGGATGAAGTTGTGGCACAACAGTCTCATAATCATAAGACACCATTAATTGGAAAAAACATTTAATTTTTTAACAATTTTAAAATTTTTTTTTCAAGTAGATAGATATTTGTAAAAAATAATAAATTTTATGATGTATTCAAAAATTAAATATACCAACATACAATTGCATGAAACTTTTGATTTCACCACCGCTTTGGTCAATACAACATTCCCAATCAAAATTAATGAAATCAACGGATAGAAAATATGATATGTATGAAATTAATAGCATCTCCAAATATTATTATTGGATTTTTTTTTAATTTCTGTATGAAATGTCTAAATTTTTAAAATATACAGTCATATAAAAGTTATTGATAATATTTAATACAAAACTCATGAATGGTGACACATTGAGTTATATTCTGTACCCTCTCCCTCCCTCCCTCCTTTCTAAGCCTTAATTTTATTTTTATCACTTTTTTTCTTTTACATATATTATTTATTGATGCAACTGTTGGCTTAGTTATGATAAGGGGTAAATCCCTTTACTTTAATTTTTCAATCGAATTAATATGCAGAGGTATTATTAATAACTTTTTCATTTTTGTGAGAGTTAGGGTTATCTTATTCTTGTGAGAGTTTTTTTTTTTTTTTTTTTACGAGTTATTTCTCTTACTTAATGTATATATTTTATTTGTGTTGTTGATTCGATTAAAGAGTGTAAGTATAATATTTTTTATTTATTGATTTTGATTGGGAACGATTCAATAATGGAATTTCATGTGGCTCGCTCGAGGTGATGTTTCTTTCATGTTAAAATTGTTATATTACACATAGATTTATTTTATGAAGTTATACTACGACTTGGTTGATTTTCGAAAAGACTAATTAAAATAAAAGAACATAGTTTATAACCAGATTTATCGACATATAGAGGGAATAAAGAGTGTTTGGATTAGCCAAGCTAGCCCCATTGTACTATCGCTTCTAATGAAAATGGGCCAAATCACATTATTGATTGATTTTACACTATAGCAACTATTTTCATCCTACCAAGATTCCCTCTACTTGATTGCAACTTCTTTGGTTTTGTCTGTTTGATTTTTCAGTTTGGAAGATTTCGTAATCATCAACAACAATTTTCGTAATAACTATCTATTTTTCTTTATATATAACACAATGTAACACGAATTTATATTAAACTACTTGAACTGTAGAGAGAAAGTTAAAACACTTATATTTTTTAATATGTTTATTTATTTGTCTAGGCTCTTATAAAACAGTATAAATACTAGCCATAAAACTTACTATAATACGTTTAACATGCTGCCTTACTGTTTCACTTTGAGAAAAATTTGTCTAATTACTTAATTTTAAATCATACGATTCTATGATAAAAATGTTACATACTAATAATATATATCGAGGTTCTTAAACCTTGTTTAATAATATGTTAACGAGAAATATTTTACATTTGCTTACACCGATAAAGTTGGTAATAAAAAACAAGATAAGATAGGGAGACACATTTTTCGTGTCACTAAAATGGGTTAGCATTATATCGTACTCTTCCATTAGAATTTTGATAGAATAAAATCTTTTTTTTTGTCAGAATCTTAATAATGTATTTATCATAATTCAAATATCCCTTAGTTTCAATTTTTTTTTGTCAATTCCCTATTTCACATGTTAATGCATCCTCTAATGACTGAAAAAGAGCTGATTTTTTTTTTAAAAAAAAAAAGAAAAGAAAGAGGACTGAAAAAAGAAAGGGGAAAAAAGGAAAAGAAAAAAGGGTGGTAGCTCTCCACATTTTTATTTGTTAATCCCCCTCTCACCTTCAATGTTTCTTCCTTCCTGCTACCCCATTTCTTAAATTTCCAAACAGAGCCTTAATTCTCTCTCCCTCTTCCCCTCTCCTCCTCTCTCTCTCTCCTCTGTATGTACAGCGTAACATCAAAAGACCTTTTTGATGCGCCATCTCTTCACCTCTCGAAGCTCCCCAATCAAAACCCCTCTCTCTCTTCTATAAAACCCCCTCCCCTCCTCTGCTCCCCCTCCTCTCCTCCCTCTTCGATCTCCCCCTCCGTTTTCTCTCTCTTCTTCCTCGCTCTCTCTGCCTTGCCTCAATCGCCTTCATTCTTCCTTCTGCAAATCGTCAATG
The DNA here is from genome assembly GCA_021018815.1 of Talinum fruticosum. Taxonomy (NCBI): domain Eukaryota; kingdom Viridiplantae; phylum Streptophyta; class Magnoliopsida; order Caryophyllales; family Talinaceae; genus Talinum; species Talinum fruticosum. Next base: position 5,368,273 of record JAITYX010000002.1, on the reverse strand, counting down.
GCGGCGGCTCCTCCTCCTTTGAGGTCCACTACGCCGCCGATCGGAGCCGTCGCCAGTAACGAAGTCGGGATCTCAAGAAGGTTGTGGAGCAAAGTCAGGAGAGAGTCGGTTTTCTGCCTCTTCAATCCATTCGTCATTTGCTTGGCTTCGGGTAATCTCAGGAATGATACTTTCCGCCATTACCTCTCTCAAGATGTCCATTTCCTCAAGGCCTTCGCTCAAGCGTAAGTAAACTTCTCTGTCTCTCTCTCTCTCTCTCCCTCTTTCTTGGTTGCGGTGTTATTGAATTTCTGCGTTGTGTTTAGGTATGAAATGGCGGAAGGGTATGCTGATGATGATGATGAGAAAGCCGCGATATCGAAGCTCAGGAAGGGTGTTTTGGAAGAGTTGAAATTGCATGATTCTTTTGCACAGGTTGGTTGAATGTACTGTCCTTGCGCCTTTCTTTGCTTTTCTTGGATTTTTCTTTTTTCTTTTTAATAATTTTAATTGGGCTGAGGTAATGGGATTTTGCTGGGAACTGTTGGAGAGTAATGTGGCATTTGGAATTTGAACTGTTTTCCGGATGATTGGTATATACTACTGTTATATTTTTTTGGTTAGATTTTCCACAGTGAATAGGATATATTGGGTTGCTTTCATCTTCACATGAGCAATTCAGTGTGGGTGAGATTCTTGGCTTGTTTAACCTTGTACTGAAGAGAGATTATCTTGCCCTTGGCCTAAAAAACAATGCATTCTGGGGGGGATTCTTGACGTTCAAGAGATTGCTATGGAATTTTGAAAATCTTATCGTGACTTCATAGTGAGAAAGTCATGTGATCATCAAGATTTGAAGAATTTCCCTGGACTTTTCAAACTCTTTGGGAATTGTGGACTGTTCATTGTTACAATCCTCAATACAGATCTCTTTAATGTTTGGATAAAGTAAGCATTGAGTGGTTGTTTTTCCTTTTTCTTCTTTAGGCATGTGTGGAGAGTGAAAGACAACCATATATTATTATAGTAGACCAAATACCCTGGAACTATGAAAATTATGATGCAAGCCTGTTCTTGGGAGGGAGGTAGAGAGAAGAAACTTTTGTCTTATGAGGATTGTGTTGTAAGCTCCATTTCAATTGAGGTGCACTTGATTTCTGATGAAGTAGGAATCTCCTCAGATGTCTGTTTCAGATTGTTTCTTTTAGGCTGTAGATCGAGATATTGAATTGCATCTTTACGATACTTCCGTACATGGTTCAGCTGTAATCTTTTAATAGAAAATTTTGAGGCAAGGTTTCTTGAAATATCAATTTGTCCACTGTCAATGGGTATGGATTGCAAAAGGCAGAGGGTAAAGGTGCCAACTAATATGCATGAGATCAATCTTCAGTCATAAAATCGATGAAAGGAAGGCATCTGGCCTAAGTTTGGAAATGAGAACATGTGATAGGCTTATCCTTGTTTAATTGGCTCATTTGTTACATCCTCATGGCATGCAGCATACATAACATGTTTTTATGAAGTGTACTAAAAATAACATGCTAGCATTTTCATGCTTTCTTCAAAATGCTTCAGATTTATTTCGAATTGCTAGCTGTCGTTCTTGTGGGAGGAATGATTATATTACAGGAATATTGACAACCTATGGAATCAATGCATTTGTTATTAGGAAATGATATCATTTTTTTTTTTCATAGTTTTGTCTTTTCATTCATCTAGAATTCAAGCCAATCTGCTGTTTGAATGTATCAATACTGATTTCTGTTTCTAAGTATCTTATGATACATACTTATGAAGGTCATTCTATTTGGGCTTTATTCTTTGGTTGTGTGTTCTTTCTGCTGGAAACTGCCTTTGGAATGGAAAACAGGTGTTATTAATGCGATGTTGGTTGCTGAATTAGAACAATATCATCACATGTTACCCTTGTTTTACATGGTGGTGTACCAATTGCTATAAGTTATAAAGATTATAAATTTGGTCCAAACTCATATATTAATAAAATTTCATAAGCTATCAAATGATACAGATTCTTTTTTTCCACATATATTAATCGGTATTAGGCGTGTAGCAATTTGTACAGGCTGTTATGGGCAGTTTTTTATCTTTGAAATTATTTAGAGAAACAGAAATCTGTTGGCTAATACTATTTTTCCTGTAACTCAGTGCATAGCGGCCTGTGTACATGGTTTGGAGTCGGGGGTGGGGGGTGGCTATCAAGTATGTTGAAGAACACAGTTTGACCTGAGGAAGCGATGCAAAACATGTTAGTTTTAATTTTTTGGTGAATGTGAAGGGGATGGAGCATCCCCATAATATCACCTAAAAATTTAATGAACAATCATGTTTATGCTGGGCACCCTTTGCATTTTTTGGGGGGTGGGGTGGGCTTGAGAGTGGATCTACAATGTGAGTACTGGCTTACCGACCCTCAATTTGAAATCATTTAGTGTGTTTGGCTTTATTGAATTACCTGTGACCTAAAAAGCACCCATATAGATTCTAGCTTAGAATTCTCATGTCTTCACACTTGCAAGAATGAACTTGCTCTGGCATGCACTAGACATGTATTGAAAATTCAAGAAAAAGACTCAATTTCCTATGATTGAAAACCACTTTTAGTTGTTCTTGATGCCTGTGCGCATTGACATAGGTGGGGGACATCCTATCTTGTTGTGTGTGAAGGTGATGGAGGGTTTAGCTGTTACTTCTGTTAACTTAGAAGGTTCAGGCCATCTACAAGCTAGACTTGACTGTTTCCTTTAGTTTTCGCCTTCGCTACTGGTTTAATAGCTTAATGGACATAGGATGTATCTCTCTTTACCAGTTTTTTTCAGTCAAAATATGACATTTGCAGATTTTCCTTTGTCTTATCTCCTTGTTGGGATTTTCTTTTCTGTCTTGGTTCCTATACTATTACCTGAGGGTTTTGTCATCATGGGAAGGGTGTCATCTGGGATTTTCAAGTTAGGTCTGCATATCATGTTCCATTCTGTTGCTTCAAGCTTGCTGCCTTTGACTATCATTATTTGCACAAATGGTAATCAAGCAGTTTCATTGATAAACAATAAGATGTGCTGTGCTCATTTTTTTCACTAGTGCTTATTGCTTTGAGCTCCACTAACTCAGTTTAACACCTTTATAAAAGAAATTCATTTGGTCTATTTCAATGCACTTTGCAGGAATGGGGTCCTGATTTCGGCAAAGAAATCCCTCCTAATTCTGCAACTGTGAAGTACAGAGATTTTTTGTTAGCTACAGCCTCAGGAAAAGTTGAAGGACTCAAGGGTCCTGGCAAACTTGCCACGCCATTTGAAAAGACAAAGATTGCTGCTTACACTTTGGGTGCAATGACACCTTGTATGAGATTATATGCCTTTCTGGGAAAGGAGATTCAGGCTCTGTTAGATCCAGATGACAGCCTTCACCCCTATAAGAGATGGATTGACAACTACTCATCCCCAGTCTTCCAGGTTTGTCGTGATATTGAGCTGTTTTCATAGTTCTCTTTCTTTGGCTACAATCTCTATGGTTGAGCTACGGCCTATTTTGAATGAACAACTAACTTATTACATGGGTAGGCATGTGCTCTGCAAATTGAAGAACTGCTTGAGAAACTAAGTGCCTCTTTGACTGGTGAAGAGCTTGACATTATTGAGAAGCTGTATCAACAGGCAATGAAGCTTGAGACGGAATTCTTTTTGGCACAGACACTAGTGCAACCAACTGTGGCTCCATTGTCAAGGCATCTTAATCCTTCGGAACAGCAACTTATGCTATTTTCAGATTTTGACTTGACTTGCACGGTCGTTGATTCATCTGCAATTTTAGCTGAGATTGCAATTGTAACAGCTCCAAAATCTGATCAGAGTGCACCTGAAACTCAAATTGCTCGTATGTCATCTGCTGATTTGAAAAGCACATGGGGTGTTCTCTCAAGTCAGTACACAGAAGAGTATGAACAGTGCGTTGAGACTATTTTGGCAACTAAGAAAGGTATCTCCTTCATGCAGACTAGGGAGACTTGCCTAATTGGTTTATTCAGTCCTTTTTTTTTTGGGACAATATGTTTGCTGTTCAGCTGGACTTACATTTTTGCCTTTTTTCCCCCTCTTTAGAAGGGGAGTTTAGTTATGAAGATCTGCACCAGGCTCTTGAGCTACTTTCGGATTTTGAGAAAAAGGCTAATGCAAGAGTAGTTGAATCTGGGGTTCTGAAGGGTGTAAACCTTGAAGACATCAAAAAGGCGGGTGAACGGATAATACTTCAAGATGGCTGTACTAGTTTCTTCCAAAAAATTGTACATAGTGATAATCTGGATGTGAATGTTCATGTGCTTTCATATTGCTGGTGTGGTGATTTGATCAGATCAACTTTCTCAGCAGGTAAAGTGCTGCTTGTCAACTCTCCCTTTCACCCTTGTTAGTGCTCCCTTTTGTTGGGTTATCTGGGAAATTATTACACACTGTAAACCTTGTCTTGTTGGATTTTTCCAGTTCATGTCAGAGTGAGAAGATCCTGCAGTAGTAGAGTTTTTTTTAATAGGTATTTTCTTACTGCTACATAGGCTGAGTGTGTTCAGTTGGGGCTCCAGAGTCTTGCTCGGAGAAGTATTTAATCGTATATGAGTCTGTCAAAGTGAGAACTTGACACATTTTGATATGAATTATTGTGTGACTAGAAAAGGTATCCTAGTGAATTAGCCAAGGTTGTTTGCGATTGTGTTGTCTTTGCTTGTGTGGATGATGTGATCATGAACAGAAATCCTTGGGATTTGCATGCTGTGGTCTAGTGATTCCCGTGTGCTTCATCGTGTCCTTTTTTCTTTCTTTTTGTTTTTCTTTATTTTTGTGGGGGTGGGAATTGGGTTTGTTTGTGCTAGTTATGATGTTATTTTTGTAGTTTCATATCTGGTCAATGGGCTATGTACTCCCTTTGAGTAAAATGCGTATATTTCTAGAAAAATCATGCATTCTTCCTAGTTATTCAATGGATGACAGAATTGTTTGAATTGGATGAAAAATTTATCATCAGGATGTCACCTCTTTATCTTACATTTTTGGAACAATCTAGTTCTGTTTGGAAATCCGCTAATTTGATCCTGTGGTTGTACAATTTTTTTGTTGTTGGTTTTTGGGATCTTTATCCTTGAAATATTCTCTTGACAAATGTCACTTTCTTATTCTGCCTTTTCCTGCATCAGGAGGCTTGCATGCTCTAGACATACATGCGAATGAATTCAACTATGAAGGATCCATTTCCACTGGTGAAATTCTCATGAAGGTTGAATCTCCCATCGACAAAGTAAAAAATTCAGCGAGATCTTGATGAACAGCGGTGATGACAAGCAGAAGTTGAGTGTATATATCGGGGACTCAGTTGGGGACTTGCTTTGCTTGCTGAAGGCAGACATAGGTATTGTTTTCGGGTCAAGTTCAAGCCTGAGGAGGTTAGGTAGTCATTTTGGTGTTTCGTTTGTCCCATTGTTTCCGGGTTTGGTAAAGAAACAGAAGGAGTGTGTGGAAGGAAGTTGTTTCAAATGGAAGGCTGAGCCGGGTGTTCTTTACACAACATCCAGTTGGGCTGAAATACATGCCTTCATTTTGGGGCCGTAGACATTTCTCTCTCGGCAGAGCTTTCATGTTAGGTTTAGGATCCCGTTATATAGCGTAGGGACAAGTATACAGATTTGGTGGCGAGTTTTATAATGGGCCACGGGATGAGCTGCTATTGTCTTTGAGTTAGTTTTCTTTTTTTCCCCGTCTATTGGCATTGGCATTGGCATAGCATCATCATTATTTTGGAGATTCGAGTTTGCTGCCATTTTCAGCTGCTTATTGTGCTGTATGGTAACCTACAAAACCTTGCATTATAGAGGTTTCAATGCATTCATTCGTTGCAAAATTGCAATTCATCACAGATGCAATGTCTTAGTTTTTGTGTATTTTTTGGATTTCGCTGTGGAAAGTAACGATGAGCTGCATGAACAGTGCCTTACTGGAGGCTTCATGAAAAACCCTCTCTCTCTCTCTCTCTCCCCCCAACAAAAAAAAAACACAAAAAACCCTGGTCTGGTCTTGTGATAAGATTTTCTTTCCTTTCTATTTAGGGTGTTATGGGCTCCCAAATCTAAACGTTCCTTCTTTCCATGTAGTTTTAAATAGATCCTTGTTGATGTGAATTTTGAGAGTATCTGGGGTGTTTGACAAACAATATTTTACCTCCAAAAGGTTTTTTAACTGTTTGACTTGGTTAAAAATCTAATTGGATTGTTTGGTAAATAGTTTTTGGAATAATTTTTTCGACTCAAAAAGCTCTTTTAAAAAATCTTTGGAATAACTTTTTGGAATGGTTTATTGTAATTAATATTTAAAATTACTATATTACCTTTCATATTTTGGTAAAATTATACTTATGTATAAGATTTTTTTTAATTTATATTTTTTCACTTTTGGAACAATAGTAAAGGATGATTATGAATATTTAAGTTAATTTTTTTATTTTTAATATTTTTTATATTTTAAAAAGTAATTTAATCTATCATAATAAATAAATAATTTTATCACGTAAATGTCAAATATATTATTAAAAATAAACTTTAAAAAGATATACATAATTAAAATTATATAGAAGGTATAAATATAATTTTATATTGCACATGATTTTTAATTAATGCTGAGAAGAAATATGAATATAGAATAAAAATAATTATAATATATAAAACAGTTAATAAAATTAAGTTATAGGCATAAATGAAATTTTACTAAATAATTTTATTAGAAACAACTAATTTTACTAAACACATTTTCCTCAAACAGTTAACAGCTAATACAAATATATGATTACCAAACAAGGTCTCTGTTCTTAGGAATATTATAAGGATGGAAAACATCATAATTTTTATTTTTATAGTATGTATTCTCAGGAGTATAATAGGGTTGGAAAGCATGAGAATTTTTTTTTAAAAAAAAGGGGGTGGGGGTAGACATGACGTGGTGCCAAGGTTGAAGAGCCATAGTTCTCTTTCAAGGGTGAAAAAAAGTCTCTCTTAAAAGAAAAGAAGTTGATAAACACACTTTGTCCATTCATATTTGCACTAATCCCATCGTTAATAATTCAGCTTACGCATAACTTTTTGTTTCTGCACAAAGTAGACTCTCTCTCTCTCTAACTGCAACCAATAATTAATAACGAGGTGCTAAACAAATTATCTTTAACCTTTTTAATTATTATATAAATGAAGTAGGTGTGTGTCTAATGAAAGATCCTATTAAAAATAAAAAAAAGATCCCCGTCTGGTGGACGCCATCACATTGTACGGACATCCTTCTCCTCTCTTATTCATTTTTATTTAATTTTTGCATTATAAATTATTAAACATTAACATGATTAAACAAGTGTTGAAATAAATTGTGAATTCATAAATGAATTTAAATTATTTTATGGAATTTTAAAAATATATAGAACATTTTCCCTCCTGAAAGGCAATATACATGTAAAATAATCACAAAAACTATAAATATTGCATAAAGATTTTAAATTTAGAAGTATAAATCCATTATTAATATTATCTGTGCATCTTTTTGGGGTTACAAATAAAATTTAAAAGTAATATTTCTCGTATAATTTATCAGTTAAAACAACATACACAAACTATAATGAGCCTCAATTATAATAAATAGATAATTAATTTGAGAGTGAGGTTGTGTCCAAATTAAGGAGAAGGGAGCCGCCGGTAGCCGGTTACCCATGCAAAGGAGCCGCCGGTAGGCCATGCATGGGGCCTTTTCACCCGCACCACCCACTAGACAAGTGTCATTTCTTAATTGGTTTCCAATAAAGTAATTTTCTATTTTTTTCCCTGTGTTTGTAAAATAACTTGTGGTTGTGAAATGAAATATAGATTTGAATATATGTAGTGGACCACCCAACTACTATATCAATTGTTGCACAAATTCTCTTTCATAAGCTTTGTAATATTTGACTTGATTTGATTCCAAAGGACTAGTAGATGGGTTTGTTTGTGCCAATTGAAACTCTTATGAACGCTTCTCTCCCATTCGATTGTTGTTTCATCATCCAACCTTTAACGAACAGATCCATAAATCTTGTATACCCTTCCTTTCGAATATATTTATTTGTTGCGATATACTGAACTTGAAGAATTAATGCTCATTGCATACCGATTTAACAATCAATCAACAATTCAACCACATACAACTATAAATCTATGAAAATAAACTGACGGAATTGCTTCAAAGGTGAAAAACAAAACCATTCCGAAGAGGGCATGGAGAGACTCTCACAAATAGAGAGAACAATTATTTAGTAAAGAAAATAAGCACATAAGACATAAAAGAAAGAGAGATTAAGACTTATCATTGACAAAAAGTCAATGACAATCCCTTAGAAAAAAAGAAGGTAGGGTTTTCTAGAGAGAAGGAAAGAAAAAAGGAGAAGGAGGCTAGGGTAAGGAAGAGCGAGTCTGTGTCGTCTTTTGGCTATAATAGCATTTACCTTATGATTTTTGAAACATCTATGATAACTTTTAAACATACAAAAATTGTTAATATTATTAATAAATAGACATGTACAAAATAATTTATTAGATATGTAAATTTTAAATATTATTAATAAATAGACATCTCAAGCTAGTTATTTCATTCATGATTAAATCAATTTTTTTCTTTCTCTCCACTGGTTTTTTGGTTGTTTATTTCGATTTCTGAGTAATTAAAATTCAAAAGTATTGGTTATGATCTAATCTATATCATTGGTAACCAATTAACATCCAAGCCAATATCATATTAATTAGAGAATGGATCTTGATTTGAAAGCACATGAATAACAACCTTCACTATATATATTATTATTAGTCTTATTGTAACATGATCTATTAAAATTCTCGAACAAGTAGATGTATATTTAAATTCTACTAAAAATATAAAAGTGCGTCCTCTCCGATTTTCTTGATGTAGGGTTTCCAGCACACACGCTCATTAATCAAAATAATATCCATGTTTTTACACTAAAATGCTTAAATTTTTCAAAAGAAACACTTATAGAAATAATAAGAAGTTAAAAGAAAATGAAATATTATTATATAAAATTTCTGTACCTAATCTCGCTTATCCTTCTCTCTTTTTCACGCCTTTCCCAATCTAAGATATAAATACAGGGATAAAATTTAGATTTTTAAATTAAGTTTACTTAACAATAAGACCTTTTAAATAAAAAAAAATTAAAACTCAACTTGTTGTATATGGATAATTAATCATTAATCAAACTCCCATTAGACCAAATGTGCATGTTATATATCCACTCTCACTTAAAAATCTTCTCTCTCTCTCTCTCTGTCTCTCTCTGTAGTTGTACAGCAGTAGGGTTTTGGACCAGAGTAGGGTTTTGGACCAGTGCAGATCACGACTCTCACACTTTCAACAATGGTTTTAAGTATTTTTGGATAATTTTCTTTTTTGGATTTTGTTTTGTGGATACAACTGTTAGCTCACATGCCTTCTTTTGCCCAATGAACGACCAAAGCCACCTTTTTCCCTAAAAAAATCCACTCTTAGGTCACACATATGTAATAAGATAACAAGACGTAGGAAGTTATAAAATCGTAATCTAAATCTAAATGAAACAATCTACTCGTGAATCTTGTTTGTATCTTCATGTAAAATCTGAAATTTTATAGTTATTTATAATTTTTATTGTAATACATGTAAAGAGAGCCATTTTCAAATTCTTATTACATATTTTTCATTTTAATATAACCCTATTACTGATAATTCTTAAAAAGATAGGATTTTTCAGCATATATATTTTTTCAAATTAGATAACTTGAACTTGAATAAGAGAAACAAATACTTAACCATTTGAACTAACTTATTGTGATTAATAACCTCATTAAATAATTAACATATTTTCTTATAAAAAAGAAATTAAAAATGCTTTGATGAGTTAAAAAAATTACTACAAAAAAGATTAAAAAAGAGGCAGACAATTAAATTACTATTTTAACTAAATTATAGTATTCTTGAACATTATATATAATACTTTCAATGGCACCAAACAAATTAGAATATAAATAAAAGGCCGTAAAATAATAATTATGAGACTTTAATGATGATGACTAATTTGTCTCAACTTTAAATATTTTTTATTAGTATTTTATATATTATATTATTATTATTTTAGATTGGTGATGAGAGGAGCAGGGGATAATCACTGACCTACTACTATAAATACGTGGCATATGTCGACTATACTATGTCACATCATGAATAAATCACATAGCTTATAGACGAAATAATAATTTAAAATTATATGGTAAAGTATGGTCTTTTTTTCTTTGAGAGGTCTAATATTGATCTGATCAGCATCAGATCCTATCTACGTGTCAATCCAGACCACTACTCTCTAACCAAAGTAATTAATTAAGTCAAAAGCTATGATTAAGAAAGCCACAACGTATTAGCTACTATTGAATGTAAACATCATAATACAATGCAGGATCTGTTTGACAACGGTGTAATATTAGTGTTTAGTAGGGTAGTATTTTAATTAGCATTTATAATAATTTATAACGTTTCAAATAGTATTTTTAAAATGTTAAGAATGTTAGCGTTTTACATTTAAAAATAGTGTTCATATTTTCTTTGACAAAAACATCCTTTCATTAATTTACATTTGGCAAATTATTTATATCGTTCTACGTCAATTTACAATAATCGGATAACTCAACCACGAAATTTACCAAACACATTTATTCAACCTTTCAATTGAATAACTATCCTGCTAACAGTCTAAAATCTAACAGATTATCCGCTACTCAAATAACTCATTTTACCGAACATGACATTAAGATCTATTTAAAATGACAGATAAAAGAAACATAAATAACAAGTATAGTAGAAATGAAAAAAAACATACATAAATAAATATAAACGAATATAAACAATTAGCTAAGTGAGTATAAATAATTAGAAATTATATATATATATATATTACAATGGTGTTAGTATGTCACAAATTGACCTTTTCAACTCAACCTTTGTCACTCCCTCTCCAATGAGTGGACAAGTGTCTATGCCCACTTTGTCCCATTCTATAATTTCTTTACCTACACCTCCTTTAGTAAATCTAATTAATTACCATCTTCTATCTTTTGTTTTTTTTTAATTATAAATTTCTCTCTTTAATATACTAATAAATAAGTACATTAGATTTCGGGTTTTATCTCCCTTTATTCTTAAAATTCTCTATATAATTTCTTACAGTCTTATAACCTTACAACTCTTCATAACTAATAAAACAACATGGCAATAAAGTCTTAATAATATGATTTAATACTAATAAAGAGGTGGAGATTTCTCTCGATCTTCAAGTTTTATTTGGATTCGAGATACTCAACTAGAACTAGAAAGGGTCAATACCTTAATTACCTACAATTAAAAAGAATAAAAGAATAATTAATTAATTAACCTTATTAGATTCCCTCTTTTGATCCAACAAAGACACCTTCAAATTTTGAGAGGAAGAGATATTCTCCTCCCCAATATCTCTTACCTTTCTCTTTTTTTTTTTTTTTTTTTGTGAATAGAAATATCTCTTACTTTTAAGTAATACCAAACATGTGAAGTAGGCCCTATATGTGTTTTTAATTCCACATTTTCTCTATTACCCTTTTTGTTTTCCTTTTTTTTTTTTGGTGCAACCCCTCATTAAGTACCAATACATAGTATATAACATTATACTCAATCCTACCCCCCCAATTCTCTATTCTATCTTTCCTTTCTTCCCTTCATCCTCTCAATTCATACCGAAATATCAACACTTTTTATTAATTCTAGCAGAATATTGAAGGCAGACTAGAAGAAGAACAAGAAGAAGATCGAAAATGAGGTCAAGTTCAAATTCATACGAGATTTTTCGAGATCAATTTTCTTCTTTGAATGATAAGAGGATGATAAAGAGAGAAACTTTTGCGAAGGATGAAGATGATCATGTGAGAAAGAAATTTATACATATGGGAGAAAAATAAGTTAGGCCTATTCATTATGGTGAAGAAGACGATGGCGATAATGATGATGATGATCATAATGATGATGGCGGATGCATGGATGGCATATGATCTTGGAGGGTTAAAAATGTTGACCTCTAGGCAAGTCTGATGCTTGGCTTTCTCTCTCTACATTACATGTCTTTCTCTCTCTTCTTTTCTCTGATATTCACTGATTTCTCTTCCCCTGCTGGTTGCATCTTGCATGTGAGAAATGGAGAGGGAAAACTTTTCATATTATAGTTTAGTTTAAATTGAGAGATTTATGATGTCATAACTCTAAATACTGTTTTTTTTTGGGGGTTATTCTGAATTCTCCTTGTTTAATTAGTATGTCAGATAACAAAATATTTTAATTAATTCGAGTTTGGTGATGTTTTCTTTAAATTTTCAATTTTAAGTGCTTGATTATATATTGTTTTGTCAATTGTAATTTTTTTGGTTTTATTAATGAGAAAAATATGTCACTTGTAAATGAAATACTCAGTGATTAAATCTTGAAATTATGATCTTAACTACCGATAGTTGACGGAATCCATCATGAAAGCATATTTATTTGCCTAATCAAAAGTCGTTGCATTTAAGTGGGGTTCTTTCTTTTCATTCAGAATCAAATTATTATAGTCTCATGAATCATGACCAAGAAATAAAATAAAACAAATAATAAAAAATTTAGTAATTATCTTTATTCTCATGATGAAATAGTAGATGTTACATATACAATATTACTATTATAATAACTATTTTTTATTTATAAAATATATTTTTTGAAGACAAATTAGAAAATGTAATTTTGAAAAGAGAGATTAAATAGAATATTTACGAGAATTAAAAATAATAAGATCATTAATAATGGAATTCTTGAATAGGACCAAAGTCCAAATTCACGATTTTTTTTTTTGGGGCCCAGTTGGTTAATATGATAGGGATGTTGGTGTTCACTAAGAATTGAAAGATGGGGGTCACTACATCCCACCAAAAATGACAAGTGTATAAATAAAATTGGGTTTTGGTCTTTTCAAAAAAAAAAAACAAATAGATTTAGATTTTGGCAGAAAAAATGATGAAAATTATTACCCAAAAGGAAAAAAAGGCAAAAAGTCAATATTTTAGGCAACAGAAAGACTAATAATTGAGGGACATTGCAAATCATATCATCAAATCAAAAAACCACAAAAATGAAGAAAGAAGCATATGAACTGAGCGAGTCCAAGCAGCTCACTTTATTCCCTCCTTAGTTCAGGTTCGATTGCGGGGGAATAATTTTTTTATTTTATTATGGAGAAAATAACTTATTGATTGTGACACTCATCCCTTTCTTCCGGTGCAAACTTTTCTTGAAATAAAAGGTCTAAAGGGTAGATCTATTTATCGATCTAAAAAGAGAAGTGAGAGTATCTCTTTCCCACTTCCTAATTTTCTCTTCTTCTTTCTATAAAATTTTTTTGGATCTTTTTAGAGTTCCATGACTTATTAAAGAAAGTGATAAGTAATGAAAATTTTCGATAGCCTTATTTCTAGGGGTTTTTAGGCATCGGAAATAATATATATATATATATATATATATATATATATATATATATATATATATATATATATATATATATATATATATATATATGAGTTCAACAATATTATAATATATTTTATAAGGACATAGACTATATATACAACTTTGAATGGACTTTATTGACATATTTAAGGCTTATTATTTTCAATTTATATTAATATATATTAACACTAATTAACACTAATTGGCGTTTGATTGTATTTTATAGTTATATTTTTTGTGTATTTAATATTGATCATTACTCATCAACATCAATTAGTATCGATCAGTCTTGATAAGTAATATATTACTTATGATAAGTTAAAAAGATTGTAAACTCTTACAATAATTAATTTGGATCATAATTATTGATCAATACATTATATCTCATTTTTCGATTTGAAATGTACCTCGATCCAACCTAAGCTAGTTAGAGCCGAAAATTTTATAGACAAATAATACTTTACTAGATTATCTGATCAATACACCATTAAATTAAAAGTTTCATCAACCTATTTACACTTGACCCTTAAAATTAGATACCATTATATTTATAATAATTTAAGGATATTTCATCAACCTATTTAGACTTGACCCTAAAAAAGTTAGACTAAAATATTTGGCACCATTAAATATACAATTTTATTTATTTATTTTTTTGAAGGCAAATATACAACTGTATATGCAGCAGAAGAATGGCAGATGGGATCATCGGACAAGAAAACCCTGATTTAGGGGAATGCTGTAGGCCGTGGAACCCTAGAAAATGGGGAAATTTTTAAGGATGAATTATCTTCTTTTGATTTTCAAAGTTAAAAAAAAACAAAAAAATCTTCTTTTGACAGTGATTTGCTGATTTTCTAGTAATAATAATAAATTATTATCAGCCAATAGTTGGCCGACACGTTTGCTCATTTTTTTTTTCTATCACATGAACAAAATTTCTTAATCAGAAAAATGAAATCATAAAGTTGAAAAAATGTCAGAACTATATATTCCCAACAATCAATTTAGAAATTTCAGTCATATTATTTCTGCCAAAAATCTGAAAGAAATTGAAGCCTATATAAGTAGCCAAGTGTGAGTAGTGGTAAATACATAGGTAATAGAGGTATATTTTTTAATTACTATTTACGTGTCTACTAAATGTGTCATATCCTATTTTTAAAAATTACGTGTCGACTTATCGATATCGTATTGTATTTACGCCTTATTCCGATATTTGTGCTTCTTAAGGTATGATGTATAAGGGGTTGAATAATTAATTAGTATAAAAATTTTATTTTCTTTTTCAATTATATAAAGATGAAAAGCATACAAGTTTCTAGTGAGACTTTGCAAGTGTTTTATATACACATACATGTCCAAATCTACATCTACCATTCAAAGAATCATTCTATGTATAAAAGGTTGGTCTGTTGAGGTCTTCTTCCCCTCTCTCTTTAAAAAAAAAAAGGTACATTATTGTTCAACATCTCTAAAATTAAATTTTATACGTCCAAAATTCTTTTAAAAAATATTCAGATAATTATCGATATAATTCACGAGACACCTTGTTTCAAGTCATCGGGCCATCAAAATTTTAATTCATATACATGAGTTATGATAATGATAGCATAGTAATTGAAAATTAAAATTAATTATCAAATAAAAACAAGAAAGAATTGATTAAAAAAAGGGAAAGAAAATTAATTATTAAATAAGCTAAGGTTTAGCAAGCTTGTATTGGGTGATGAGTCATGGATGACACCACGAATTATAAATAATAAAATCATTAAATTAATTTATATTAAAAGTAGATATTAGTTTAGTTAACACTTCATCATATGTGGGATTTGCAGTGACCTAGTGCTGATGTCATGGGAAACTTTTCAACGAATAATATTCTTTCTTTTGATCTTTTTATTGTCTTTTGCAATTGCTTTCACTAATCACCACCATCGTCCTACTTATTACATTATATCCTTTTAATATTATACTATAGATCCGAGTCTATGAATCCAAGTAAAGGAGGGGAATTAATATTTTTGGAAAGAGGATTATCAAAATAGAAATACGATTTAAAAAACTAAAATAAACTATCATAAATGGCAACTCATGTCTATAGACCGGATCTATAGTATAATTTATAATAATCTTTAAGTATGATGCATTTTATCGTGGATTATATGTCAATATATGATTGGATAAAATAGAAAAACAGAGGAAGAATTAAAGAAGAAATAAGAAAAGAAAAAAAGTCATACTTGATAGAATTATCTTGCTAAATAAATAACCCAGGGATTATGATGAAATTTTTATGGTCATACTAAGAAATCTAAGTTTAATGGTCAGAATAAAGTCCTGCATATATTAGATTTCAGATTAACATTTTATATTTTATTGTATAATGCTTTTTACGACTCATGTGGAACAGAAAAAAAAAAAAAAAACCAACCCAAGATCTCAGCCCAATAAAAGCCCAGCTCTTGTATAAACCTTTTGTGCACCTTCCCTCACAAAAAAATAAAAATAAAATTTAGTGGACCTTATCAGGCCCAAATATTGAAACAATGAATAGCAACAGTCGCTGAAAACTTTAGCCCACATTGGAAATGCAATGGGCCTAAAACTACCACTATTAATTTACGGCGTTATACACATACAGTAGTGAGCTTAGGAGGCCCTGTTATTTCAAATCTATATTTTCCACGATAAATTTAATTCAGCTTAGTTTAGTAAAAATAATATAAAATTTCATATAATTAATTATTTTTTAAAAATAGTTTAATAAAAATAAATTCATTTTAATATAGTAAAAATATATTCAGTTTAATATTTTAACTTCATTTAAGATAAATGTTAAAAAAAAGGTGAGCTCTTATGTAAAAGTCCATCTTTTGCTGCACCTAAACAAAGTCAATATTTTGATATTACTTTATTTTGTTATTATATTTGAAAATATTTTAGCTCTTATGTTAAAAAAGGAAAGAAAAGGAGTCAATTTGTTTAATCATGCCTAATACAAATCATATAATTTTCAGTATTCATACCTACATCTATTTCGGTTCAATTCTCGTTTTAATTTTTAAATGTAGTCGGTGATCAATTCGACTCTTAATAGTAACATTTAGTTTCAAATTTATATCAACAAACATTCCTAAATGTCGTTATCTTAAAAAAAAAAAAAAAGAAACTATTATGAGCTATTCACATAGAGGAGGAGCACCACATTTTTTTGAAATATAAATGAAATAAATGCATATGCCGCCCAATTATCTTCACTCAATTATGATAATAGTCTTGCCCACCTTTCTCAAGTGGTATGAATATCACTAATTTTGATCAAATTATTTCATAGCATAACATTGAAGTGCCATCTCCATTAAGATAAATAAATAAATAAATAAAAAAGCAATGCACAAATATTTTGGTGGCAAGTATGTGCAACAAAAAAGTGCATGAAGAAAGGGACAATGATAAGGAAAAAGGAAGAATCTAAATCTAAACTAAACACAAAAATAATGATTTTTACCACAATATCAATTAGGAGATTCTATTAATTCTTTTTTTTTAATTCCCAATTAATCATCCTACAAATCATGAAATGGTGAAGGTGGCTTAGCATAATCCCATGTGGGCCAACTAATCCTTCACAAGCATGGATTCCCAAAAACATGGCCACAATTCCTTAATCTCTTTTCTTTTTTTTTTTTTTAAGTAAATTTATCGATAAATTATTATTTATCTAATTATCGGATAGGTTTAAGAGTATCTCGTAAAAGAGTTTTTAGGAGTGAATCTACAGAAGAGGGAGCAAAATTTTCAATCATCCGACAAAAGCTGATAAAGACTTTTATCGTAAAATTTTTTTTTATATATAATAATCAATATAGTTAAAGTTCAATTCGAGAAATACTCAAAAATACAGTTTCATGGATATTTTAAATGTATCATAATTTTAACGATGGAAAGTTAAAATTCTAAACATGTAACTTGGGAGGTGGCCTACAAAAACAACGAGGGAAGAGTCATAGGGCTTGTCAAATTGCCTAGGAAGCTGCCCTTCTTCACATGGCTTCCAGCATTTTGCACAGAGCATTGGACATCATTGCTCCTATAATGGAATTCATCCCCCTTTTTTTTAAAAAATAATTATTTTATCCTATGGGGATTGCCTTTGTACCCATTGTTATTATTTCTTTAATATGTATTTTTTAATTCCCCTTTATAAATTATATTACAATTTTTTTCTGATTATAAAATTAAAAAAACAGAGAGAATTGGATCAGTAACAGATGTGAGCATGTGGTCTCTGAGCAAGGGGTATCCCATCAGTTATAGGCTTCAAGGCCCGGGACAGGGAATGGCACCGCAATCTGTATAATTGATCAGAAATATGTCTCACTTTTACTTATTTATTTATTTTTAATTTTTGTAAAATTCGAAGTTACATTAAAATTATCTTTTTTTTATTTTTGTTTTATTATACTCTTTTTTATTATTCGTTTATATTTGTTTGTATTTTTTTATGTTTATTTTTGTTTTTATTTTTATTTTTATTTTTTAATATAAGTTGGAGCAAGATTAAAAAAAGAAAGTTTGCCGTGGGTACTTGTATTTGTGTATATATCCCTTGTTAGTGCAAGGAATTTTTTTAATTTTTTTATAGTGGAATATAAATCACAATGATTTTATTCAAAAAAAGTTTATTAAAAAATGTATAAATTAATGTGATAAAAATTTGAGTTGAAAAACTTAGTATAATATGATTGTCGAATAGAGGGGATTGAATATGGGATTAACCCTCAATCATAATCACTAGCAGTCTGTTTGGATTGAGACTATAGAGGGGATAAGAGGAGAAGGGAGGTTAACTACTTCCTCTACTTTTGTTTGTAAAAATTAAACAGAGGGTAAGGGAGGGGAACACTTTATGCCCTTTTCATTTTTGTCGGTTTTTCTTCCCTCCAAATTGGAGGTGAATGGAGGTAAGGGGACTATTTTTTATGAATTCACGCTCCTTCCTCTTCATTTTTGTATATTTTAATCCAAATAAAAGTGAAGGTTTATCACCTCCCTATCCCTTCATTTCCCTCATTTCCGTTACCCTTTCTTCCATCCCGTTCATAAAATTCAAACAAACTGTAAATAAACAAATCGAGAAGCATATTCAATGTTTTTACTATATATTCGGTCTAAATACCACAACATATTCAAAGTAATTCATGCTACCCAAAATCAATTAATCCAATCCAAAATAAGAAAAAATATCCTAAAAATTCTTTAAATCAAATCAAATTATAAAGAGGAGGGATGGAGAAAAGCACGAAGATGTCTGCCACCTAGTGAGGTGCAAAATTCAGATTCTTCATATTCATTCAAAAAAATAAAAATTAAAGAATCCAATGAAAATAAAATAAAATTGGGGAACAACTACTTGTGATTTTTGCAGGCCTAACTGCAAACTGCAAACTGCAAAAAAGCCATGATATGTGTTGATAATCTTCAAACCTAACTTTCCCATGGTGGGGTTTTAATCACCTTTTGTGGGGCTTAAGATTCACAAAAGTATTTGATACCCAAATCCAAAACTTCAATCAAAATGTCATTGTGTTGATGCCAAATTTCCTATCACTGTTGTTAAGAGTGAAAAAGAAAAACTGGTGTATATATATCATCAATTACGGAGTTAGAAAATTCATTTAAGAGTATCCTTATAGGCTTCTCTTTAACAATTTTATGAATTTTTTAAGAATTTTTAAACATAAATTTTAACAAATATTTTTTGCCAACTATATCCTGAAACACCCTTGATAATAATAGAGCTCCGCCACTGTGTATTATAGCTCTTTTCTATTATATACACATTGAATGACATTATAATGAATATAAATTATATATTAATTGCTAATCACTATCAAGAGCAAACATGCATAAATCATAAATTTTTTTCCTATTGTTTTAGAGAAGATTGATATTTAATGATATTATTGTGAATTATAAACTATATATACTTAATATAAAATCAAATGAAGAAGTGTTGAACTGTTATGTAATGCTTTGTTATATCAATTGGTAATCAATTTTTCTTTTATTATTTTTTAGATCTGAAATTGATTTTTTTGTTTTTTTTTTTTGGGTTTGGGAGGAGGGAGGGAGCATGACTGCACGAATCATGAAATTTGATGTTTTTTTGTTTGTTGATAAAGACATGAATGTCAAATTGTCAATACAGCACAGAAACATTACCCATTGAGGCTTGCAGAAGAACCCCCCCAAATACCAAAAAAAAAAAAGAAAAAGAAAAGGGCAGGGTGAAGGAGCCCTTATCTAAATTACAGAATTTATGAAAATTAAAACCTTTGTTACGGATTTAAAGTTTAATACTCTAGCTCTCTGACTAAACCTGCGCAGGTGAACAAAGTACAAAAATTACAGCTTTTCTTCAGAGAAGATTGCATTACACAGGATAATTCCCTAAACAATCATTATTTGGTAGTAGTAATCATAATAATAATAATAATAATAATAACAAAAAGAATAAATAAAGAAATTATTAATTAATGATAGATGCATGATTAACAAAAGAAATTAAAATTTGGTTGACCATAATCCTAATAATGAAAGCCAGAAGCATGTCAGTAAATCACCTCAAAAACACATTCTCTCCATGTTTTAATGTCTTCACTTTACTCCAAAAATGCTTTTACATTCACAACATTACACATCAATTAGCTGGTTAGATTCCCAAGAACCCATGAATTTCCCCTTAAAATAACTAATCCCCACTACTTCACTAATCAAACTCCCTAATCAACATTAGTATTTTAATCAATCTCCTCCCTTTTTCTCTTTCTTATAGAAAGAATGGAAGCTGCTACCTCCTTCCATCTCTGATCACTACCCAAAAACAAGCCTTATTTTATCCATAATACCCACGAGAGAATCATACCCAAAAATGCCACCATTAGAAGAATAGGGTAGAGAGAGAAAGAGGGTAGAGAGAGAGAGAGCCAAATGCAAATGCAAAACAAAGTTTTCATCTTTTTTGCTACTGTTCCATTGGGGTATGTCTTGTTTTAGGTGGTGATGCACAAAATGATGAGGTTTCAGCTTTGCTATCCATCAAAGAATCCTTCATTGATCCCTTGAACAACCTCAAAGATTGGAACACTACCCATAATCCTTCCCCCATTGTAAGTGGAGGGGTGTTTGGTGCAACCCAAGTGGGTTTGTGGAAAAGCTTGATCTCTCTAACATGAACTTGAGTGGGAAAATCCCAGATACCATACAAGGCCTTACAAGCCTAAAAACTCTGAATCTTTGTTGTAATACATTTGCCTCTCGATTGCCTAAGTCTCTCTCCAACCTCACCTCTCTAGTGAGCCTTGACCTTAGCCAGAATGACTTCATTGGGGAATTCCCTTCCGGGTTTGGGAGAGCCAAGGGGCTCATAACTCTCAATGCCTCGAGCAACAACTTTGCCGGGTTCATCCCGCAAGATCTCGGTTTTGCCTCCTCCCTCGAAGTCTTGGACTTGAGAGGCGGATTCTTCGCAGGATTGATCCCAAACTCCTTTAGCAATCTTCAAAAGTTGAAGTTTTTAGGCTTGTCAGGGAATTCTCTCACAGGGGAGCTACCCCTGAACTTGGGCAGCTCTCATCTTTGGAGACTATGATTCTTGGCTATAATGGATTTCATGGTCCAATTCCCTCTGAGTTTGGAAACCTTAGTAATCTTCAGTACTTGGACCTGGCTGTTGGAAACTTAAGTGGGCAGATTCCAGCTGAATTAGGCAAGTTACAGAAGCTCGACACAGTATATCTTTATCAGAACCAATTTGAGGGAAAGATTCCTTGGGAATTGGGGAATGCATCATCGTTGTTATACTTGGATCTCTCTGATAATCGAATCGGAGGGGGATTCCGAGAGATTTTGGGAAGTTGAAGAATCTGCAGCTCCTGAACTTGATGTGCAATCATCTGACTGGTGAAATACCAAATGAGATTGGTGAGCTGACCAATTTACAGGTACTTGAACTGTGGAAAAACTCTCTGACAGGCCCTCTGCCTCTGAATTTAGGTAAAAACTCCCTTTGCAATGGCTTGATGTTTCATCAAACTCTTTGTCAGGTGAAATTCCTCCTTCTCTTTGTGATTCTGGGAATCTCACCAAACTCATCCTCTTTAACAATTCCTTCTCTGGGTCCATCCCTTTAGGCCTCTCAAAGTGTGTTTCATTAATCAGAGTTAGAGTACAGAATAATCAGTTTTCAGGGTCTATCCCCACTGGTTTTGGCACCCTCCCTATACTTGAGAGGTTGGAATTGGAGAAGAACAACCTAAGCGGGGTGATCCCAGATGACCTTTCTCTCTCTTCGTCCTTATCGTTCATTGATGTCTCATCCAACCACCTCGAATCATCTCTTCCTTCTAGCATTCTTTCCATCCCTACCCTCCAAAATTTCTTGGCTTCGAACAACAACTTGGATGGTCACATTCCTGACCAGTTTCAAGATCGCCCTTCTCTTGCAGTTATTGATCTTTCTTACAACCGTCTCTCAGGGAACATCCCAAAGAGTATTTCTTCCTGCAATAGGATGGTTACGCTTAACCTGAGGGGAAACCAGCTTTCCGGGAAATTCCTCGAGCTCTCGCAGGGATGCCCACTTTAGCTATCCTTGATTTATCCAACAATTCCTTCACAGGACAAATACCCGAAAACTTTGGAAGCTCACCTGCCCTGGAAATGTTCAATGTTTCTTACAACAAGCTCGAAGGTCCAGTACCTACAAATGGCATGTTTGCCAACATCAACCCAAATGAACTCACAGGAAATGCTGGTCTTTGTGGAGGTATACTTCCATCATGCTCTAAGATCAACACTAGATCGTCAGTTCAAACAAGGAATAGACGAGCATATCGTGTAATCATTGGATTTGTGGTGGGAATGTCAGTGATCTTAGGAATCGGGTTAGCCTTTTTAGGTGGGAGGATGGTGTATAGGAGGTGGTACTTGTATAGTAGTACAGTAGAGGAGTGGTTCACTAGGAACAACAAAGAGTGGCCTTGGAGGTTAGTGGCATTTCAAAGACTAAACTTCACCAGTGCTGACATCTTAGCTTGCTTGAAGGAATCAAATGTGATTGGAATGGGTGGGGCCGGGATAGTCTACAAGGCCGAGATCCAAAGGCCACACTCGATCATAGCAGTGAAGAAGCTATGGCGATCACAGGGGGATGTTGAGGCGGGTGAAAACTTGTTAGCGGAAGTTGATCTCTTAGGGAGGCTAAGGCATAGGAACATAGTGAGGCTCTTAGGTTACTTGCATAATGAAAATGATGTGATGATGGTTTATGAATATATGCCTAATGGGAACCTGGGAAGTGCTCTACATGGAGATAAACATAGTGCGAAGAAGAGTATGTTGGTTGACTGGGTTTCTAGGTATAACATAGCACTTGGGGTGGCTCAGGGGCTGGCTTATCTCCACCATGATTGTCATCCTCCGGTGATTCATCGCGATGTTAAGTCGAATAACATCTTGCTTGATGCTAATTTCGAGGCCCGGATTGCGGATTTTGGCCTCGCAAAGATGATGCTCCACAAGAGTGAGACTGTGTCCATGGTTGCTGGATCTTATGGCTACATTGCACCTGGTAAGTAGTTACTATCAACTTCTGTTCTTTTGCCTAGTGGATAGTGTAGTGATACAATGATGACGATTTTCTAGAGACTTCTCTACCTTATTCTAAGAGGCCTAGCAAATAAATCATCAGGTTAATTTCAAGTTAGGTAAAATGGGTTGATAAAATATTTAGACAGATTACGATAAAAAATTATATTTGGATCTAACTTGTTCAATATGTCAAAAAGATAAAAATCGATACAGGCAAGCAACTTTTTGGATCATTCTATTTAAGTTGGCCAATTTAAATTTAGGTCAAAATTCAAATTGTCATATCTCTCATTTACCATTGATTATGAGTTGGCTTTCCAAATCCATGTTCGTTGATTCACACCTTTGCAACAGAATATGGCTACAGCCTCAAGGTCGATGAGAAGAGCGACATCTACAGCTTTGGAGTCGTACTCCTAGAGCTTGTAACAGGAAAGAAGCCACTAGACCCATCATTAGGAGAATCAACGGACCTAGTTGAATGGGTCCGAGAGAAGATCAGGAACAATCGAGGCGTAGAAGAGTTGCTCGATCCCGATGTCGGAGGGCAATGCCAGTACATTCAGGAAGAGATGCTCCTTGTACTTAGAATCGCCCTCTCTTGCACCGCGAAGCTACCCAAGGAGAGGCCATCAATGAGGGATGTCATAACTATGCTCAGAGAAGCAAAGCCGAGGAGGAAGAGTGTATGCAACAACAATGGATATAATGGCAACATTGATAAACCCATATTTAGCCCATCTCCAGTTACTGGTCTTTTGTAGAATAACCCTACTGTTTTTGCAAGCATTTTGCATGTAATTTTTCTGTCTCTGTAGATTTACCTTTTCCACTTGTACACTTATTTTTTCACATAAGGAAATTTAGCACATATATAGCCCCCACTGAGGGAAGAACAGGCACATAGATAATGTACTTCAATTAATTACTTGTTAATGTAAATTGAGAAGAACCATTGTCAACCAGATGTTCTGGAAAGTTGAAAAATATTAGAAGCCGAAAACAGAGAGGAAGAATGGATATAGAACCCCTTTTTATTTTCATTCAATCATGATTTCCAGTTTTCAAGATCAAAATTTCTACTAAAAACACAAGGCTAAATTGCTTACATTGATACAGTCCCCAAATGACGAGGACCAACTTCTATACATAATGAGTTGCTGGGAACAAAAAAGAAAAAAAAGGGGGACGCCTCTTGTAGGGAGCTCAGTCATTCTCATACATACCGGGAACACATCTCACATTGCTCAGGAAGGACATCGATCACTACTTGTCACAAAAATTTAGCCAAAGCCAGGCTTCAGATTGCTTGGTCCCTGAAGATGGATCTCAGGGGCAGCAAATATTCCGGGAGACTATGGTCTGCATATGCACAATGAGCTCTACCCATGTGTTTAAAGCATGACGATCAAGTCACGAGAAAAGCATGATGAATTTCCATCAATGGCTCAGTCACACTTAAAGCATCATCATCAGAAAACACGGGTTTTCACTTTTCAGTTGTGTCCTAGAATAGTCAGCTGTAAGGCTGCCTGTAATGTCTCTAAGATGCAGCACCAAGAAGAGCAGGTCCTGATGCACTGTCACCCTCGAGATACCTCACAGACAATGACTGCAAAACCAGAGGGAATTCAATCCATAAGTCCTGGACTCTTGAGCATGTCTTGGTCAGTGGCAATACCGTAAATCAGCATCCAGAGGAGTACAGAAATAGTACCTGATTATCATAAACTCTTAAAAGGGAGAAGGACTCTTCTTCACGGATTCCACCATTGTTTTCCATGATTCTTTCCAAATCCTGTCAAAGAAGAAAAATATTACAAAATAGCTCTCCAACAAGGTGCAGTTCTAACCCAACTCAGCTAGGGGTTCATTCTCAAAAAAAGTAGACGAATCCAGAAATATGATTGCAAATACTCCAAACAAGATGCCCTGCAAACGCTTTTGACTAATTCGTGCTACAGACCACTGAGGCATTTTCAGAGATCGGACACCAACAAAAAAGAAATCACTAAAAACCTACTGTTTAAACGGGTTACCCCTAACTCAGCTAGGGGTTCATTCTCAAAAAAAGTAGACGAATTCAGAAATATGATTGCAAACACTCCAAACAAGATGCCATGCAAACGCTTTTGACTAATTCGTGCTAGAGACCACTGAGGCATTTTCAGAGATCAGACACCAATGAAAAAGAAATCACTAAAAACCTACTGTTTAAACGGGTTACCCCTA
Organism: Talinum fruticosum; assembly: GCA_021018815.1. Classification (NCBI taxonomy): domain Eukaryota; kingdom Viridiplantae; phylum Streptophyta; class Magnoliopsida; order Caryophyllales; family Talinaceae; genus Talinum; species Talinum fruticosum. The sequence goes on along the minus strand of JAITYX010000002.1, from coordinate 5,342,786 downwards.
ACTCAGCTAGGGTTCTTTCTCAAAAAAAGTAGACGAATCCAGAAATATGATTGCAAACACTCCAAACAAGATGCCATGCAAACGCTTTTGACTAATTCGTGCTACAGACCACTGAGGCATTTTCAGAGATCGGACACCAACAAAAAAGGAATCACTAAAAACCTACTGTTTAAACGGGTTACCCCTAACTTGTCATACCTTTCCTGTCAAGATTTCAAACTCGAGCAATTCATCAACAATTTTTTCCAGGACCTTACGGTTTTTCTGAAGCATATATTTAGCTTTTTCATGCGCCAAATTGTATATCTGTAAGGCAAAGGACAGTTATTACGGGTTTCACAAATAAAAATCTAATTAATCCATATTTCGAGTTCCTGTAAGAAAATACAAACCATTTCAACTTTAGCTGCCATCTCAAACTCGTGTTTGTTTCCCATACTTAAAGCTGTAGTCTGTTCAGTGGATAAAAAGATTCAAAATATTAATCAATCATCACAGAGTAATACAAAACAATAACGCAGCAATAAAAAGCATATGCGGTATTGATTTATCAATAATTATTAATTAGTCCTTTTACAAGCACAAATCAAGCCCTGTTGAACCCCCAATAATACCCAACTCCGAAAGACAATTTGAAGTTCAAATTGTTTTATTCTTCGAACCTTCCGCACAAACATGCCTTACTGTTCACTAGAAAGTTATGGCTTATGCATTTTTAGGATAGATTCACTCTCCAAGAACTTCAATCCTAAAAATTGATCAAATGAACGAGGTCAAAGTAAGGCAATACCGCATTTCCATGGAAATAAATCGCAGGATTGTCGTCAGGCCCCCATCCATACTCGATCACCATCCGAGTAGCTATCTGTACATATTTGCAATAAAAAGAAAAAGCAAATCCCAATTCAAGTTAAATGTTATCAATTACAGTACTGATCTAAGTTCTAAGCCCTCCCCATGTAACAGTGCAATATATCCTCTTCTAAAAGAAGAGATTGAAATGGTTGCTAACACAGAGTAAAAGCTTTTATGACGAAAAAGTAAACTATGGCATATGAAACACACAAAAATACACACCTCCTGTGCCTGTTGCAGCTCTGAAGTAGATAACAAATTTTCTTCCCCAAAAGGAAGTAGCATTCGTGATGCAATATGTGATCCAAAGCAAAATACAAGCTTTTTCTCAAGATAAGATATTGTTTCCACATTTCCGCTCATGGAACCTTCATTCTTAGCCTTAGTAATCTTGGTACATCCAATTCCCTGCAAAATGAGAAGTTACACAGCTTGCTTGGAGGGGCCCAATTGCTTAGCTAAACAAGTTAATCACCCACCAAAAGTAAACGCTAACAATAGTTATAAGAAATTATCATGAAAAGCATTGATTGTTTTTTTAAAAAAAAGGTGGACAAAAACTTTTCTTACAGAATGTCTGACATCTGCCTGACTAGTGAAACTTTTCTTACAGAATGTCTTTTAACTCAAAATCAGTCTCTGCCAACAAAGAAAATACGGGTCCCACATGGGGAAGGAGGGTTCATGTTATATGGGTTTGGATATAATTTGATGAGCCTTATAAGGAGACCTAGTTTCCATAATAGGATCTGACCCATAGACCCTGGAACACTTTGCTTCAGTCCAAGGTTAGGCTAATTCGAGTACCAGAATTTGTGATAGTATAGTGTATTCAATATTCTTCTCACTTTTGTGTTAATTTTACAAATAATTTACAGGACAAGAACAAGGAATGCCAAGATTAGACCTTAAAATACAGGCGGATCATCCTGCACAATCACCAGCCAAAAGTTTGTTTAAAATTCAGCATAAAATCTTATGAAGACCCACAAAATTTAAAATGGACACCCATAAAAATTATTTGGTAATTACAAAATTCAAGAACACTCAAAAATTAACACCTTTGGGAGTTAGCTTTCAGTTGTTTGGAATTGGGCCTTCATTGGTTGCTGCCCAGTTCTATGAGTCATCCATTATTGGTGTGGGAACATCTTTTTGGAAGAAGGGTTAAGTACAAAGTTCTCAGAGCCATTCCACATGCTATCTTGTGGTTGTCGTGGATGAAGAGAAATAGGAGAGTTTTTGAGGGGATTCAGACTTCAATAGAGCAGTTAAAGGACAAGTGGCTCAAGAATTTATTTTTTCGGAAAAGGAAGTTTCTTTCCCCTCTTTGATTGATGCAATTGATTTTGTGGACAGCCTTTATTTGGATTGTAATTAGATTTTGTGGGATGTTTTTCAGCATCCTTTCTTGTAGGTGCCTTTTACTATGAATATATTACCTTTTCCTCATCAAAAGATAAAATAAAATAAAATAAATCCACCACTGCTTTATAGGAATAAATTAGGGCCTGGTGTAAAACAACAGAGCTATGCAGAAGAAAGCAATCAAGCTGATATGTAAAAATTGCTTCCGTCATCTTAGTAGATGATAAGCATGCATCAAAATGAACCTTAAGGGAACAAATATATAGCACTGTGTGGCATGCCATTTAAACTTGTGCTTGATGATGAATTACATCGTGATATGAAGTAAAATTGCTAATGTTTAAATAATCCTCATCCTAAAAAAACCTATTTCAAAAAGAAGTTTAATTACCTCATTAAACAAAACCGACAAAAAGAAAAACAACAATTGAGAAGTTCTTCCTAAGAGAATTTCTACCTATGGACCCACTAGACCCAGAGGAGTGGGTCAAATGTGGACCTAGACTCAAAATGTTTAAATGGGTCTTGGCCCTGTTGGACCCTATTTAACCCATTACAATCCCTAATATTCAGTTTCAAATGAGCAAACTGTCACTCAGATTACAGTATCTTTCCGTTGTTTTTTTTTTTTTTTTGGGAGGGGGTGGGAGGAGAAATAATGTATTCATAATTAATCAGAGAAACCTACAGGAAAGGACGCTTTGAACGCTGTACAAAGATGTTATATTGTTAAGTTACAGCCCAAAAACAAATAACATCAATCGGACGTGAAAGAGAGATCTCCTCCCAAAAGTTAAGCCTAAAGCCACTTGTTTTTCAAGCGCTTGGGTAGGGTTTCAGCCCAAGCAATTGCTCTGGGTACCCCTTTTTTTTTTTTTTCTAGAAACAATTTTCACAGCCCTATAATTTGATAAAATGCATTATGTGGTACCCTATAATCTGTTGAATCAACTTTAAGATCCTTTTCCCATCAATAATATCAGCGTTCTGATGAGTTTAGGCTGGAATTCATAAGTGAATCCGAAATACCAAAAATGACAACAAAACATAGGGTGCCCCAGAGGGCCCATCAAAAACTCTCCTCTTTCTCCATAATAATCCGTAAAGTACTTTCATTCTTCCAAAACAAACTTCCCAAGCCAGTTATTGATCTCTCACTGAACTAGGCACCAACAATGAAGGCTCAAACAACACAAAGGTAATTCCCAAAGAGTCCTAGCTGCTTGGCGATGGAGAAGTAAATGGCCTTTAGATTCCAAATCCCATTGACACATGATGCATCCATTGACCAAAATTTTACCCCTCCTCTGTTTCTTTTCATTCTTTCAACTCCGAGTGGGTTTGAAATAAGGGCAGCAGAGAAAAAGAAGGGAAATAAAAGGGGGCTAGTATGCATATTTCTTAGAACATCGGAACAAACAAACTATTGAGCATACTTTGCCCGCACTCCACAATGAGTCAAAGAGACCCTGTTCTTTTTAGCTTTAGCTTCCAGCTGTTATAGCTTTTTATAACTAATCTTACGACTATCTTCCAAGCTGTTTACAATGCCTTACAACTAAAAAAACAAAACAAGGTCAAGACTGCTCTGAATTATATTTAATAGTCATAGTAAGAAATGCAAAATCACATTTAGAAAATATTCAAATTGATGCAGCAATTGAACATTTGGATGAAGCTACGTAACCGGACAAATTAGAGGACAGTTTCAAGAATTCATCCATAAAAATAAGTGCATGAAATCAGTAGCACAAATATGGTCCATATGTCAAAAACATCGTTCGTCTGGTTGCAATCCAAGTTTTCTGTTTTTAGATGTGACAAAAGTGCTAGAGTAGAAAAATCAACCTCAGGCACTTACCTCCCAAGCAAGGGGCTCAAGCCACAAATTATCAACGACGTCAAAGTTCGGTAAAAGAAGAGCAATGAGACCACGACCAGCAGCCCATACAGCATGTGGAAACTTTGCCTCCCTCGTCCACTGTCAAATTACAACAGAAAACATCATCGATCACGTTGAACAAGGAAAATCAAACAGCAATACATGGTATGCAAACACCAGAAAAAAACTGCAAACATGAAGACCAGAAATGCCTCCTGATATAGAACACAAAGAAAAAAGGAGAATTCTTACATCAAGAGGAGGAGTATATAGTTCAATCCCATTGCTAATCTGACCATATGGTTCCATCAGATCAACAACATTCTGTAGATCTTCTTTGGTCAATGTTAGTCCAAGATGATTGACCAGCAAACTGCTTATGTTTCTTGCAACTTTTGTCTTCCTCAACCAATCAGGGATAGCACTGCTGAAAGTCTACAGCAAAGGAATTCTCATAAGCCTTTGGACATCCTCAACAAAATAATATACAGACAGTGAGATAATCATGTGGTCTAAGTAAATTGAAACAAAAGAACCATCTCATAATTTCATCTACACAAGTAATATCCAACAATTATCATCTTTGAAGAATCATAATTTAGTTTAGTTCTCCCCCTAAAAAAAAAAAAAGACAGGATTCAATTCTAGAACCTAAAGAGACAACCATTATATGACTGACTCACCGATCCTATTCCAATAACTTGAGAGAAATTCCCATCTGAAACATCACAATCATAATGCATAATGGCAAAACAAATGAAAAGTCTCCAATAAATTAAAGAGTATTGCAGAAATGAGAAGAAAAATTCAGTATAAAAGGGGACTGTGGAGTTGAGAGCTCTGTTTTCTCAGTTCTCTTAGTCTTCTTCCTCCTCTTCTTCTTTCATGTTTTTCCTTTTTTGAAAAAGAAAGCATAGTATTGATTGTAAAATAGAAAAATAAATATAAGAAGGGGTTATAGAGATGCAAGAATTGTCTTCTTGAATGTCTTATTGTTCTTCTTCTTTATAACTTTTCTTTCTTTATTTTTCTTTTTTTGAAAGATAGTATATGGACACTGATAGAATCAGACAATGTTCATTGTTTTCAGCTTCTAATTATAAAGTTGATATTATTTGTTTAATAATTAGGATATGAGTTGTATCATTAAATTAAATTTGATAATTAAGAGGAGTAATGTACTGTGAACAGGGGCATTGCTTCATAAGTATGTCTATCCATGGTATCATCATCTTCTTCTTATTGTATGTTTTTCCTCATTTCAGTTGCAGAAGTGTAGTACTATTAGCCCTTTAGCTTTCGCTTTTAATTTTGCACTATCTCTCTCCCTATCATTTTCTCAATCTCTTTCTTCCCTTCATCTTTCTTTTCTACCTTTATTTTACTCCATATTACTTATTTTTGTTTTTTTGAGATGTTAGTAGTTAGTAAGCCAATAAAGCATAAGTTTGGCACATGTACCTTAGGTGAAAAACTAGATGATTGAAAGAATACAATTGTTACATGTAATTCTGGAAAATTTTGTTACAATGGTAATAAATTAGTTTGAATTATTGATTCAATATAGTTCTCCTAATAATTTTCTTAGTTAGACCATAGTCTTTAGGTAAATTCTTTTCCTAAAAAACCATTCATATTCTCACAATACAAATCATTTTATAAATGTAAGTCAGTGATTTGCAATTACAATTCAAAATTTATTTACTAAGTTGTAATAAAAAAACAATTCATATTCTCACAATACAAATCATTTTATAAATTTAAGTCAGTGATTTGCAATTACAATTCAAAATGTATTTACTAAGTTGTAATGACTAGCTGTCATACATTGAGGCAACGCTTATTTTTTCATGAGAAAAATAAAATGCAACAAGAAATTCAAATAATGAGCCTATTGAGTTGAATTTAGAACTTTATTTGTTGAAGATTGAATAGGAAAAAAAGATTAGGAAAGTGTCAAATAATGTCGAGAGGGGTGTACATAAGAGAGAGCATGATTTCAAAAAGATGTGACAATTAAAATACTTTAGTTCGGTTTTGAAAAATGTGTAAAAATACGCAGATTTATATATTGTTTATTTTTAGATTAGTAATTAATGATCTAATCTTTAGTATGAACTATTGCTTCTTTTTTATTCGATCCAATATATTCACAAAAGAACAATGCAATTTATACATTATGCATTTACATTTTAGAAAACAAAAATAAGGCATCATATTTATTAATTGTATCCATTTCTTCAACTCTGTCATTTGCTTTTATCGTGAAATTCATGGTTAAAAATATTGACTTGAACTTTAATATGATTTTCTACAATAAAATATTTTTTATTGAAAATCTAAAATAAATTAATCTGCTATGTATTAATTAAAATTATTCACTCAATTAGTTGTAGATTCTTTTAGATAGCATATAAACACCCTTATTTTTAGTACATCAATGAGTTATGCAATTGGTTTTGAAAAATATAATATTCAAAGACTCCTTATCCAACAATTTTTTTAGTCCAAACTTAGGAAGTTATCCTAGCCTTGATTCTAATTTTATCTGTTTCTTTAACCCTTTCATTTGTTTTCCTTCTGAACCTCAGTTACAAATATTTAAAATGCATAGTTGACTAATATTTATGGATTGTCTTTATTTTTTTAATCTTTGTACTTAATTTCATAACTGAAGAATTTCATATCATCTTACTAGAACAGTTACTTAGGCTTGATTATAAAATAGTAAGGTTAATTGTATGTGCATCAATTAGGTTGGAAAGGGATGTATTCTGCCAAGGTTTAGGAAATTGACTTCACATCCTCAAGAAAAAAACCAAAAGAAAAGTTCATCGTGATTACCAATTAGCTTGGCTTACGTATTATTCTAAATTGTAACCCTATCGTATTTATAGTTCATGTCCATTTTTGAAAAAAAGTTAAAAAAGAAGGTACCTTTTTTTTTCTCTCTATCTAATTCGCAAACTACTATAAAATTCCATACTATTCAAAATAAATTTAAAAAAACAGTTTTTTCCCATTATTATAATTGCATGAAAATTATCCTTTTTGCGTACAATTCACTTCACTCTTTCTCCTCAAATTTATTATGCTAATTCTTTAAGTGTAAATTGGACATAAGTTATATGCATTCTATATAGTTGCACATGAGCCCATATGTTAGGAGCACAAATAAGACAGCGTTTATACTCTAAAAGTACAAGTGCATATACAAGACTTTTAATGATTCAAAATTTCAGTTTTCTTGCAACAAATGTAGTTACTTTTTATTTTTCAATGATGAATTTGAAAGTTTTGGTTGCAAAAATTACTTCTTAACCTATCTGCCTTCCTTATTCAAGGTGAATTCCCTTTAGAAAAATTTCAAATATGCACTTTCTAAAACATTTATGACAAGTAAGCATCATTACTTTTAAATGTATGATTATTTCATAAATACATATGAATCCCTAAAATTTTCATAAATTACTTAAATTGAAATCTAAAAATAGCCAGTGCGTAGCATGGGTTAAAGAACTAGTCGACTATAAAGGTGAATGATTGCACCATAACTTATAGCCTGCCAACAAAATTACAAGAGAAACTTCACATAATAATTTGTCCAGACTGGGGAAACATGATCTTCAGAGTTCATGTCGTTTAAACCACTAAAATTCAGTTGCTCTTACTGGAACCCTTGAACTTTTCCAGCTATATACCATTTTCTTTTATCTTCATAAGTGCAATCCCCATAATGGGTGCACAAGCATGAGCACTAGAAGCTAGACAACTGACTAAAATGAAAAGGGATGGCTGCCGAGATCAGTCACCACCTTTTTTCACCTTATCGTTCCTCACCTAGTTCTTCAAAAAGTAGATGGCTTAATACCAAAAAATTTCCAATGAATTAGCTGTTTCCTAGATTAGACTTCATCCTCACACAAAATAGGGAAAGCAACAATGATGTAAAGGAAAAAGACATGTAAAGGTTACAAGCTATAAAGTGATTCAGCAACTTGTCCACATAGTACACACAGCCACAATAGAGTTTTCTCAATGCTGAGTCTCTCCCACATTAAAAAAATTAAGAAAAAAAAGGACTCAACACAATTCCTAAAAAATTGGGAAAGGCTAGAGACAAAGTGGCAAAAGCTCAGTGTTAAGGTATTATAATGCTCTGCACTCAACATGAAGGTTCTTCTCAGAAGAGCCTATGTCATCTCGTGACTTCTAGTTCAGGTCATTTTCAGTTCCTCATTGATGGTGTGAGCACCTCATGAGTATATGAGCCAGCTAAATAGTGGCCAACATGAAGCCCAAACATCAACAAGCTTTAAGAATAAGAAAAGAGAGACAAGCACGTCTAGGCAACATATAGACACAATAAAACTTTGTGAATCTTCAGCACTTATAATACTTACCGCGTACCAGCTGCAATAGCTCATCAGCTCATCCGTATCAAGAAACTTGCTCTTGAAAGCACTACCTTCCAAAGCAACAGGAACAAGTTTCAACTCAATAGGCCGCAAAAGAGCTGTCTTTTCAGCCACCTGAAAGCAAGGACAATTGAACCAGTTAAGAGCTTCAGATTTGACATAACAATCATTAAAAGGAAATACAGATCCAGAAGCATCAAAAATATTTAATAACAGCTAAAAGGTAAGTCTAAAAAGAAATGAAGTGCAGAAAACAGCGTAAAGAAGGTGATACAGGTAGACCTTCTGAAACACAAGACCTTAAAATTGTGGCGGGTGCTTACAATTGCACACACTGTTTGGCAATGAAAATATCTTTTATCTAGCTCGATGGAGTGGTCAACAGGAGACATCAAACAAGAAGTCATAGGCTCCTTATTCTCTTGAACAATGAAACATACCTATGTGACTTTTAAGCTACATATGTGTTTTTTTAGGAGGGGGCATAGCGGCAAAGAAAATAGAATTTCACAATGGGTGTGAGAATAATTTTTATTCCTCCAAAGAACAGGGTCAATGGAAAGTGATCAGAAAACAAAGGTCTCTAACTTCCAAGAAAAGTCATTTAACTAGATTAGTTGAGCAAGAAATGTGCAAGTCAAACAAAGAATTCCAATTATCTCTTACTTTTTCAGCAATCATACAAAGTAACCAATGATATATATGAAAATACATGCAGACAAGAGATGATAAAGACAAAACATAAGCAATCTCAGAACCAGAGAACTGAATAATTGAATCATGAAGCAAGGGTCTCTTAATTCACAGAAGGAGCATTTCATCAAATCTCCTTCAAAAAGAACAATTAGTCAACTAAATCACCTTTCTCCAATCAACAAAATTAATTAAATCAGTATCCATAGTCTCTCTTGCAGCAATTTGCAGGATCTTCTCTCGTTCTGCTTGAGTTGGACGTTGAAGATGGAATATTCTATCCATTCGACCAGGCCGGCGTAAAGCTTGGTCAATCTGCTTTAAATTTCTCGTGGTAGCCATCAAAACCACACCATCTTGCTTCTCAAACCTGCACAAGAGCATAATATTTTATTTTATTTTTTTCCTTGGTACATATCCATCCAATGCAATGAATACAAAAAATAAATATATTTAAGAGACTGAAGGTTACCCATCAAGCTCCACCAGAAGTTGGTTGATAAAAGCCTCATGATCCTGCTTTTTGGTGTGAATGAACTTGCCACGGACCCCAGCAAAGAGGTCAAAATCCTCCACAAATATTATTACAGGAGCCTAGGGCACAATACATTATTTTGTTGATTAACTCGGGAAAAAACGATTTTCCAATAAGATAATAGGGAGAGGATTTCTTAAAAACTAGCTAAACCATGATTTCCACAAGTGCAGATTGCTAACGCACAAACATCAGTTCAATGTAAACCAACTACATCTCTTGGTTCACTTGGCTGCATTTAATTTTACAAATTCAGTGATTCCAACGAAAAGAAGACAAGTATAGAAAGAAATTCTGTTATGATCAACTTCATTAATTCCATGTCCATTAGCTTCCAAATAATATAGACCTGAAACAATTGTCTTTTCCTAGATAGCACCTCCTACAGCAATCAATACAAGACCAACCGACCAACCAGTATGGACCCTGCCAGAACAGGTCTTGAAGATTTAGATGTATATGATCTTGCCCCTAACATTGTGAGCTTTTTAGAAGAAAAAAAAATTGGAAAGGAGTGAAAGGGATTTTTAAAGGTATTTTAAAAAAGGCTTTAAAACAAAATGGAGATAAATTTGTTCAGCCAACTAGCCAAGCTCTTGAGGACTTAGGGCCTGTTCTTTTTGTTTTAAGCAAGTTAAGCTTGCTAACAGTTCCCTATAGCTTCTTCCAGCCTCTTACAGCTACCTTACAACTACCTTGCATGTTTAACTATCTTATGACTGCCTCCAGCTCCTTACAACTTACAGCTTAAAGCAAAAAGAACAAGTCCTTACTCTCCTTATCCTCTCTAGTTTATTTGGCTAGAACCACACTGAAATATAGCTTTCTCGATTTTTGTTTAGAACACTAAATCTTATATTACTATTGAAATCTGGTCCTTAAAGGAACTTTGAAAATAATAATAATAATAATAATAATAATAATAATAATAATAATAATAATAATAATAATAAAATAAAATAAAACAAAATCTTTCTCATGAGAGAGAGAAAGAGAGAGAGAGAACAAAGGACACACGAAAGCAAATTATATTCTTCTTCACATATAGACAAGGAAAGCTGAAAGTATAGATTATGGAGATCAACCAAATCTCTTGCTGTCTGGAACAATTCTCTGACATTAGAGGCGCTTTGTCCAACCCACAATCCAGCTTCCAATTGCTGTGGTTTGACTTCAACAACAGGCACTCTGGCCTCTGCAGCAATAGCCAATGCCAGGGATGTTTTTCCGGTCCCTCTCTCACCAACAATAAGGACACCCTGAAAGTTATAGTAACAAGTTCAGGTAAGCTTCCACTACGAGTAAATTGTAAAAGACTTGTATCCCGAGAAATTTTCAAAGCAGATTGCCCATTTTGGAAACAATCCTTGTGTAAGGAAATGGTCCTAACAAAAGGAACACATTATTGAGATGAGCAAGCGACATGTAATTCATGCAAGCCTTATCTCATTAATCACAAGAAACAGAAACTCCAGAATATATAAGCTAAAAGCAGAGGTTCATTAAGAAATTCACACGTTGTGGGGCTTTCAAGCCAGCCCGGTTCTGACATGATTCATTTGCACCAAGCAAAATTTAGACCCGTCAATATATCTCAAGTAGCAAGGGGATAAACTGAGTCAGAATTTTCTGTTTTAATTACTTGAACATACATGGACAGGAGGTCTAACCCTCAAGGTTACCTGACACTCAGGATTTCTTTCAGATATCAAAATTCACGAAACAATTACCAGAAAGCTATGCAGAATAATGCTTAAAGATACAAAAAGAGCAGCTAGAAAATGCTTGCAAACTGACATACCCGAGGTGCACGGGCTCCTAACTTCTGAAATGCACTTGGATTTTGTAAAAATGCCACAACTTCGTTAATTTCCTCTCTCATCGATTCGATACTAGCAAAATCTTTCAACCGTATTGGTGGATTTTTCACTCTCTGAAGCATAAAGAGTTAAGAGCATTTAACAATAAATAATATGGCAAGACAAACACCACATAAGTTTTTACCTTCATATTGTCAAATGCTGTTTTAATAGGATCAACCCCAGCTCTCTTTTTATGCAATATTCTTCGCTTTTTATACTTGAAGTATCCTAGCTGCAGTAGATCATAACAGAATTAATGCACAAGTAAAACTGCATAAAAATACATGCACAGATAAGAATGGGGTCCTACCTTCCACAATTATCACTAATCTAACATAGAGAGACATTGTCAGAATCATGCCTAAAAATAAACATATATGTTCTCTTTAAGCATGAAAGAAAATTTTACTGCAAGATTTCAGCTAGAAGCCAATTGGCCTCAAGATCCACATACTACATGAACAAGAAAGCAACTTGCACGGTAACTTCTGAGCAGATAACACGTACAGACTTATTGTCATCCATTTAAAATCACAAACAACCAAGTCACACCTCAGAGCAGGGATCAGATTCTATAATTACTTGTACAGTCCCACTACTCAGGAGTTCCAGTTATGACTTTAATAATTGATATCTCATACAAGCTCCAGCAGATGTGATGGAGAAAACAGCTAAACAGAAACATCTAGATTGGGGATAGCACAATTGGTTTTGGCTCCTCCTAGAATGTCATCTTCACCTAAAAGGTAAAAAGGAAGGGGGGAAGGAAGCACCTACATGTTCTAGAAACGACAATTCCCTCAAAGCCTAAATCTCCACTCCAGCTAAGTGGATCTGAAATTATTCAAGTTGACAGATTGAACTGTCATAAACCCCAGATTATTTTCTAGTCAAAGATGAAAGCAGAAAGACAATTTTTAACCTAAACAATACCACAAATATGGAATCCAGAGTTGGAACTTAGGAAATCAAAGAGATTTTCGATAGTCAAAATGGTACTTTAAAAACCTCCCAAAAATAAAAGGAACAGAGGAGGGTAAAATCAGCTTTCAACCTATATCCTACAACAACCACCACCAATGTGTGTCCCATGTTAGCAAGGTCCGGGAGCTTCATTTTGACAAATTAATAACTTTCGAAGAAATGAATTAGGTAAAAGTAGCATCAAATATTAAAATCAAGTAACATTAGATAATTATACTATAAGAAAAGAAAGAGGCACGCATGAGAAATAATAGCAAGTAGCAAATAAACAGAATTGAAGTATCAGCTAATTTACAAATCAAACTACATTAAGTTTTCTGCTAAGTGACCAAAATCAAAACAAGTAGGAGACCTACTATCTAAAACTATGACCCAAAACTTAGGAAACACTTATCCTAAACCATGTCCTCCGTGAAGACTCGGGTATAACTCTCTATCTCTCTTAGGTTTTGATTCCAAGTCATTCTGAGTTTTATAGAAATTAGTATCTAAGTTTTCATTTTGTTCTTACCGACTCGTAAAGCACTTTATGACATATCTCTTACTTGCATTTCTAACTCACTCGGACATCACTCGAAACATCGTATGCTCAAATAATTTCTCTAACACGTTTATTCCGAGCATTCACTTTGTTATTCAAGTTAAAATGAATTACAGCGTTAATTCTTTATTCTAATTCAATTTATTTATGAAGCATTATTTGAGTGGATCAAGTTCATGTATCTTGATATATTTTCTCTCTAACTTGATCATTTGAGGATTGACTCAAGATGGAATATGATCCTAATGGATATTAGACTCGGAAAATTTCATTCTCTTAGGCCAAAGATAATTAAGCACTTAATTATTTTGATTTAATTATTATCTATGCCTAATCTTGGACCAAAGTATTTTATACTTTGAGAACCAATGTGGTTTGCTTTTGTAGAATATTCAAACAAGCCTAATCTATTTTTTGAATTGCAAAAGAAACCGGCTTCTAACCGTTAAACACCAGCAGACAAGAATTAGCTACTTCGGAAAAGGCTCAAACACCATGTCGTGGTTGTTTGTTTCTATTATCGAAAAACTCGACTCTAGGTCTAACAAATGTTTCCACCTCGGTCACCACCGGTTGATTGGACCATCTTCCGGAGCCAAGAACCGTTGCACAACGTTCACATCCCAACGGATCTTTTCGAGTGACTCATAATAGCCGTTACAACGGCTAGTGAAAATTTCGGTTCGTAAACAAGACGCTTTAGAGCCAAGAGCCGTTGCACAACGTTCACATCCCAATGGATTTTTCTAAGTGACTCGGAATAGCCGTTACAACAGCTAGTGAAGATTTCGGTTCGAAACAAGACTCAACGGTCATTCCGCTTGTATGCTTATAAATAGAAGCCACTCCACAAGACTAAAAGCTCACCGAAACTATTGCTCGAACATATTGCCTAACACTTGCTTAGTGAATTCTTACTCAATCTTCTACTTACATCTCCTAATCCGTATTTCATATTTTCTCTGTATTTCATATTTTCCGAGTTGTAAAGAAAGTCTTATAATCGGTTACATTCTTTTCTTACTTTCTTTGTAAGTCCCTTGACCGAGCTATAAGGGTTAACCCAGTTCAGTTGCCCCTTATTGTAAAGGTTAACTCAGTCAAAAAGTACTAAATCAAATAAGGGAATTTACGAGTTTAGGAAAATCTTGTAAGGAATTGTTTAAGGGAACAATTCGGTTAGAGTAAGTCCTTTGTAATTGAAAATTCAATTAGTGGATTTGACTTGGTGTTTGGATTAGCACTCGTGCATGGTTTTCTAGCAAGAGGGTTTCCACATACTTCCGTGTGTTTGTCTTTCCGAGTCCAATTTGAACTCAAAATCTGCTTTAACTAAATTCCGTGCAAAAAGTGTTCAAGTTTATTTTAATATCTTCATCACCCTATTCACCCCCTCTAGGGTGACTTAGACTCTCCAAAAGCAAACTTTCCCTCCGTAAGCTACATATGTCTCATATCCTATTTAATCACCTCATTCCAATTTTCTTTGAATCTTTTTCTACTCCTCTTACACTCCGAACGCTTGCTCCTCTCACACCTCTGTCCGGGTGGATCTATATACCTCTCAAGTATGACCACCTTATATGAGTATTCTTTCCCTTATCTTTTCTTCTATTGGCACCACTCCTACCTTTTCACTAATCACTCTATTCCTTATCTTGTTCAATCATGCATGACCACACATCCACCTAATTATCATCATCTGTTCAATCGTCAATCTTAGGACTTGAGTTACTTTAAATCTTCTAGATCTGCCAATATTATAAACCGTACAACAAGGGCATTGTGACACCAGTATGACAAACTATCCCCTTGAAACCTTCTGATATTTCTTATAGCATGGCAACCTGTTCATGCTCCTCCATTTTTCCCGTATTACCCTTATACATTGAACAATGCCCTCTTAGATATTATTCCCTTTCACCTACATACTGAATTATTTCATACTTTGCTATCCTATGTCTTGTAACTTTCTCCTTTCTACTGATAAACAGCAAGAAATGAAGCTAGCGGGAGTAGCAGCAAAAAAGACCATAGGTATGAAATCAAGACTAGTCATTGACTAATTACAACTTAGCAACCCCGGGGAAACTGAGATGGACCACAGAAAGCAGGTGAAATTCCTCTCTCCCAGTCCTATAGGAATGCTTACAAGCTAATAAAACTATGTAACAAAATATTAAAGCATATTACTGATAATCAAATAGAGATTTCATGCTTTTTTTCTATGTCAGCCGGTAAATCATTATAATGGTAGGCAGAAGGGTATATCTAAAACAATTGAAATTTACCAATCTCCCGAGTTTTCGTAAATTTGGATCTCGACGGTAAGGCCCGAATCCCAGCAATTTGGGAACTTTTTCTTCATGAATCGGAACACGTGATACAACACATATCCATATAAGGCACTTCTGATGAGAAACCAAAAGTACCACTGAATGTCGTCCGTTTTTCTAGATTTGAAACTCATCTCTGCCTCAGACTGCCATTTCAAGTACCAGGTTGAGCCGACAGTCTGATCAATTTCCTCTGGCCAGGCCATACCCAGCCGTATCCTTACCTACATAGTGGAAGCCACCTGAACTGATTATCAAACATGGCATATACCTTGAAAACCAAACACATGATCAAGAATAACTACCGGATAAGGTATCAGGAATTCCACAATTGGAAAGACAATCATCATCATTATGTCATCATTAATGTTTTTTACTTTCTCCAATATCCACTCTCTCCCACGGGACACAATTCTAGTATTCCATATGCCATTGAACAATTTATGAGAGAGTCTCGCCATCAGAAGAGTCTGCTGATAGATATTCAGCTCTGATAATGGTATCCACATAAGTTGAACAGCAGTAGGAACACCAGATGCAATCATTTTGAAATACAACCCATCAAACCCTCCAAAATCTTCAAAAAGAACTTCATATTCCTGAAATCAGATGTAGTTGTCAGAACCATTACAGTCCCATATCAATTATACAGGGGTCAAGAAACAGCAGAGTGGAAAATAATTACCTTAATATTAACATGAAATTCCTTGTCCTCCCCCTTTAATCCAATGTACATTGCACCCCAATCATGCCTTATCCGTGCATACTCCACAAGGTTTTTCGAGACAGCATATGGAACAGCAATAGGATCCATTTCCCACCTACTTTTCTCCTCATTATACAATGTCTTTGCAACCACTCTGTCACGGGCCAATATTATGTGTTCCTGACAATATATAAGTAAATCCTTCAGCAGAATATGCTTAAAAGAGCTAAAACTCCGCACGGGAAAAGTAAAATTAAATGATGCAATCTAAGCGCCAAACTGATTTAGTGCAGTTTAAACCAGATCATGTCGCGTAGCAGCATGAATGAGCAAAGCATGTAAATAGTTATGAAACTTACCTGTCTCTCTGCCACATATTTTTTACCATGATCAACATTCTCTAACAAACTTTTTTTCAAGTTTGCTTTTGCTTCTTCACGCCATTTCTTCCAACCATGATGTAAGTGGATGCTTATGGCTTTTGGTACTACAACTTCCTTTTACCAAAGATCCATTTCAATTCAACTTCTGGAAAACCTTTCACAACCTCTCCCTCTGGTGTACTCACGATAAAACGCTTTTCATCCCCATGCCTCTTCATATCTTTCCTGATAGAAGCCTCTAGCTCTCTCTGCAGATCCTTTGACTCTTTAAGGGCTTGCTTTATACGTAATGCAAAGTTCATTTGTTCTCCATCAAAGAGAGGCAAAACAGCATCATCCATTTCCACCAGACCAGGCAGTATCATCCGTTTCAAGTGTTCTTTTTGAGCTGCTTCTAGGTCTTTCTGTATATCATTCCGAGAAGATGTTACACCAGAAGTTTCTGGTGAGCTGCAACCAAGCCACCGAAACAATATAAGATATACCTATTAATATTTATAATGGCTTCATACTGGCAGCACTAATGCAGTTAAGAGATTGATAAAGGCAGGTAGACAGAAATTTTGCATCACAAGTTCACAGCTAAGCAAAATTCAGAACACACACACATGCATCTATTTATGTATGTATCAACAGATGGACGGACAAATGGGACATGTATGCATAAATAGATAGATAGAGAGAGAGAGAGAGAGAGAGAGAGTACATGGAGCTGTACCAATACCCCATAGCAATGAAGAATTTCATAATATGAGCAGAACATCACAGTAGGTTAAATCACTCTTAAAAAACATGACAATATAGGTGCAAGGCTGATCCAATTTCCACCATTGTGTCAATTTTTGTGGCTTCTCAATTTGAAAAAGTATGGAGTCTTCAAACATGGAACCAATGAAGCAAGATCTAAATGATAATGTCACATGATACATCATATCATCACACAATCTTCATCTTGCAAGGATTTGTGGTAAAAACCTTAAACATCTCAAGCATCCTAGTGTACTAGTCCACAATTGTTTTATTTCTCATCTCACAATGTAGGCATCCTATAGAAGAAAGAATATCATGGCAATTGTCCACTAGTGTACTGGCATCAGCTTACCTGCTTATGGCAGATAGGATATCTTACTTTCTGAACAGCCGATGAGATTCCTTTCCAAATTCTATAAATACAACTATACTTCAAGTTATGAACAGTTTCCCTTTGAATATCATACCCACTAACCCCCGGCAGGCGTTGGTTACCAACATATTAGGCTAACCTAGATTGTGCTCTTCTGGGTTGGTATCCTATTGTCTGCTCGTACCATAATTCATCATGTTTCTCAGAATCAGTCTCTCTATTAGCAGTTCCGCTTTAGGGGTAAGGTTGTGTACATTCAAATCTTACCACCCTGTAAAAATGGGACCCACAATAGAAGTTGTTGCTGTTGTTGTTATTGAACCATAATTCATCACAATAAGCAATATCAATCCTTTTTCAAGGAGTCAAGTTCCCCTTCTCCCATCACCCTCCCTTCCAACATTCTCTGACAACTAACAGAATCTACCACAAAACATCCAGCAGGTGCAAGCTATTCAAGGTAGAAATCCAAAGGCTGAAATCACCCATAACAAATGGTGCAGTTCAAGTTAAATAATGACCACCTCCTTAAGGATTCTATCTAGCAAAAACTCAATCTTATTACACCAACATCTATGCATCACTCTTTTATGTACTGATGCCACATCATAGCTTTTTTTTTTTTAAGAAAAATCGAAATACATATAAATATAGATGAAAAAGATGGATGCAAAGCAAGCACCCTACAAAAGGACTATGTACAACCAAAATGTAGACTTTCCACAAAATCTACAATATCAAAAGAAGATTTGTAGAAATTGCCACTATCCCAAAAGTAGAGTCTTGAGAATCTTATCCTTAAAGCAATTATGAGAAATTTCCACTACCTCAAAGACTCTCCTATTTCTCTCACACCAAATGCTCAAAAAAATGGCATGTGGGATAAGCAAGGCTTTCTTCTCTTTAGCTTGTCTCCCAAAGTATCCTTCCTAAGCCACAAGATGTTCCTTAGTAGAACTAGAAACAACCCAAGAGAGAGCCAAACAACTAAAGGCTAACTCCCACAAAGCTCTATCAAAAGGGCAATGCAACTAGAAATTATTAGTGGATTCCAAATCAGCTTTTCACATAGGACATCTATTCACCAAACTCTGTCCCTTCCTTTGTAAATTATCACAAGTTAAAATACTCCCGCTTTTTCTTCTCGTACTGCAGTTCTGACGCACTGTGCATTTCAGACGCTTTTCGTTAATCTTCTTCCATGCCCATCTATGTGTTTATCGCTGCTTGTAATTTTATATTTTTCATAATCGAATGTGTTCTCTGTCGTGCATCTTCCATGCCCTACTCTGGTTTTGTGTACCCTTTCTTAGCTAATCCTATACTTCTACCTTCATACAAAGGGGCCAACCAACATAAAATTTGGAGTCCTCTTCCATGAATTCGGCAGGCATATATCACCTCATGGATCAACCTCAATGGCCTAGCTTGGTTATTGCAGAACATTAAAGTTCTGACATTGCACAATCACATGTTTCATGAATCATGTTCGGTAAACAGAAACTATATCATTTGGCCTAGATTTCCTAGCATCACTACGTATGAGGATCAGGCCGTACGCGTATGCCTTGCAAAGTATCTTACAGACATTGTAAATGGCACCATATATTCACATCTTTATTTCATAACAGATTAGGGTTTCCCATTTAACAAAAAATTGATGCAGTCGCCCGATCCTCATAACAAATGTGTCGCTAGTGGTTGATAGTCATATGATAGCGCAAAAAGATAGACTAAAAATAAAACGGGATAACGAAAGCATTATTACCCCATACAATCCCTATGTACAAACTCCAAAAAACCCTGATAAACAACTTCATTCATGCCTAAAGCTGGAGCCAAAATGGGAAATCACTAGAAGGTTTGATCATTTTAGCCATGGATCAGGCTCTAATTCTCATTCTAATGTCCCATGTTTTGGGTCTAGATTAAATGTTAATTAACACAGCAGAAACATATGGTATAGAAAGATTTTCAAATAAATTTTAAAAAGAACAACCATCAAGCAGAGTGACGGAAACCATAAGAACAACAACAATCACCAACTTACCTTGTACCATGCCTGATCTCTTGAGTAAATCTTTTAACTAAGAGCTCGCTCTCCCTCTCGATAAACAAAAGCTCCCTCACACCAATGCTCAAGGCCTTTGTTTCCCTCCTCGACATTTGATCCTCAATCTCCCCAATTTTCTCCTGTACTGCATTGTATTCCTTCTCACCTCTATCCAGCTCCTCCACCAACTTATCAATCTTCTCCTTCAGCTTATCGCTTCCACCACCACCGCGACTGGCTCGCAACTTAACCAACAATTTATCTTGCTCCTTTTTGCATTCAACACTAAATCAAGCACCTCATTTGCTCTCTTAACGAACTCCCCTTTCTCTCTCCTCAGCTCTCTCAACTCTGCATAGAGCCCACCTAATATCTCATCCTGCAGCTCACTTCTGTTGGATTTAACCTCCTTCAAAGAAGCCTCTAAATCCTCTACATCTCTCTCCCCTGCCCTAACTGCCTCCATCACTCTCAATAGACTTGAAACACTCTCTAGCAACCTCTGGGTATAACCAGAATATTCATGATCTTTCCATGAGACAATTGTATCTTCTTTCACAATTTTTCCCTTCTTTCTCCATAACATATCACTAATTGCAGGTAGTGCAATGGCAGGGGGCTGGTGCCCACGAACTGGGCACAACCCAATCACTATCCAAAACAATGTGAATGCAATGGACTTTGAAAGAGAAGCCAGAAACCCATTATTGACATTACTTTTACAACAATTATAAACTCTATTAACTACTTCTTGGTCACCTGAAGTTCCAGATAATTGGTGGGATTTTCTGGGTTGTGAGGCTTCTTCACGTGAATTGGATAAGCACCCAAAAACCCGTGTGGAATTCCGCCGCAGAAAGACAAATGATTGATGACGGGGTCCATAACTTTTGACATGTTTAGTTGTGAAGGCTCGAGGTCTTCTATGGCGGTGGTGAGTTAAGGAGGGAGTAGAAATGCAATGCGGGGTTGAATGAAGATTGGTGAGAAGGGACTGTGAAAGTGAAGCACATGTTGAGAACATAAGGGAAGGGGAATTCTGGGAGAAACCCAGATGAAAGAGAAAGAGAAAGAGAAAGAAAATGGGAAGAAGAAAAGGGGGTCAAGGTTTCATGGAGAACTGGAGATTTGGGTTGGGGGTTTTCCTGCAACGAGAGAGAGAGAGAGAACGATAAAAGGCTGGAGTTTATCGGAAAACTGCCTGGGCTGGGCTTTGGCTCAAACGGCTGAATTTTGTGTAGCTCGTAGCTTGGATCATTCGCTCTCACGAGCTCGTGCCTTTTTCATATTGTCTGACGTTTAAATTGAAGTAGATTATTTTTATAATATTTTTTTATTGAATAATTAATATTTTATTTTAATTTATTAAAGGTTTTTATTTTCAATGTTATACCTGCTTAGAATTTTATTTTTTAAGCAAAAGTGATCTCAATTCATTGATAAGAATCCATAAGTATATAATTTATATAAGATAAACTCCTATCCAAATTTGTTCTTATTCCGATACTTTGGCCAAATGATGTGTCGTCGTATCTCCATTTCTTTTAACATGAGATCACAAACAACTAATAAAGTTACGGGACATAAAAATAAAATCATCTAAAACAATATCAAAGTCACTAAGGAAAACCGATGATTTGGAGACTCTTTAGATAAGGGAAAGGCAATCCGACTCAATGTTGATCCTCTCGAAGTTGAAACACTTCACTAGTTGAATGCCATAGAGGCCTGCTCAAATTTTATTATTATAGAGAAAATGAACAATCTTTTGCTCTAGCAAGTAAATAAATATTATCTTATAAAAAAAGAAATAAATATTAAATAATAATAATCATAATGCAAATAAAAAAATAAAATAATAAAATAATAAAATAATATCAAATTGTACTATAATAAATAATGTAGACAAAACTAGGCCAAATAATTTATTATTAAAAAATATTTTCATATAACTAGGCCAAACATTTCATAATTTCTTCAAAAATTACTTTTAGAAAAACTATTTTTGAGAAACAAAACAATTTTTTATAAATTAGACCAAACACCTAAAAAATTAATAAATCTTGTGAGATGTTTTACATAAGATATATCATAAGACATATGTTTGTACAATGACTTCTAATTATAGTTGGGATGACTAAAAGTTTATTTTGGGCTAACTGCAATAAAAGCCAATATTAGACAAACTATTTGCCACCACTGAATTAAAAATCACTCTAAAATATATTATTAGTTACGTTAAAACCTTTATAATGACACCCGTAAAAGATTTTGACTCACAATAACTCTTACGTAAAATGAGACACAAAAATTTGTGTTAATAATAATAATAATAATAGTTTTTAAACTATATTAATCCAACATTTGGAGATATTGGACTTTAAAATTAGCCTCCAATAATTTAACATTTCACTTTATTTATTATTTTTAGTATATAATCGAGAGAGGTGATTTTAAATAAAATCAATTAAAAAATTATTGTTTATTGTTTATTTAATTTTCATGTCCCAAAATAATTATTAGGATTGAATATCTCAAGTCAACATTGTAACAAAATAAAACCTTGAAATAATACAAACAAAAAATAAATAAGACAAGAAGCATACGAAAAAAAAAAAAAAAGGTTTCAACGACCTTGGGTTTATTATACCTACCTAGGATGAGTAGGGTCATCGACTATGGACAAGGAAATAATTGTTCTATAATAGGTGATGTCAAATAATACAATCTTGAAAACTCTAATGACAATTAACTCATGTTTTTTAAAGTACTGTAGGTCAATTTTAATGTATGCTATCGTTTTTATAATTTATAGACGCAAACATATGAAGGATCTGTTCAATTTTACATGAAAAAATAATTTATTTATGTTCTATATCCGTTTGTGTTTCTTTTTTATGTTCATTTATGTTTGTTTCTTATTTAACAACTCATTTTTGTTCGTTTCTACTATTTTGTGTTCGTTTATGTTTATATGCGTTTTGTATGTAAGTTCGAAAAGGCCGAAAGTAAACATTTCAATGTAATATTAAATTTAGAAAAAACAAAATTGGGTCTATTTTATGCTCATCATGCTAGCCCAAATCAAAGGTTTTTACTTGAAAAATCGAACCATATCGCGAACAGATATAATAGTTGCTCTTTGTGTTAGTTATGTATGCATCATAATCTTATCAAACTTGTTGAATCATTTACTAAATGTCATTTTCATTGATTACTTTAAAGTTAGTATTTATAACGCTTCGATGTATGTTTATTTTAAAATATAGTTCCACGCAACTCTTTGCAATAACATCACATCAAACTAATGTCAAGTATTCCAAACAATCACTCAATTGCATACTACTTTGTAACACTTTGACAATTACTTCTAGTTTTTAAGCCTATTGCAATGCATGTTATAATATAACTAGGGGAGAAAATAAAGTTTGTTATGCCACTCAAGTTTTATATTATGTTATGTTTTAATTCGTGGATCTTCATTGGTATTATAAAATTTGATTTATATCTTCTAAATCATATATCCGCTAATATTAACAATAAGATATTAACTGCACAAATATGAGTGTAAGTCGATTAGTTGATAAATGTTAATATTTACTATATGTATTAATAATAGTAAAATAAAACCGAGTTCACAAATGTACACTTCTTTATCCATGCAAGCAACTCGGTATGTTAAGTACTAATACACAACATGAAAATATCAAGAACCCAAACTCAAGGGTTTTATGCATGAAATATCTTTGTCATGTTTAGCTCACGAAGAAGTAGGAGGATAATGTTAAAAACCAAATAGGTGAGAAACTAATTTTTTGCAACGTTTTTTAAACATAAAAATAGGGAATATTTCATTAATTAAACTCGAGGGTTATCAACCTCTACAAGCTGTCAAAACAACTAATTGACATTCCTCACCCAAAGTTAAAGTCAGCTTGACCAACTCATGGGCTACTTTATTGCAAAGTCTATTAGCAAAGGCAAAAGAAATAGATGATAGAGAATAGTTAATAAATAAAGTATTGTCCAACAAAGTGCTTGCATATGACAAACGACTTGACCAAGTCTTGAGAACCTAAGCAATCACTAAGCTATATGTCTCCACTTCAAACCGTCACATCGCAGTTTACATCGCCAATTTGCATGTTAAAAGCCACCGCAACCGCTTTTGAGGTTTCCATATCCCATATCCCATTCACTCTTTTACATCCAGCCACCGTAACCTCCCCTATGAGTTATTGATGACAAAGCCCAAACTCCTCTAACCCGAATAAGAGGTTGCGAGCATCTATGTTGAGTTTGTAATTCTCGTTTGATGGAAATGACCATTTCTTATGGGCTAAAACTTGAGTCCTTCCTCTGAAAAAATTCTTATCCTCGATATCCAAATATTGATCCACTCATTTTGGAGGTAGGTGAGGCATAGATGGTCCTCAACTTTTTTTCTTCAAACACCCAAATATTGCGAGTTTTCCACAATCCCCGGGCCACGAGTGAGTGAAAGATCCTCCGCCTTGTCATCCATCTTCTCAATTCTTAGATTTACACCATTGCCCAAAGTTTTGTTCATGACAAAATTAGGTTTCAAGTCTAAAAGGGGATTTTAGCCAATATTCTCAAGCAAAGTCACAGTAAAGGAGGACGTGTTATGTTGATTCATACTCTTCGTTGCATCGTGCGTTCAAATGGAAGCCCATTCTATAGAAATTGGCACGTGTTGGAAGTGCTTCATGGCAAGTCCACCATCCAAAATTCTTCACTCATGGAAGCGCCTTGACCTTCCATATTCCATTACACCCGCTATCGGATTCACTAGTTGGTCTCGGATTCGTTGAAGATTTTCCTCAATATCCAAACACTAGGCAATTCTATAGGTCGACGTTACAAATAAGCAACCATTCGGTGAGTGAATCCAAAGCTGCATAATCATATTTCAAGAAGTCCTCCATAGAGATACTAACAATTTCCCTTGCACTTGTGGGGTTGAATAATTAAGCTATAAGAGTTGCGTGCCATCTTCGTTTATCGTAATCAAACAGTTCACCCACTTTTGTATTTATTTATAACGTAACGAGTGGTATAAGAATCTTTTTGCTATTTGAGTTGGGTAGCCATCCATCCAGCCAGGTATGAGTTTTTGAACAATTTCCAATATTTCATCTGGTACCTTGTTCAAGAATATTTATTGCCTTCATGATGTTTCTCCAATTATAATTGAGTCGATGACCTACCCGATCCTCCCAAAAGGATGTTTGAGGACTTTTGAGAATTCTCGAGGCCGAAATTGACGGTCAATTATTAATGTTCATCCTTATTTTGTAATGAATGCAAGGTTAAAATCATGGAAACTTTTTAAGCCCAATACCACCATTAAACTTTTTAAGTGCACGTCTTAGGCCAACTTACCCATGCCAAACTTCACTCATTGCAATATAATTTTCGAACCAAAGGTTTAATATCTTCATGCAAACCCTCCGGGAATTTAAAACACTGCACGACTTGTCTTGATTAACACTTCACTGCCTTAACAAATAAATCTTGCCTTCCAATCGTTTGAGCCTTTTCCGGACCCGAGTCATGGACATATTAAAAAACATTTTTGACCTCCTAATGAACGTTGGAAGGCCCAAATGTCGGATGTAAGTCTTGATTTTCTTTAAACCCAATCTCCCATGGAACATTTGACGAACACTATCAAACACATTTTAGCTATACGAGACTTCAAATTTGTCCAAATTAATCACTACCCAAAAGCTTGCTGATATATTTGACGAATATCATGGACCCTCTGTCCCTTATTCTTATTGGCTTACACGAACAAAAAACTATCATCAGCAAAGAAAATGTGATAAAATTGTAGCGACATTTTTGCTTAACATAACCCATAGGATAGTTTATGGTGCACAAAATCACAAATCAAAGTGGAGATACCTTTAGTGCAAAAGAGGAATATATACGGTGACAAGGGTCTTCTTGTCGTTAATCCTTATAAGGCAAGTAGGTTGACAATTTTTTGGACTTCATAAGTCACCGTATATGCATCTTATGACTAGTCACTGTAGAGATGTAAAAGACTATATCAACTTCTGTAAAGTTGATGTTAATTAACAAGATAAATAATAGGACGATACATTTAATGTTATAAGAATTATAATTAGCAATGTTTATTATTTCGAGTGCATATATAGTTCAATATAGATTGGATTTGAAGACTGTAACACATTGAATATAAGGAGATAAAGTATGGTCTTTTAGTTCAAAACTTCAAATGATATAGTACCAATAAATTCATATTTTATCATATGAAGGTTTAGTTAATACATACTATAAGAAATACGTTAAATTAATTTTTATAGATGTTATTGTAGTATAAAATTAAATTATTTAAAAAACAGAATACTAGCTATAGTGGTAGTGATTACATCGATAAAAAAAAAAATTCAATTCTTAAAAGACATTTATTAGAAGAGTGCTTACTTTTAACTGACAAGTCATGAAAAAAAGCTCACATCCTAATTTTAAAAACAATTTTTATGTCATTTTTATTTTATTCTATATTATATATATTTTTTTGTTTGGTTTGAAGAACAAGCTTTCTTGAAAAACACACATAGAGAGCCAGTTCGCGTCATTTTCCGGGTGGACTATACTACCCCCTTTGAATTGCTCAAATGACATTATTCCCCATATAAATATCTGAACACCGCGCCCTTACGTATATTTTCTCTTTCTCTCTCCACCGAAAAAGCGTCCCTGCAATTTACCACACCCTCTCCTCAGAAGCAAAAACCCTTTGTCCAGCGAAACTTTCCCGTCAAAACATCGCCGCCGGGATTCGTCGGAAAATATCTCCGGCGACCGCCATTGACTTGGTATTTCACTTTGTTCTTCGATCTCATTGTTTTTTGAACTTATTAATTTGTTTTTCTTATTAAGCATTTGTTATCTGAGGGGTTTATTTTGACGCTCTATTAGTTTTTGGTGTAGGAAGCCGAACAATCAATCAATTATTACAACAATCCGTTTTGGAAACAGAGCCTGGTATGTATCGGATTTTTTTTTTTCGAAAATTTTGGTGATTTTGCGGTTGATTTTGGCGGTTTCTTCACTGCGTGCAGCTGTTTCTGGAACCAAGTACTGGTTTCTCTCCCCTCTCACTTTTGCATTTTTAGGGTTTTTCGTCATTTTTTCTAAATCTTTCTACCTCAGTGTCTCTGGTTTCTAGTTCTTTCTGCTGTTAGTAATAATTATTATGGAAATTCATCGGTGAATGTTTCCTTAACTGTAATCGTAAACATTTGGTTTGTTTATTTGCATTCAATACAATTCTTGTGATTCTACATAATTTTTCTGGTTTTATTAATATTTTTTCAAATTTTTGGGGGTGTTGTAGGTTGGAGTGGGTTTTTTTTTTTTTTTTCTGGTTTTGTTTTGGCTGGGGTGGGGAGTTAGGGAGGTCAAAAGTACTGAAATGAGATGTATGAAATTGGCCAAAAAGAAATAGAATTAACTGGATTAAGCGCAACAGGACTATATTATTTTAACTCATATTCAAATGTCGGGAACTATGTCTCATGGACATGGTCATGTTCTGGTTGTGATTTAATGATCACTGCAACGGGTTGTCTATGTGCTTCAGTGTTTGAGACCATTGAAGCAAAATGATCTGCATTGCAAAGGATTTATGGGATTCTTTTCCAGTTTTACATTTTGTTTAATGGTGTCCATTTTTGAGTTTTCTT
The DNA here is from genome assembly GCA_021018815.1 of Talinum fruticosum. NCBI lineage: Eukaryota > Viridiplantae > Streptophyta > Magnoliopsida > Caryophyllales > Talinaceae > Talinum > Talinum fruticosum. The sequence continues at coordinate 5,315,305 of JAITYX010000002.1, read as the reverse complement.
GAATTTTAATTAATTTTTGTGGGCGCATGTTTTAACAATTTGATAGATCTTTGAGGGGTTTTATACTGAATTTTACGCAATTTTCTGGCTAACATTAGGCGGGGACACTGTGGCAGACAAAGTGTGTGCGCCTCTGATTGTTCTGCGACAATTTGAATGAAGCTAGCAATATTCAAAAAAGAGTCCAAAAGACTTAAACAACATACGCTGTAGTCTGTAGGAACAGTTCAACATTTTTCTACATAATTGAATGCAAAAGAGCTTGTTTACCGTGTGCTTGGAGAATGAAGAGACTTATCTTTTAATTCTTTTAGAATTATGGGTTTCATTTAAGCACTGTCCTTTACTGTTATAATAATTTATATGCTGGTAGGATGGGAGCGGGGGTACATGCATATTTGCTCAGATTTGAGTTCAAATAGGAACTTGTTTCCTATAATTGAGTTTTCTGGACACGTGCCATAAGGTCAATGACTGCTTGCTGCTTTTGCAACATGAACCTGATAAGATGGAGGAGAAACCTAATCACATAGAAGATAGTAATGAGGAAGCAGAAGGTGCAGACGAGATTGTGGAGGATTCCCTTTCAGATGACTCAAGTGATGAGGATGGAGAGGAGGCATCGGAAGAAGATGAATCACAATTTGAGGCTAGTGAACATGAGTTTCCAAACTTTTATATGTGTATTTGGTGAATGTTTGATTTGCTCATTTGACATGGATTATTATGTACAGGCGCCTTTAACTGAAGAAGAAATAGAAGAATTAATTGCTGAGCTGCTAGAAGTCGAGAGTAAAGTATTATTTGTCTCCACATGCTTGCTTTTTTCCTTTGGGATTCAATATTTCTGGCTATTTTTGCTCTCTTTTCTTTAGCTCTCTGAATTCCATTTTTAGGCTGCAGAAGCCCAAGAGGCGCTTGAAAAAGAGTCACTGGAGAAAGTTGAGAAGGAAGTAAGAGAAGAATTGGCAGAAAATCTACAAGGAGATGATGTCGGTATTTTGTTATTGGCTAAAATGTCTTACATGGGTGCCCTCACATTGGTGTCCCGCTAATATATATTTTGATTTCTCATTTAAAAAAAAACATCTTTACCTGATTTCTTTCTGTTAATCTTCCACTTATTGCTCTTTTACTTTGGATAGTTGGAGAAGGCTGTGGCAGATGAAATGGCAACATTGAAGGAAGCATGGGAGGCATCACTTGATGAGCTTGAAACTGAGAGTGCTAATTTATTGGTGCGAACCTATCTTCTTTTTGAGTAGTGCCTCAATTTTCATATGGTTTTTTCACTAACCAACAGAGAGCGTCCTTCCTTTTTTTTTTATATTTTTTTATGTATGTGTTTTGTTTTTTGGGGTTGGGGGCATGTTTGTTTGCTGATTCATTATAGGAATTTACCGCAATAAAAGCCAGATCAAGGTAGGTTTGGTTTGATTCTGACAAAGCAATCACTTTATGCATGATCTCCTTTCAATTATATGCAATCATTGAAAGCCCATTCTCCAACTATCCATCCAAAGGTGAAAATTGCTTGCTTTTGGCAATTTTCTTTTTATTTTTTAATTTCTATTTTGATAATAGCTAGGTCTATGTGCATCTTTTTTCCTGAGGTATTATCAGCTTCCCTATATTAGTTGTGCTTTGAGGCCCTTACTTTGTGTATTCATTATGTTGCTATTAATTATAGGCTTTTATCTTACAGGAGCAACTGGATGGTGCTGGTATTGATCTACCAAGCATCTATAAATGGATCGAGAGCAGGGCTCCCAATGGTTGTTGCACAGAAGCATGGAAGAAAAGGACACACTGGGTAGGGTCTGAAATTACCAATGATGCTGTAGAATCAATTAGAGATGCCGAAAAACATCTTCAGACCCTCAGGCCTGTCAGGAGGTGGTTCCTGGCCTATGGCATTTTGACTTTTTGGATGTTGCATGGAATGATTTTTGTAGTTTGATTATGTAAAATTGCATTACAGCAAAAATGGTAAAATTTTGGAGGAAGGCGCTAGTGGATATCTAGGGAAAAAGGTGGCTGGTGATGACAAAGGTTCTACTGAGAATAATGAGGTGGACTGGAGCTCTTTCAACAAATTATTTACTCATCATTCATCCAAGGAGGGTATGTCCTTTGGTAGCGAGCAATGGGCTTCAGTGTACTTGGCTAGTACTCCTCAGCAGGCTGCAGCTATGGGACTTAAGTTTCCTGGTGTGGAAGAGGTAATTGGTTCATTCTTATTCCATCATTTAGGTGGCAATATTTCTGTTTGCAGTTTTGGTTTGGGTTGTTTATAATCTGTATGTTACATTATCGAAAGATTAGATAGCAAATATCTTCTCTAATGTCATCTTTGCTTTTATTCAATGTAGGGAAATGAATTTGTCAATTTATATGCTATGTTTGAGTGCACGGTATCTATTGTTGATTTGTCCTTTTTCTCCTCCTTGTTCTGGGGTTTGGGGGCTGGGGCCCTAGGGGTTATCCTGTAAAAACCAAGGACAAAGAAAACTTTTATTTGTCCTATCTGAGTTGCATTCTTAAGCCAGGACCAAAATGCGGCTGGTATATGTTTTATATCGTTATAGCTTTTTAGGGGCGCTTTATTTTATAAGCTTCGTGCTGTTTGAAATGCAATTTTTATGGTCACTCTGTACACCGAATTTCATATTCATCAGAGTTGTTGCGGGCTTCAGATCTGTCAATACTCATTTTATGAACGGCTCAACTCTTGAAATTGAATCTTAGAATATATATATATATATATTTCTCTTGCCAAGTAGGGGCTTGTTCAAGCTTAAATACAAAACACACACAAACAAAAACATAAATAGAAACGAACATAAACGAGCAGAAACGAACATAAACGAATAGAAACGAACATAAAAGAACATAAACGAACATAAAAGAACATAAACGAACATAAAAGAACGGAAATGAGTTCTCAAATAAGAAACGAACATAAATGAACAAACATAAACGAACATAGATGAACATAAACGAACATAAACGAACATAAAAGAACATAAATGAACATAAAAGAATATAAACGAACATTAAACATAAATAGATTCTATTTTTCATGTAAAGTCGAACAAGCCCTAAGTATCATTAATTAGGAAAAGTTCGCTTATTCAGTGCCCCTAGGGGACCAAATTAGTATATCATTAATTAGGAAAAATTCTCTTAATTAAGTCTTAGAATATTTCTCTTATCGTTATTCTATCTTCGAGGTAGCTAATGCCCAATCTTATCAGGAAATTCCCTAATTGTATCCTAATTTCATATAATGTATAATTTTTCCTTCTCTCCTCTATGTTTTCAAGTTTAGCAAATTTAATCTTCTTGTTGGTAATTTCTGCGGCTTTCTCTCCTCCCCCTCTTCAAGTGTATACGTTTTAGAACTGCAAGTCTGTAGTATAGTGTTAATTTTTTTTAATTTTTATAAACTAATATTGTAACTAGCTAATAGCTTCATGGTCCTCCCATTTTTCACACCTCTTGTCTTTTCCAATATTTTATTCATCCATCCTCTCGAAAATCATATCTATTCATGAAATAAAAACTAGAGCAATTTTACGAAAAAATCCTCCTTTTTTAATCAACATTCCTTATTTACATTGAATGATTGAAAAAGGGTATTGAATGGAGCAATCTGCCAATGAATGGGAAAAGCTGAAAGCTAAGAATAAATGTTTCTGTTGATGATAAAATAGCAACTCATAGGTTGTTGCTAGGTTATAAGTTTTTATGAACAAATATGTCATTTGAGGTCTAAATAGAAGAAGCATCAGTCTAGTTGGCTTCTGTCGTGAGGTTTTTATCAATTGAGGTCGTTTCAAGCTCACAAAAGTTTTTCCTCTATTTTCCATCACTGATATTTCAGATGAATGTGTATTATATGCTCTTTGTGTTCAATTTGGTTTCTGATTTAAATCTCTTTTAGGTTGAGGAGATTGATGAGATCAATGATGATCCAAGTGACCCATTTGTTGCCGATGCTATAGCAAATGAGAAAGAGCTGGATCTTTCTGAAGAGCAAAAGAAGAACTATAGAAAGGTTTCCTTTCCTTTGCTTGCAATTATATTTTACAATTCATGTTGTTATGTTGGTGGGAATTCCTTCTGTTTTGACGGAGGAGAAGCATGCCATTCACTTTTCGCATGAACATTAATATGAATAAAATCTTTTGACTACAATAGAGATCTGCAAAGGGGCTATTCTAAATTCACAGGTAGTATCTTGTTGGGAAAGGGGAAGCAGTGCCAGTACAAATTCCTTGTTTCTTATATAGTTGAATTTAGTGACACCGACATTGATCAACAAAATGCTCAAGAAAGTATGAACAATGGAAAAGTCAAGAGTAACAAGAACAGATAATGAGAAGATAGCCTTATCTTTTGGAGCATTTGGCCGAGAAATGGAAGAGTCTCTTTAGTGATTAAAAGATTTTTTTGATAAATAATCACAAAATATGTATTAAGAGACACCAAGGGGTGTCACCCATGTACAAAAGGGGGCAAACACAAAATAATCAAGTCCTCAAGCTCTGGACAGTAATCGTATTAACAAATTCCCAAAAAGTAAACTTCGTACCATAATCGAGAGCCCGACTCTAACTGTACAAAGTTCTCAAAAAGTAATTGAAATCCTCAAAGGACCTTGCCTTGCCCTCAAAAATCCGACAATTCCTCTCCTTCAATGTGCTCCACCAAATAGCTAACGCTTGCCCCCTTTAGTGATTAAAAGATAATTTCATCAAGTTTCTCTATTTTTGGGGTAGTGGGAACTTTTGCCATTTTTCTTTTGCTATTGTGATAGTTTCCGTATTGATTGTATGTAGTCCATTGTAGGTTGCTAACTTTGCATGGAACCTTTTGATCATGATATATATTGGCAGGTCAGAGAGGAAGATGACATAAGTGTTGATCGAATGCTTCAACTTCGTTTAAAGCGGCAGAGACGTAAACAGAGAAACAGAAAGGTCAATTAACTTGCCTCTTGCTATTAGACTTTTGATGCTATTGGCTATTACCATGAAGTATGTACATGCTCTTTATTACACTTCTGCTATAACTAGGATTAGTACTGGGCTAGCTCTCTTTGAGCTCTTGATGAGTAAGTTTTTCTATGGTATCTGTTATGATTAGCAATGGATTGAATAGGTTTTTCTATGGTATCTGTTATGCTCAGCAATGGATTGAGAGATTTAAGAATCAGGTTTGAAACTAGAAACACCTAAGTTAATACCCAAACTCAAGCACCCAGTATCCCAGTATCCAATGCTTATTCACACTTCATACATGTGAGCCAATCTAAATACCCCTTTAGAGCAGTCTTATGCAAATGTAGGAGGTGACTGCCCGGTCTAGGGAAGGTACTGTGAACTTCAGGTAATTTTAGTGGTTTGGCTTCTCACTTTTGGGCTATTTGGTTAGAGGTACCGTGAAGCTTTATTTTTGAGAACTTTGTATAGCTGAAGTCAAGTTCTCAATTAGAATACTAAATTGACTTTTTGGATTTTGTTGATAAGATCATTGTAAAGAGCTTGAGAGCATGAGTTATTTTGTGATTTCCCCTTTTGTACACGGGGGACATCTTCTTGGTGTCTTTTTTAATACAAATATTTTGGTTACTCTTAAAAAATTACAAACGTTAATGGCATTGTGATCTGGTAAGAAAAATATATATGCTAAAACGTCACATGGTTAAGAAAACTCATGCTGGGGTTCAATATGTTGCAACATATTGTGTTAAATTTTCCAAATCAACTTGTCAGGACTTGGTTGAGGATGTCCCTCTTGTAGGAATAAACTCTTGAAAGTCTCTATCTAAAGCTGGACAGATGGTTCTTACTGAGCCAAAAATTTGAAGCCATTCCCTTCCTCCAAAATATAGCTATCGTCTGGACCTTACCGCGATTATGGAGGTTGGAACTTGGAAGTTTGTCAACCTATGGACGTCAAGTATTTTGAGGATTCGAAAGATGGTGACATTTAATAAAGCCTACTTGGGTTGGTTGTGAAAATTTTGTGCGAATCTAATGACTTTTAGGGCCAGAAGCAATTTTAAAGCAATTTTGCAAAGTGTGTTGTAAGTTGATCTTTTCAACCCTAAAAATTAAAGGTTCATGGACACAAAAGAGGTTTCCTCCTAAGTGGAACCTTTTATTACTGGTTTACTGTAGGAAATGGGCAAAAGTTGTCTTTCTGATTTATATAGATAGTGTTAATGTAAACTGCTAGCGAAAGTTAGCTGTTGATTCCACATGATATTATTTTTCTCAACAAGGACAGCTGCATGGTTAGCACACGATGTTAGTTGGCAGTAAGTTATATTCTAATAAAGGATTTGGAGGCTGAATATAATAATGCCTAAGAGGCTAAGATAAATCTTGTGGAAGTACTGAATGTTAGGCTTGCGTGCAGTCTAGTGGATGTTAGTATAAGCAACAGATAGTGAATGCCCTCTATGCAATATGAAGGGGAGACAATGGACCATTTTTTCTTAGGTTGTATTGTCATATTTAATCTTTGAACTGAGAGCCAGAGAATTGAGGCTCACTATAATATTTTTAGGCATAGATGCATAGGTGACCACGGTGGTTTAATAAGCTCAATCTTGATGCATATTTATAAATTCTGGAACATATTGTTCACTGCTTGGTCCTATTTTGACCATTTGGAGAACGCATGATAACAAGGTTTGAGATCTTGAATTTGATGTATACTTTTCGGTTAAGAAATGTGGCAAGTAGTGGGATATTAAAAGCAAACTGATATGAGATCAGAGTATGCATTAATTAAAGCCCAAAGCATCCAAGGATCAAAGCAACTTAATCAGTAGAATCCCTCAGCAATGGGAATGATATTGATACTGCTTCTTGCTGCTAGGTGGTTATTCAGAGATGAGATTGAGAGGTGATTACTAGATTGCTTGGATGAAAATGCCACTGTACTATCCTGAAAAGTAAAAAATGTCACTGATTAATTTTATGTCGAACGATTCACTACACTTGTTATTTAGTGTTAAAGATGGCATATTCGGTGACATTTTTGACACTACTTAATGGGTACTATAGTGACGTTATTAATACCAAATAGCAAATGTAATGGCAATAATTGGAAATCAAATTAATCAATGATATTTTTGAATTTTTGAGATAGTATAGGGGCATGGTATTCCGAGAACTTGTGATTAGTAAGTCATTTTTTAAAAAAAACTTAGTACTTGCCTCTTTTCTCGTGGCTGAGGGTATATGCACAATGGGTTAAAAAGAGCTCTTGAATCAGGGTTCAATATTGTGCAACTGGAGTGTAGTGATACTGCAAGTATAGTAATTGAAGCTGTAAGAGGTGGGACACTTGCTTCATAAAAGATATGTCATATGATTACTTGCTAGGTATCTTTTGATTCAAAAATACGTTAGTGCACAATTAGAGAGAGTGATTCTGCTCCTGACTGGCCAGCTAGGGTGGCCAGTTTGTTTATAATGTAAAGGACTTGGGCCTCTTTCCGCTTGTTTATCACTTATACAGAGATTCTTATGCCGCAAAATGCAACATTTGTCTCCATTGCTTGAAGGTGTATCTAATGCTTTACCTGATGTGAAAAAAGAGAGAAACTAATCCAGCCCTATAATAAAATTTGGAGTAGAACTTCCTGCAAATACTGATGCTCCATGTTTGTGACATAAAATTGTGATGGGGGACTTTCTGCTCAAAAGATCGAAGGATCTGATATTTCTGGACTTCTTATGGTGATTTTTCCTCTTATATTTCTGTGTTACTTCGGAGCATAGGCCTACAGGTGATAGACCATGAGGTGATGAGTGGAATGCTTGAGCATGAAAGGCAGTTATTGTATTTGTACTTACATGGGTCCAGAAAAATTGTGGTTACACTGGGGGCTTCTGTGCCTGTTCAACGTTTCTTTGGTTTGAAAAATCTTGTTTCCAATATTCCACGGTCTATATTCATCTGTGTGGTTTTTATGTACTTCAATGAATGTGTTGAAAAAAGGAATGTGACTTACTAGTCAGATTTTTAATTAGGACCCTTGAATAAGTGTACATTCTGAAGTGAACAATCTATATTTCTGTTCGAAAATTTATTCAATTTTATGGGACTACAAGTAACCTCCGCTGCTTTTCTCAGTTTTGTTTCTGTATGATTGAGAGTTGGTTTCTGTTCACCTAGAGGAATTAGGTTTCTGTAGTTCCTTCGGTGCTGTTTGGAAACATGAAATGCATTTTTTTCTAAATGGCATAAAAGTTTTTGAAAAGAGGCCTGTGGTGCATGTCTATATGTGTTGTATATCTGATATCCATTTCATGTTTCTTCCTTCATCTAAAATTGTGGAAAGTTGGGAAACACAAAGTTCATCTGCACCTGAGACAATGAAGGTTTTGACATGGAGCCTATGTTGCTTGTCTAAATATGTTGTATAGCGGATACGTTTCACTTCGTGTCTTTTATCCCTCTTTCTTCTACTTGATGTATGTCTCTTGTGCTAATTCTCAGAAGGCTATGGCGAAATCATTAGATGACGACCAGTTCATGGAAAACAATATTCAAACTCTAGCTGAAGAAAACTGCAGTCCTGCAGATGGGTTAGCTGCTGAAGATGTGAAAGGCGAAGCACTTGATACTCGTGAATTGCCTGTCGATGCTATTAAGGAAGAGAACAATTATAGTGATGATCGCTCTGAGCTGTCAACTGAGCCCAGTAAGGGTCCCAAACGTTCACGTGATGATGAAGAAGTGGACACTAAAGCTAAGAGAAGTCGGACCCTCATTCCTGATAGTGATAATGAAGCTCAAATGTTGGTAGATAATCTTGATTCTTTTGGTTGCGATGACTCTATGCTGTTGAACCAACATAGCACACAAGAAAATGGTCATGAATACATACATGCAAGGTTCCACTGCACTGCTTGTGGTAAAGTTACAGATGACGTACATCAACACCCGCTTTTGAAAGTAATTGTTTGTGGGGAGTGCAAATGTGCTGTTGAGGCAAAGATGAGTGTGAAGGTAGGAGCTCGAACTACAATAATCTTCAAGTGGGATAAGTGCAAGATTTCCTGTTAAAGTTATGACTAAACTGATATATGAGAAGCCCTGTTCTTCAATTGTGTAGTATACTTGACTTGTCTTCAAATGTAGAAGAGGATAAGAGCTACTGGCTCTACTTCATGTTCATCGAGTCATTAAATTCTAGTTTTCTAGCTTTCAAGAGATGTAGCTATCATCTAAGTGATGGAGTAATTGATACATCTTTGAATATTTGCACAACATATTTTCCTTTTAGTTTTCTGTTTATTGGGATGAGGGACTATGAAAATTCTTTCTATATGCTAATACCTTTTGTATGGCAGGATCCTGATTGTTCCTTGCGTTATTGTGCATGGTGCGGACGGAGCAATGACTTAATAAATTGTAGATCATGCAAAAATCATTCTGTTTATCATGTGTGAAAAGAAACATTGGAGTAGAATGCTCGTCAGAAGCAAAATTGCATGGCTGGAAATGTTGCTGCTGCTCCCCAGAACTCCTGCAGGATTTAACTATGGAGCTTGAGAAAGCCTTGGGTTTAAAAGAATCAACAAGTTCTAGTTCTGACAGTGACACGGACAATTCAGATGACGATATTGGTGTTTCAATTAGGTATATTGATCTCTCAATGTCTTCCTGAGACTTCTATTCTTGATTTCTGGAAATATGTACTTATTGCTTTGGTTGATTCATTCAATCTTTGTTACTTGAATGCTGTTTAATATTGGGTTTATTGTTGGTTTTTGAGGACAAGGTTTCCTGTAAGATGTTCTTGTTCCCTCCCACTCCCCCAACGTGGAGGTGATAGACATCTGTTTAGGTACTTAAACCTTCTGGTCAGATGTAGGAAGGATCTATCTGAATGTTTTGTACATGTTTGATCTTTTTAGTGGATTAAAGTAAGGTAGTTATCTTTGGTCCTTGAAGGAATTTATACAACTCTGGTAATTGCTGACGTTTGAGTGACAATTAGCTGCATGTCCTCTGTTTCAGATGTAGGAAGGATCTATCTGAATGTTTTGTACGTGTTTGATCTTTTTAGTGGATTAAAGTAAGGTAGTTAAACTCTTTGATCCTTAAAGGAATTTATACAACTCTGGTAATTGCTGACGTTTGACTGATAATTAGCTGCATGTCCTCTGTTTCAGATGTAGGAAGGATATATCTGAATGTTTTCTACGTGTTTGATCTTTGTGGTGGATTAAAGTAAGGTAGTTAAACTCTTTGATCCTTAAAGGAATTTATACAACTCTGATTATTGCTGAGTTTTGAGTGATAATGAGCTACATGTCCTCTGTTTCTGTTGCATTTATCCTGCCATGCAGCTGATGAGAAGCCTTTAAGGTCCCCGCCCCCGCTTTTTTCCATTTATTCTTAGTGCTGAATTTTCCATCATCAAACCCGTCTCTTCATGCATTAACTAGCCTTTTCTGATTTAAGTGACATAGTATTTGGTCATTTTTTTTTTGCCTTTGGCCTCTTAAATTTACATGTTTGTTATTCAGCTCAAAGAAAACAAAGAGTAAGAAAATTCGAAGAATTATTGATGACGCTGAACTGGGGGAAGAGACAAAGAGGAAAATTGCTATGGAAAAGGTATTAGCTGTCTATTAGAGAATACTTTCTTTCTCATTCGTCAAATTCTTCTGGATTTTTTGAAGTTGCTGCGTTATGGGAATCATACGATCATATTATGCATGGATTACAAAGTTTCATTGTTGTTGGGCCTCTTTAGGAGCGTCAAGAACGGCTCAAATCTCTGAAAGCACAGTTCTCAGGCAGGTCTAGGATGATGAATTCGTCTACTTGTAATGGAAGCTTACCCGAAGGTGCTAGTTTTGAGGTTCTCGGGGATGCGTCCAATGGTTATATTGTGAATGTTGCAAGGGAGGAAGGTGAGGATGCTGTTCGGATTCCTCCAAGCATCTCTGCAAAACTGAAAACTCATCAGGTATTTATTTGAGTGGGTGATCTATCAGTATATCTTCCTTTCTCCTAAGTCATTACATGGTGTGTGTGTGTGTTCGCTCACTGGTTTTGTGGTTGAAAATTTTGGCTTTTGATCTTCAGTAACATTGCTTTGCCGTGTATGCAACAGTTGATGATTATGCAGCCAGCCATATTTTTTAACTAGTTACTTTCTAATTTTGTGGCTTCTGTTTTGGCATTAACATGCTGGAAATATTATTGCAGGTTTCAGGGATTCGTTTTATGTGGGAAAACACCATCCAGTCCATCCAAAAAGTGAAGGCCGGGGATAAAGGTTTAGGTTGTATTTTAGCTCATACAATGGGCCTCGGTAAAACTTTTCAGGTATCATCATCTGTCCGATTTTTTTCCTTTTCATGTGTCTTGACTCATGGCTTCCTTCTTATCGAAAATTCTGGACTGTTTTCCTATCAGATGCCTGGTCTGTTTGCTTGGTTTCATTTCAGGAGATCGAAAAATGCAGGGGATGGTGTATACTTAATCAATGCCATTTTTGTTGCAGGTGATAGCTTTCTTGTATGCTGCGATGAGAAGTGTTGATTTAGGCTTGAAAACAGCATTGATTGTTGCACCAGTAAATGTGCTGCATAACTGGCGGCAGGAATTTAAGAAGTGGGAACCCACAGAATTCAAGCCTCTTCGTGTTTATATGCTAGAAGATAGACCAAGGTCCTAGCTAAGTTCAAGTTGCTCTCACGTGTTGTGGCTCATTCCTTATTGAGACTTATTCATGAGTGTTTTGCTCAATTTTTTGTTTTAATGTGCTTATATTTGTCTTAGTTCATCTGAGACAAGATCACATGATTCTGAGGCTGGTAGAATTAAACTGACAAACTCATAACATAATGGTGATATGGCCAAGAGGCGAATCACTCAAACAGTCTGATTGATTTTGTTTACTCTGGTGGTTTGTATATATTGAATGTTCAGGACTATGTTGAAGACTGGATTCAGTTTTGCAGGGAACCTAATTTTTGGAAGAAAGAGAGTTTATATCAAGATAACAATGGCTGAACTCAATCATAACTCACTAACTCATAAATTAACTGTGAAAATTTTTTATGTAGAGCTTTTTAGTATGTCATATTTAAGTAAAAGTGTATTGTGTGTTATATGAGTAATGGTGTCTGACTTGCCATCTTCCAAAAACTTTACGCATTTTTAGCTTGAAGTGAAGGCTCAAATGTCCAAATTCATACTGGAATGCTGAGTGTCTTAACATAGGTAGGTAATGTGGAATGCAGAATATGGGTAACATAGATAGCCTGGTATTATATATCATGTATGGATTGTGGGAACATATTTCACCAAATGAAATATTGTCCAAGGAAGAGTGTGCAAAATATAAGGCCATTCCATTTCAGCAATTGCATCCAGCGATAGCAAATATCAGATTCCCCCAGGTTATGTGTGTCACTGCTTTCCTGACAACATTTATTTTTCTCGGTTGATGTTACGGTTGGCTTAATAATGGAAAAAAAACCAACCAGAAAATGTATTTACTTTGAGAATACTTCACTTGGACTTGTATTGACATTGTTAATTGATCCATGCAAGATCATACATTACCTTGATTTGTTTATTTGTTCTTTTCTGGCATTTGACTTTTCATTTGACCAATGCTTCTGACTACTGAAGTTATGATAAATACATATTGGTCAGGGACCAGAGAGCAGGGTTGCTAACAAAGTGGAGAACCAAGGGTGGTGTATTCTTGATTGGTTATACTGCATTTAGAAACTTATCACTTGGAAAAAATGTCAAGGATCGTCAAACTGCCAGAGAAATCTGCAACTCACTTCAGGTAATTATCATTTGTTTTTGGCCTTTCCTTTGTTTTTTTGGCAGCTTTTGTGTTTCATTTTGTTGTACAATAATGTCCACATTTCTTAGATGATATGAAGCTTGGGCTATCGCTGTTCTTGAACTTGCAAGTTCTGAGTGTATTAAGGTGTTTACTCTTGTTCTCATTTTCTTTCATCCAGAAGAAGGCTGTTTCTAATTACGAAAGGAATACCAAAATTCTATATTGCTTCTAGACATACATTGGCCTTGTTCTTTCAGCAGTGATACTCTAAGCCCTAATGAGTTAGAGTATGTTTGACTTTACATGAAAAACATAATCTATTTATGTTTTATGTTCATTTATGTTCTTTTATGTTCGTTTATGTTCTTTTATGTTCGTTTATGTTCTTTTATGTTCGTTTATGTTCATTCGTTTCTTATTTAACAACTCATTTCTGATTATGTTCGTTTATGTTCTTTTATGTTCATTTATGTTTGTTTCTGTCTATGTGCTTTTTGTATGGAAGTTCAAACATGCCCTTATAAGTAACTGAAGGAGTTGTAAGATGGTTGTAAGGTTAGTTGTAAGGAGCTGGAAGAATACCGCCATTGTTGAAGCCCTATTATGTGGCAGTTGTTGGCATAAGTTCACATTCCTTGCCCTCAATGTGGTGTTTAGTTATTATTGTTTAACTGTTGCTTCCTGTATTTCTCACTATCGTTCAACTCTGCAGTACTCATTTTTACCACATTCACTCTAATTTTGGTTATAATTGTTGTTTCAGAACAAATTTCTTAGGGTTGCTCTAACGTTGTGAATTTCCAGTTTTTGGTTTCGTCATGTGACAAGCTAATTTACATATTTGATTGGTTTAGTTGAAAATTATGGTCTTTTCTTAGTTGGAATTTTGGAAACTGGCGTTGTAATATAAATTTACGATGAAACCAAGCAGGCCCTTAATTGTCCCTTCCCTATTTCATCCTTTTACTTTTTGTTGGTTGCATTATCTATTTATCTTCCACATCCTCATCAAGCAATATGGGGAAAAAAACTGTTCATGAAGTAAGATGCAAACAATTTTACTTCCAATGTGAAGTTATGTAGAGCAGCTTGCTGTCTGACTTATTTCATCCATTGAATAATAGGCATGCAAAATTTGAATTATTCTTAGATGTTAACATTGGATACCTTTAGAAGATGAGCAGGATCTTGGCCTGTTTTGAAATTTCTGTTGTGTTTTGTCGGATCCATCCTTTTCTTTTGAGGTTAGTTTATGTGGAAAGGCATCGAGTTTCTGTAATCTCTACCTAGCGTAATTTACAAATGCAGTTATGAAGATTTTAATGTATGTGTCACTCTTTCTTGAGTGACTTGCACCTTCCTCTACCCTCTCTCATAGTTTCATTAGCTCTGTCATCTATATTTGCTTTATTATCTTCTTTAGTGATCGCTTGAAAACAACCTGTCTGTGCTTTTCCAGGAAGGACCTGATATTCTTGTTTGTGATGAGGCGCATATCATCAAGAACACCAGGGCAGATACCACACAGGCTTTGAAGCTAGTGAGATGCCAGAGAAGGATTGCTTTGACCGGGTCACCTCTTCAGAACAACCTTATGGAATATTACTGTGTTAGTTATCTCTGGTTTGCATTCAAAGTACTCCATCTGGTTATCATATTATTCTTGGACTCAGACTGCTGAGTTCTTTTTTGAACAGATGGTGGACTTTGTAAGAGAAGGACATCTGGGAAGCATGCATGAGTTTCGCAATAGGTACATCTCTTTTCTTCTCCCATTCTTGTTTTTGGCGATCGTCACTGGTTTTCTGACATTCTTCAGCCTTTCAGATTTCAGAATCCTATAGAGAATGGTCAACATGCTAATTCGACTGCTGAAGATGTGAGAATTATGAATGAGAGGTCGCATATTCTATATAAGCAATTGAAAGGATTTGTTCAAAGAATGGACATGAGTGTGGTGAAGAAAGACTTGCCTCCTAAAACTGTATTTGTTATAGCTGTGAAGCTTTCTTCACTCCAGAGGAAATTATACAAAAAGTTTCTTGATGTTCATGGATTCAACAGTTACAAGGCCTCTTGTGAAGGAATTCGGAAAAAATGCTTTTTGCTGGGTACCAGGTCTTGGCCCAGGTATCAATTACTTCCGGGAAAAGCATGGTTTAACCTTTTTACTTTGCAATTGCTGAATTTTCTGTTTAATCTCGATAATATAAAAGTTGCCAGGGAAGTCATTTCAATATATCCACTAGAGATACTCCATAGCCGCGAATAGTCTCATGAACATGATGTCCTTTTTCTGATCTTCCCCTTTGATCTCTTCTGGTCCCCAAAGTCAGTTATCTAAACATTTCATCCAAAACTTATAGAATTGTAATGTCTAAATAACAAAGTTTATATACAAATTAACAAATCCATACCCCAAAAGTCCCGCCGCCAGGTTGGGTGGGGATTTTCTTTTTTTTTTTTTTTTGGGGGGTGGGGGAAGGTAGCAGCCTTGCACCTATACCTTCCAAGCTTACATGGAATGATAAAACGGATTCATATTTATGTTTCTTGCCATTGAATGTTCTTAAATTTGTGCATATTCTTTTGCCTTTGTTGTTGGTTGGCATATCCTGCTTACTGGAAATAAACGCACGACGGTTATGGACCTTTTAATAAGTGCAAGATCTGCTGTCAGAAAGAACAATGGCATATTTTGTAAAACTAAACTGTTTATCAATGTGGTGATGCTGTGACCGAAGAGCCATAATGGGAATGATCTAGTGAGAGAAACCCTAACTTCTATAAATAAAAAATCCATACAGTAGTCTCTCCCTTTCATAACCCCCCCAACCCTTTCCCAAGCCTTCCCTCACCGTCTAGTTTGTGCCCCCAAACTGGGTACCATACCCAAGAAAATAAGAAAGGCACTGACCAAAGAATTTTCTATGCCAACCATGTACACTAATATATGACCTGTTATTGATAGATATGCAATCACCCTTGGATTCTGAAATTGATGAAAGAAAGGAACGCAAAATGTGATGACACTGTTGAGAATTTTCTTCCAGACGCCAGCTCCAGTGATGAAAATACAGATTCAAATATGGTGATAGGAGGTACCCACGTGACATCTTTCTGATCTTATATTGATTTGTTTTTCCTCATGGATGGCCATTTAGTAGTTTCTTCAAAATAGATTTCCCATTCCGACTCCGACCAGAATTCATTGTAAATTGTGTCAGATGATTGCTATTTTTTCTTTTAGAGGTTGAGCAATTTGGTTTGAGATTTATTTGGTGTGATTTTCTTGTTAATTGATTTATTATGTTCCTCATTGGAAAGAAGATGGACTATCTTGAAGAGTGAAATAACTTGGAAGGAAATTGCCAGGTGAACTATCTTGGGTAATTCTGCACTTAGATTGGATCTTCATGGTACACTCTTAGAACTGCCTAGTTCAATCTAAAAATTTCAGCCTGGGTAAGCTTGAGGTCATTCCTAATGGCTATGTATGTTAGAAAATCCTGATCAGCTTCGTGAGAAATTCTTAAACACAATTTAATCGCAAATACACAAGTTCTGATGTAATTTGGTTGAGGCCATCTTGCATAAGAGATATGATGAAGACTTTTTAGGAGTGATCTGTTACATGTTTTGGGGTGACAAAAATATTTAGAGTGGCTGTCTCATGATATTTCTCACATAAGACAATCTCATGGAAGACCTACTGAGGACCAAACCACCATATAGCAAACTGTTGATCTGGTTGCAAATATATAATTAAGTTCCTGTAGGATGAGGTTCTCATTTGTATATGATGTATCTGTGTTTGACATTTGAGTATTAACTTGATCCGAATTCGGTTGTTCTTTTAACCCATTGCCGTGTCCATAACATTTGGAAAAAATTTCTTGACATAAGAAAATGCTCACATCTATTGTTGAAATTTGGAAATTCTGTACGCACTGGTTCAAAGTGACACATTTGAGTACAGTTTAATTTTTTCATCCTTATTAACTTCTAGTACTTGTGATAATTGAATCACTTACTGATGCTTTTGACATTGTTTCCTAACATTTTTCTCGTTCATGGTACATCACAGAGAAGGCAAAGATGAATGATGAATTCACCCATAGAAAAAATGCTAACAGCTTCCTTGTTGAGGTTTGCATTGATTTTGATATACGATCATTTCTGTTTAGTACCGTATAAATTACTTCCAGAACCTTTTATTCACTTTTTTTTCCTTAACAAATAGAGGATTCTAAGAGACATGGACAATATTGGATAATTGAAAAAATGGTTCTCGAATTAAAAAGGGCACCTGTTATTTCTAGCTTGGTTGCATTAGTTTCATTGAAGTGCCTGTATGAGCAGTCAATTTGATGATTGAATCATTGTTCTTTGCTTTTGTCTTCTACAGGGTTGGTGGAACGATCTTCTTAATCGGGACAATCACCAAATTGACTACAGTGGCAAAATGGTTTTGTTGCTGGACATTCTAGCCACATGCACTGAAATAGGTGACAAAGCATTAGTTTTTAGCCAGAGCATATCTACTCTAGATGTGATAGAATATTATCTGTCAAAACTGCCTCGGCAGGGTAAGAAGGGAAAACACTGGAAACGAGGAAAGGACTGGTACAGGTGTGTGCTGGTTCTCAAAAGTCTAGCTGTTTCGTTTTGCAATGCTGAATGTTTCTTTTACCTCTAAATTTGTGGAAATATATTATTATTCTTCTTTGGGAAGAATTCTTCCTGTTTTATTGTATGAGTTATCCAAATTTTAAGAATTTTGTGTACATTTTCCATAAACAACGCGAGGGAACTGATGAATTATCCAAATGGCATCAATGAAACTATTATATCCTATATGGGCATCATCTGCTGCTGCCTTTCACTTTAGTATATAGTTTCACCTTTTTATTTTCATTTTTTTCAGAGGGGGAGGGGGAGCACACATTATTTACAGATTCTTAGCTAATGCATAAGTATTTTTATTGCCAGGGAACAGTATCATTATTGATCTTAAGTCCTGAATGTTCATTCCTTGCGAAGATTGAGGCAGCACTTTTGTCCTAGTTGGTTGTATTCCAGTGTCTATTGACTTACATTGTGTTGTACGAAACAGAATTGATGGGAAGACAGAAGGCTCTGAAAGGCAAAAGCTTGTTGATGCATTTAACAACCCCCAAAATAGAAGAGTGAAATGCACTCTTATATCAACAAGAGCTGGAGCTTTAGGGATAAATCTTTTTGCTGCAAATCGTGTAATTATTGTTGATGGCTCCTGGAACCCAACATATGATCTTCAGGCTATATACCGAGCTTGGAGGTGTGTGCTTGTTTCTTTTACTGTTAAATCTTTGTTATATTCTTAAAAGGAGGGAGAACTCCATGTCAGTTTTTCCCTTCATCCTGTGCAGGTATGGCCAAACGAAGCCTGTATATGCTTATCGGTTAGTGGCACATGGGACTATGGAAGAAAAGATTTACAAGCGTCAGGTAATGCTTGTACTGAGAATCCTTGTTTTCCTTTCTCGGTTCAGCCACCTGACAGCTGGCATGTTTTGTAGGTACAAAAGGAGGGTCTTGCAGCGAGGGTGGTTGATAGACAACAGGTCCACAGAAGTATGTCGAAGGAAGAGATATTGCATATCTTTAATTTTAGTGATGATGACAGTGTAGCTGACAAAAATGGGCATGCTAATGATACCAACATCAGCAGAAAGGTTGGGAACATGCTGAAACAGGCTTCTTCTGATTGTCCTGGTAGCTGCTCTTCTGACAAGTTGATGGATATCTTGCTTGGTCGGCATCGTCAAAGGTACTCCAAAACTAGGATTTTTCCTCATATTTAACAAAAGCTCCCACTGTGGGTTCCACTTGCTCGGGGCATGGGGTGATCCAGATGTAGACAGTTTTACCCCTATAAGCATCTCTACTTATAGAGAGTGATTCCAAACGGCTCACATTAAAAATTTTTGAGAATACATTTTTGAATAGACGATCTTTGAAACACAACAGTACCTAAAGCCCTAACTACAAATACCAAGTAACAAAATATATAAAGAAATATTAGGCATGATACAAAATAATGAATGTCTGATACATATACATGCCGAGAATAAAATACTACTACCATATGAAATTACAGGAGACACAAGATAAAATAAAAACTAAAACAACACGTCAACGATCACTATGCATTTTAGGCCAAAAGGAGTCCAAAAAGCAAACTACTTAAGGTCTAAATCCTTGTCCTAGACCGCCACATACTCCTGTCCTGAGCTGTGTCCTCCATTAATCTTAAATAGTACATATTGTGTCTAATGACTTCCTTCTCATATTTATCGTCTGATAGAAAGTTTCATTAGTTGATGATGGGCTTCCATCTTTGTTTCTTACTTGTTCCAAATAAATACACTTGCATATCCTTTGAATGTGGTAATGTATTTTGGAAGTCATCAACTGCAGAGCTTTAGGCTTTATTTGATTCTAAGAAAATAGGTTGGAAAGAAAATTTAAATGGAAAAAAAGTGATGAGGAAAAAAGTAAGGGAAATTTTTTTTATTTTTCTTGTGTTTGGTTCAAGGAAAATAGAGAAAAAAATTATAATAATTTTCTAACCTTTACCCATCCACCACATTGTCATGAAGAGAAGAGAAAAATATTTAATAGCATTGATTAATTGAGAGGAGAGAGAAAATTCTTAATGATATTACTTAATAGAATTCTCTCTCTTTTGTGAAATTTTTCTTCCATTTTCCTCTCAATTTTGGAAGGAAAATATCATTGATCAAATTGACAAAATTTTCCATAAGTTTTTCCATCAAACTTTTTCCTCTCCTTTTTTCTTCAATTCAAACAAGGGAAAAATTCATTTTTCACATTTTTTTCATTCCTTCTAATTTTCTTAGAATCAAATAGAGCCTTAATGAAATCTAGTTTTTCTTGCTTCTCAGCTTCTGATGATTGATCATTGCTGGAACTATGCTGCTGCTGTTAATAAGAGTAGCACTGCTTTGCTTTATACAGGGCGTTAGTTTTTTCTATTGTTGTTCAAGTTTCCAATTTATAGGTACTTACATGATAATGGTCACAAGTGCCACTTGAGTTATGTTTTGGGCGAATAATTGTAAAAAATACGGAAAAGGTTTTGCTGGTATGA
This sequence comes from Talinum fruticosum, assembly GCA_021018815.1. Lineage (NCBI taxonomy): Eukaryota > Viridiplantae > Streptophyta > Magnoliopsida > Caryophyllales > Talinaceae > Talinum > Talinum fruticosum. Next base: position 5,295,296 of record JAITYX010000002.1, on the reverse strand, counting down.
ATTTTTTAAATACCAGGTGAATAATGCAAGGTCATAATGATAATAAACACACTGAAAATGTTGGAATTACATTAGTTCTCACCATTTGTGAGGATTAGGGTTTGGGGAAATCTGAGTGCAGGAGGAGCATTCAGTGACAGTTTTTTTAAAAGACCATAATCTGCAGAAAACTTCGAGCATGCAGCCCCCTTAACAACACCCCCCCAAAAAAAGTAAAAAAAAAATTAAATTTGTACTTACTCTTTTAAGGTCCACATGCAACTCCAGATTACGTGTTATTGCCTGACAGGTTTGGTGAATTCCATTCCACTTGAGTGTTTTCTTGCTAAAGTGTCTGATAATGCAACTTCAACTTCTTTCTTGCAGGTGGATTATGAACTACCATGAGCACGAGACGTTGTTACAGGAGAACGAGGAGGAGAAGCTAACAAAAGAAGAACAGGATTTAGCATGGGAAGACTACAAAAGAAGTATGGAAAGAGGTATGGAATGGCAGGAAGTACATAGGGTTCCTGTCAATGAAACAACATTGGCGCAAGAACAGAACGTACAACCGTCATCTGTTGCACCCCAGAAAGAAAGCATTCCCGAGCCTGTGATCAATGTAAGGAACCGTATACCATTAAGGAAATGCACCAATATTTCTCACGTGCTAACTTTGAGAAGCCAGGGCATCAAAATAGGTTGCAGCACTGTTTGTGGGGAATGTGCTCTAGAAATTAGTTGGGAGGAGCTTAACACGGATAGCAAGTCAAAGTGTTAGATTAGTTACGAATAACTGGAAATCTTAATTAGGGAAGTTGATTAGGGTAGTTGCCCATTTTGGCCATAGCGTGATCCATGTAAGTAGATTGGTTCATTTTGTATATTTTGCCGCGGTAGGAGTTGATGCCTAATGAAGAGCATGCTCATTCTCACTCTCTCCCACAATCCCACTTCCGTTTTTTTGTGGGTTTGAGGTAACTCTAGATCCCTGTAATGTACAAGCGAAACATCAAGTGTCAAAATTCACACTGTATAGCACCTAGCAAACAAAGCTAAGCTGATTTTTGGAATGATATTCTGATTATAAAAGCAACATTTCGGTCCAGTTGTTATTTGCGCTGTTGTGGCTCCGTTGGCAGTTGGTATCAGGGAATATATCAGGGAGTTGTCTATACTCTCTTTTATTATTTGTTTTAGAACCCAAAATTATGCTAAATAATGTTTGGCTAATTACTGTAATCATGTTTTGTAAAAAGAAGAAATATTTAAACAAAGGTTCAAGAATTTTAAGCTCATAATTTGATATTTAGTGTAGTCTTTATTAGTGAATACGTCTTGTTTTTATGATATTAGCATATTTTTATTTTTTGTATAATGATAAGTATGGACTATCTAACTGGGTCCATATCTCAGAGTATCATCATGTTTTGATACTCCATTGCATGGATCCCTTTTTTCCGAGGAGGGATTTTTTTCTGTTAAAAACAAATCCTGATCCTTTTCTGATGGCTGGAGGAAGCACTAGTCATGTCTTTTGGCCTTTGGGGTAATCATCGCAAGTGTTTTTTAACCGTTAAAGAGTTGGGTCTTAAAAGACGCATATGTATAAATGCTAAAATACTCAACTTCAATAAGGCCCTGTTTGGTTATTGAAAACTGGAATGGAACTTAATACCTAAGGTTTTAAGTTTCTTTTTCGATTGTTTGGTAGGAGTATTTTAAGGGTGGAACTTGAAATTTAAAGATTTCAAGTTTCCTTCAAAACACGAGAATTTGAACCCCCATTTAGGAGGGGAATTAATTTTCAATTCCCAAGGGATCAAATTATGATTATTTAAAAAAATCTAACATTAATTATTTACTCAAATCTTTTTTGATTCACTTCCATTATCTTATCATATCCATTACTGGAACCCCAAAGAGACCCCCACGTTGCACCTTGCTGCACCGCTAAACCGTCGTTGTCCGCTATTCGCTCAACCGCCGTCCTCCGTTTGCTCGACCATTGTTTGCTCGGACACCGGCTTCGACCCACCGTGGACACCATTGGCGTGAAGTAAGTATCCGAACCCATCCGGATACCATTGTTAATGGAATTACATGATGATGACGATGCCTTTAATGGTTCCGTTGTTTAAGATGATGTGTGTAGATGCTTTTATTTTTATAATAGCTCCATTATTAAATATTATCTCTTTTACTTCTTTGTTTTGCACTCGCTACAGTCCAAATGTTTGTAATAAATCAGTTAATCACCGTTATTAAATAGCTCTATTATTGGCGTGAAGTATCCGAACCTACTCTACACTGCTATTGCTTTTGTTTTGCTTTTGTAACATACTAGTAAATGCTTAGATGATCTTTAATGACTTAACATTCCATTACACTTCTTTCAAAGCTTTCAACACCATGTTAGTAATGGATTTTGCAGTTTAAATTACCATTTTCTTTGGCCATTTACTAGTAAATGCTTAGATGATCTTTTACGATTTAAGTTATCTAATCTGGTAAATACTTTGGCCATTTAGCAAAAGTTTTTAATTTTAATTATAATATGACTATGGTGGTGATTTTTTTAATTTATACTTGTTTTATTTTTAATATGATTTTGACAGACATGCTTCCTTCAATCGACATGCGTCATCACTTTATGGTTATTTTGCTATCGAATAATTAGATGTCACCTTGTATTCCTTCAATTTATAAGGTGAACATGAACCTAATTTTAGGATATTTGGTATTTATATTAAGTTATGATGAGATTATGAACTTAAATTTATGATATTTGGTATGTATGTCGATTTACAATGAGCATATGAAGTCAATTTTATGATATTTGATGTTTATGTCGACTTATGATTAGCCCATGAACTCAATTTTCATATATTCAAGGTGCATGTGTTATAATAATGAACCTACTTTGTGATCATCTTTGTATGTTCATCTTTTTATGTTATGTAAATTCATGAATTTCATTTATGTATTCAATGGATATGTAAAAAAATAATAAATTGTGAAGTGCTAAAAATTTTAAAAAAATAACTAAGTCAAATTTTTTATTGTAAAGTCAAATATATATTATAAGAAAATATTTAAAATCAAAATAGTTTTTAACTAAAATCAATTTAAATTAATAAAAAGCATAAAAAATAGTTATTAAATAATAAATTGTGAAGTGCTAAAAATTTTTAGAAATTAACTAATTCAAATTTTTTTATTGTAAAGTCAAATATATATTATAAGAAAATATTTAAAATCAAAATAGTTTTTAACTAAAATTAATTTAAATTAATAAAAAGCATAAAAAATAGTTATTAAATAAAAGTAAGTTTGAGCCCATTCCATAACATGCAACCAAATAATAGAGATAGGAACTTGAATTCATTCTAGTTACGAACCAAACACATGTACTCAAGATTCAAATCTCATACTTAACCCTCATGTATCATTAATTCGTCCTATTCCATTCAGTTCTTCAAACGAAATATGGCCTAAGAGAGTTGGCAAAAGTACAGATAGCAAAATCTTAAAAAGTCATTACATTTGATTACCCATACATTGACCTTTATGTCTTGTATTAAAATTTTTTAATTATGTTAAAGCAAGAAAATTGATTCCAATTATAGAAGAAACACAGTACTAACAGTCCCAATGAGATTTTTCTTTCAGAGAAAGTTACTTCTATTATTGTGTGAATCAAGAATATGCTTGCATCAAATATAGAATTTAAAAAGACTTATCTTTATCAGATTATAATCAGATAAATTTGAAATAACGAAGGTTGTCCTGCCATAATCGGGTTGGATAAGCGGTCATCGGACAACCTTTTTGTCCGATTTTCGATTTTTTAAGATTGGACAATTCGGATAAGCCTAAATTCTTATTAATATCGAATTTCAACAACAGATAGAAAAATTTTATATACAAACTTAAAATTTAAAATTCGGACAAACAATTCATGACCGAATCTGATTTTTTCGAACCGAACAAATTCGGACTAATCACCAAATAAATATGGGATTTATGTCTGCAAATAGTAATCTGGAGGTGATGCTCCCTCTCCCGTCAAAACAACCACCACCCCTCCCCCCAAAAAAAAAAACCTTTTCCATTAAAATGCCTCCACGAATATATTATTTAGATGGTGGTATTCGTTACCTTTGATTAGACTTTATAAGTGTATATCTATTGTAAAACTATCTCAATCAAAAATTTAAATTATTGAAAAATAGTTTTAAGGATATTATATATTAGTACACTCCCTCATGTAATGCGCTTTAAACTTAAATTGGTGGACATAACTGTTACTGTTTACCTTTCATAATGAGAACTACTGACTTTTAAACCCGAGACATTTCATTCATAAATTCCAATACCACACTCTTGTACCAGCTTAACCATTGGAACTCTGCTAACTACTTTTACATATGCCACTTCTAATGCATCACAAGGATCTTATATAGTTATAATGCATTCTGGACTCTGAAACTTATCAAGTTCAAGAAATTTTTGCTAGAAGCCATCTATATGACCATAAACTACTTTTTCAAAATCAGAAACTACATAAATCTCTATCTTTATATATATTTGCAATTTTGTATATATACACAAACATAGTCAAGCACTCAAGATCTCACCAGCACACTTGAAAGGATTCAACGAAACAAAGAAATGGGTTGCCCATTTCCTCCTCTCAAAGCCTTTGGCTTTGGAGATAGAAACATGAAGACAGCTGAATTGTGGTTTTCCTCAACCCCATGCCGGAAAATACAGGGTCTACATCAGCTGTGAGAGCACTCTGTCTCTGAAATCCAACCGAGAGTAAACTAACCCGTGCTTTCTTGTCTATGTGCTTCCACAGCTTTTAGCCTCTCTACTCGACAAGATCATTGCCCCGTCAAGGGAGAGAGGGGTTACCACCTCTCATCTCCGAACCAATTGTCCTTTTCTTTAGGTCCTGTTGGCCCTGCTTCTCCATAAAGCTCTGTTGGAAAGAGATCTAGGAGGTTCTCCACAGAGAACCTTACAAATATCGGCAAATGATTGATGAGTTTCTCCACCTCGGAAGATGCATTGTAGGTTATTGTTGGACCCCATTCTCTCATGAATTGGAGCCAACATGGTTCTTCAATAGCATCTCTGAGATACTCAGCAGCGACAATTTGGTACTTGGTACTTGAATCAACAAAGAATTTGCTTTTAGCAACATCATTTCTAACTCCAACCCCGAGCCTGTATGGCCCCTGCAAATATGTCCCGGGATGTGCAAAACTAGCATGTCCACTCTTTGATGAGTAAACAATGGGTTTGTTTCCACTAATGTACTCCAAATCATTTGCATCAACCCATTCACCACCGCTATGCTGTGAAAAGTACATACTCCACAGCTCCCCATTGAAGTTGCTCACGCGAAGGGTAAAATGTTCCCAATCACTGACGTGCTCACCTACTCTATTCAATGAGAGATTCGTTAATGGGAGTTTAAGGGTTGCTGGCCCATTGAAGGGGCAAAAACCCACATTACAATATCAGTGAAAGTACCACCCAGTGCAGGCTTTACATGGACATAAAGCTCGGCACTATCTAAGTTCCCACATTTGACACAATCTCGTTTCTGGTTATCCTTCGGCAAATCTATCCAAAATTCCCCATCATTTATGCCACCTTTAGGCAACACTAATCCTTTTGAATCGATACGCTTAGCTTCAGTTTCCCCATTCTTGTACAAGAGTGCCCCGTTGTCAAAAAACCACTGCACAGAAGATGGCAAGTAGATCTCTTCAGGATGGAAGTATACGGTGGGCCCATAATGATTTATAAGTGCATGAATTTGATCTAAATTAGGCATTGCATGTAGGGTGTCATCTTGGTTCTTCAAGCATCCTGTGCTCAACACATCATCTTTACAAGTCTCATAAGTACTAAAAAGAAAGTTCCAGTAGAGACTCCACTTCCAAACATCCCTCTTTGACAAGGTCTAGTCTTCCATATCCAAAATGGGCATTTGGAGGAGCTTGACCCTCCTTCAAGTATCGCATCACAAGCCTCACAATTATCTGTCAAATCAGACCGGACACATCTAATATCATTGATAGAAGGCTCTTCTGGGGTGTCAGTGACCAGAAAGCCTGTAGCTCTGTACCCCATTGGAGGGTTAGGCAACCAAATAAAACCAGTTCCACCATGTTGGGAATCCGAGCTCCAAACCAACATATAGTTAAGAGGCTTCTCTAGAGCAGGGGTTTTGACAAATCTCCAAACCTTACTTGAGTAGGATTTTTAGCATGCTTGCCGTTACAGGGTTGGGTAACTTTAGGTTGGGCCCCACCAACTGCCCGTGCAACAAGAACATATCCTCTCAATGGATTATCATTTGATTGGCAATAGTGACCAAGACAGAAAAAGCCTTCTGGAATACCAGTCGGTTTATAGAACGTAATGCCTTGTACTTTTCCACGAGATGGACTGTAGCTCCATATGCTTTCGAACGTTGTAACCTTGGTGACCTCCAACTCTCCAATGCATATTCTTCCCGTGGAAAAACCATCACCTAAGAAGCAAAATAGTATGCTACATTACTCGTTGGTATCCAAAAACAAAGCTAATACAACGATTCCTTGCATGTTGTGGCAACCAACATATCCTACACCACAAGTTAAACACCTAAAAGAATGGTGAATGGAAGGTACTAATCACAGATTAGGATCCAGGCATTGGCTATCTGTACTGCTCCCTGGTTCCAACAAAGACACAATTTTAATAAAAGTGCAAGATGTTATAATAAATTCTCAATCACGACACAATCATTTCAATGCATCCATGTTTTTTTTTTTTTTTTTTTTGTGCGTGTGTTTGGATTATATGCTCCTCTTCTATTTAGGAGAGTAGGGAAGCAGAAGCATTTGTACTCGGTACACCATCAAATTAAGGAAGCAGCATAGAATGTTCTGCAGAAAATGAAAACAAGACCAGCGTTCCATAGATGTCAATTTACAACAGACAATCTGACATAGTAAGGGAAAAAAAAGAGTGACAAATGATTGAAAGAGAAACCCTTTTTTAATTTTCAGGATTTAAAGGACAAATACCTTAATATAAAAAAATAGAAAATTTACGGATATAATAAACTTTATGGGCTTATAAGGTATGTGAATGATGACAAAGTCAATAATATCCATGAACTTAGGATGCTGTGCTGATTTCATTTCCCCAACAATTTACTAATCCCAAAATGATATAAATTAGAAACTTTGAGGAAATCAGCAAAAACTAGTCAAACTCAAAATCCAGCTCCTTTGACTATGAATTTGGACTCTTATCCCAAAAAAATAAAAAAACAAAAAAGGACTATGAACTTGGAATCTAATAATTCGACTTGAGACTTTGATGACTTAAGATTTTTCCAGAACCAACATTCCAGTCTCCGAACAAGTATCACCTTTTATGGATAATCATGTTTATTGGGCAAGAAAACTACTCCTATTTGATTCAAATTTTGCCTTCAAGTTGTGATCATGGATAGTACCGCTAAATCTACAGTAAATCTATGCAAGTTCCCAATGACAAAAATTTACCAAAAAATAGAGAAAAAAAGGGTAAAAATCTATTCATGGGAACATAGGAAGATCCCAATCTTTCAACAAATTTCAGTAACCTGTCCATCAATAAACCCATATAACCACAAAGCTCAAATTTCTCATCAAACATAATCACTCACCCAACCCAACCCAATAAGCTCAAAATAGAAGAAAGCAAGCCACTGAAAGTACAAAAAATTCACCAAATTTCAGTTATTTCCAATAATAAACCCAGAAAGAGAAAGAGAAAGAGAGGAGACCCATGTCAAAGACGCCACAAAAATTCAACTTGTTCATCAAATTCGAATGATTTCTTACTCAATAAGCTCAAAAATAAGAGAGAAAAGGAAACCCCATGTTAGGAAACCAAGAAATTTCAGTGATCTCTCACTTAATAACAAATTACTAAACCAGAAGAAAGAGGAACAAATTACAGAGTACCGTTCTTGTTCTGAAAGCACATACCTTGAGGCCACTCGGGAAGAGGAGCAGGCAAAGAAAACGGGTCGGGTAAAGGAGGGTCCGCCTCGTAGTATTCGGACCTTCTATTCCAGTAGAAACATTCACACCCAAACATCCCTCAATCAAATTCACCCCCAAAACTTCTTTTTTCAAAGAATTGGGAAGTTTAGGGAAGAACAAGAACCCCCAAATCAAAGAATTGCTTAGAGGAGGGGTGAGGTTGGGCAGGAGGAGGGCAAGAGGAGAGAGAGAGAGTCTCTCTCTAGATGATGAGTACAATGAATGGATCAACCCCCTGAGATTTCAATTTTAAGGTTGAATGATTTTTATAGGGTGGATTGCCCACCTAACAATCAATTTGAGGTGGGAAGATTTATTTATATACGAAGAGGGCAGACAAAACAACAAAAACTGTGCTGCTTAGGAATCTTGCATGTTCTTTCTTATTAGGATTAAATTTTATTCTAATTTTTATTATAATTAAAAAAATTTATTTTTATAGTTAGACTAATGTTAAGAGGGATGAGAATTTTACAGTCGTAAAATTTTTACTTTTGTAGTTAGTTATTTAGGGTATAAATTATATAACAAACTATTCAAGGTATAACTAAACTGGAAGATCACCAAAGGGTATATATATATATATGTAGCTGGATGGACTACAAACTCTATAGTTCTCTAATTTGACACTCGAAAATTTTTTAGACAATTTTTTCAACTATTAATGCTAAACTTGATAAAAAAATGAATGTTAAATTGTTTTATCAATAATAATAATTTTTTAATGAGTTAAAATTTCTTTATTTGATCAAAGTGGTAGGTTAAGTTTTCAATCATTAAACTAAATGAGTAGAGTACAAGATTACATTCCTTTCTTTAACTTTAGAGATATAAAATCCTAATAAAAATCCAATTTTCTATATTAAAGACATACATTTGCAGACATGATATAAGCGTACACAAATTAAAATTTATGACGTTATATGAGTATATCATTAAATTTTTAATTAAAAGTATTACAATCAGAAATACAACATAAATTGTCTCAGATATTCATCTATAACCGCAAAAATCAAAATATGATAATGTTATCAAGAGATTACCAATTGGTGAGTAGATTATTATAAATTTTCAAATTTGTTCAAATCTCAACTCCTTTTCAACAACCTTTCAAAAAAAAAAAAAAAAAGAAAGAAAGAAAAACTCCTTTTCAACAACCTATTTATTCAAAACGTCACGTGTCCATTGATGCATGGTTAGACTAATTTGACTTGTATCTAATTAAACGAGGCTTGTTTAATGGTTAAGCACTTGATGGTGCACCAATGTTTTACATAGTCATTGATGCATCTAATTACGTAATACAATAACTAATATGATTATTTATATAAATTATATTCATATTTATTAACACTTTCAATTGTGTAAGTTATATGGAGTATAACGTACAATAATATACTATGTATGGCTCGAATCCATCAAACTTAAGGTCATTTGTAATACATTAATAATCGCTTCTTGGGGGTAACTTAGTGGAAAGATAACTGATTTCTATAGAAAAAATTATAGTTCGATTCTCCCTAATTACTGTATGTATATTATAATTTATCTGTCCAAAAAAAATTTTAAGTTGTGTGCAATATTGATGGACCATCCTTGAATTATATAGATTTTGTTAGGTGATAATTTAATTTAGAGAAAGTGATGGAGACAATGCAAGAAAACAATTGACTTTATAGTTGCGTGGGAGGAATATGCTCATCAAGTTGCATATGCTCTTTAGGTTACTTGTTTCAAATTGAAAGGTCTAATTATATAAACAATGTTTAAATATATAAACTATTTTTTTATATATAAGCTTTTTTTTTTTTATAATTGATTTACCTCATGACGATATATAAAATTGAAACTAATATATGCACACCCCTTTTCCAAAAGCTATATTAATATTATAATGCTTAAAAAATTAACAATAACTTTTACAAAATTTAGTAGATATCCTTTGGTTTCTTTTTTATCTTTAATCATACATTGGTCAAACTAAAGTTATAGTCAAATCTGACCATAAAAGAATATAATTGTCTTAATGCAGATTTTCTTCATTTGCAAATACTTAAATTCAAATGTCGAGACCTTGTACATTAAGGGTATATTTGGATTAGTTGTTATAAAAATCATAACGAGATATAAGCTGTTATAACAGCTTACCAATTATATAACTACTGATCATAACCTTATGTAATTGTGGGAAGCTAAGCGGCAACCAAGTCAAAAATACCCAAGTCTTGCCTATCATTACTTAGTGTAAGGATCTCATAAGTCGCAATGGTTGGGAAGTAAAAATTTCTCACTGTTTTCGTGAAGCTAATCGAGTGGTTGATAAACTAGCTAATTTAGATATTAACAAGGAGGTGGGTTTTTACCCCTTAGATGCTCCTCCTAGTATGCTCAATGATATTCTATTTGCGAGATAATGTAGGTGCCTCTTGGCCAGATTTGTTAAAAACTAATTTTATTTTCTCGGGCCTAGCTCCTCTTCTACGCAAAAAAAAAAAAATTAATAATAGTAATAATAATGACAAAATTTATTATTAGAATTATAACATACTCACAATTGGTATAAGAGCTCCTAACAGTTATAACAACTAATCATAATAACTCATAAAAGATTATAACAATTTCATAGTAGATCATAATATCTCATGACAATTCATAGTAATTTCATAATAATCTCATAACCACTATAAATGTTATAACAAATTTGGTTTTAACAACCGAAACAAACAAACCTTAAAGACAAATAAGTGCAAAAAATTAGTTTATTAGAATTTTTGAAGAAATAATATGAGCATAATAAATTAAACACATACTTTTCAAATATGTTTGTATTATTATTTTTGTGTCATTGTCCTCATCCCATAGTGGAGAAAAAGAAGTAACACTAAAAGCTAAAGCATATAGAATCTTTTTAGAACCAAAAAAAAAAAAAAAAAAAGGAAGGGATTGAGCATTTTAAAGCCACCAAAATTGAATGTGGGACTTCAACTTAGAGGTTTTTCCATATCATGTCAATTTTGAGATATAATTTAATGTGTATAAATTATAACCCCACACCCAATGGACATTGACTGGGATGGAAAATTGACCTGTGAAACTAACGCAGCCCCATACAAACAACCAAAATAGGGATCGACATTTTCTTCTAGATTTTTATGCATATTCAACCAAAAAAGAGAGGATGTAGACTCATTGATTATGATCCAAACTTTAATTATTGGACCAACACACTCAATATAACATTAATAATTTGTATAAATGATTGTGAGATTCGTTACAATTATTTTTTATTAGTCTTTTTATCGCGTGTGATATACGGAGAAATTGTTTAGAAAATAATTGAAATATAAATTTTTTAAATTTTAATTAATAGTTGTGTATTTATAGTAAATAGATGTCATAATTGTCACATCTCATTGTATCCAACATCTCTAACATTTCATATTTTTATTTTTGTTCAAAGAGAATAATGGCAAAATTATTTCATATTTTTTTAATGAAAAATAATAATTTACTCTTGGAGTTAACTTTAGAATTAGATTAGGAAAAGTCCAAAGCTCTAATAATCTGCCAAATGCATGTGCTAGTTTTGATTCGTGTTTGTGTGTGTTTATATTAGATAGTTTAAAATTTACTTTCAAAATATAAATATATATATATATATATATATATATATATATATATATATATATTAAAAGTTGAGTTGAATCAATTTTTAAGTGACGCGTAGGATGTCACGTAGGATGTCAAATAGGTAGATTAAATGTAATTTTAATTTTATTTAATGTTGGGATTATTCAAATTAATATTTAATATAACAGACATTAAGAATAAAAAGTATATTAATCAAAATAGAAAAAATAAAGAGACATATCTATTTACTATTTATAATAAATTATATAATCTAATATATTAATTTATTATTTTTATTTTAAAAAATTACTATTTTTTAACTTATCATTAATTTTTATAATTATAAATTAATTAAAAATAATAAAATAATAAAATAATTAAAATTTTAATTATATTTCCTTGCATAACAAGGGGTATAACCCTAGTATAAAGAAAAATTAGTTAATGGTTAATAAAAGACACATACATTAATACGCCGATATTAAAATGATAAAAATTAACCAATAAATATACGTAATTATATAAAAGATATAAATCAAATTTTCTATATAAAAAGATAAATTAAAGTTAATACCTATTAATAATTCGTTTTTAAAATTTCTTTCCAATAAGAAAAGGAGATATTCATTAATAAATTGTCATTGATGTTTGTAGTGAACATTCTTTAAGATAAATAGATCTAGAGTGTCAAAATAGATCCTTATTCACAAAAATCAAATGGAAACTAAATTGTCGTCCGCCTTCATAACTTATATTATTGTTTTTTAGCTATCGATTACTTTATTCAATATCAGTACATCTTTTACAAATGTTGGCAAGATATAATATAATTTCATGAAACATATATCCATTGGACATGAAGATTGCCATGATACAATCAAAGTGAATATTGTTATAATAGAATCACATGGAATTCAGTTATAACATGTTATTTTTATGCGAGAAGATCTCCAACTATATTATGCAACTTAATATGCCTAAACATGTGGAAACTCGCACTAAGGCGAGATGAAAAAGAATCACACCAAATATTGTAGGATATCACATTTTTATTTGAAAAAATGAAGAATAAAGTTCACTGCCATTGACAAGTGAGTTAAAAGTGGGTAGGGTCAGTCCAAATTCATCCAATTACATGAAAGTTGAGGTGAAAACAAAAAGAATTCCGTTGCCGGGAATCGAACCCGGGTCTCCTGGGTGAAAGCCAGATATCCTAACCGCTGGACGACAACGGAGTCTGTTGACTAATATTTCAAAGCATCTTGAATTGTAACAGTCAAATTGTCTTTTAGCAATCCAAGGTTAATAATCAAGTTAGTTTTATACCAACCTCAGAGAAAATATTATTTATTTTGTGAAGGAGTTGGTTATAAACTGTTCTAAGAAGTTGTTTTTTTTTGTTCATATTCTTTTATTACTCAAATAATTATTAATTTTATATCAAAATAGAGTATTTAACTTATATTTTAAACCGCATTAAAAGTATAAAGGGTGCTCTTAATTAAAAAAACCCTAACAAAATGTCAAGTTTTTCTATAAATAAACAAATAGGGAGAGGGAAGCAAGAAAAGTGATGTGTAAGGTTGGGGCTTTGGGATGGATGTACTCCTATTGACTAGATGTTGACCTCCTTCGATTAAAGGGAAATGAGTTTAAGATCTTGACTGAGTAACTTGAAGGACAATACGGCAATAGTAGGATTTAGTTCAACTTCTCGGGTTTGTGAGGGTCAAAGAGGCTTTTATAGATACCAAATGACCGAGATAATCAATTTAATTATATATATATATATATATATATATATATATATTAAATAATGTGATTATGCATTATATATGAATCCAAGTTTCTTATATAGAAAGGTTATTAATCAAGGTAATCAATATTGATGGGATGCCAAAGATTGTACTATATGACACCAATTAGAAGAGGAAATATTCGTTATTATTTTTTAATAGACTGTGTTATAAATTGTTTCAGCAGATTATTTTTTTATATTATACCATTTTTATTACCCAACTAATTTTCCTATGTACTATAATATTTGTAAATAAAACAACTTAAATTTCAAAAGGATAGTGTATGCTATAGTTCAATATTATTCCTATATACAATTGTACACACAAGTAAAAGCACAAATACATGATCTCCAAAAAAAAAAAAAAGAGCACAAATACAGATTATTTACAAAGAATCAAGAGAGGAGAAAAAGAAAAAAAAATACAGAATTTAGCCTTGCACTTCCCAAAGCCCACAACCGTTGGATCAAATTGATGATCACCAAATCACAAACCAAGGTAGGAGCTGCCATCAGATAAGCTACGGTTCATCTTCTGCACCTTCTTATTCGGTGGGCTACCCCACATACGATGGTGAACTCGAATCCAATGGCATTCCCAAAGCAGGTGAAGACCTTGGCTTTTTTCTCCGTTTCGGTGCGTCGACGCCTACGGTTCCTCCGTGGACCCTCCGCATCTCCGCCGTCCATCATCCTCAGCTCGGTTTTCCACCGTTCGATCTTCGCCTTCGTCGCCTCCTCTGTCTCCTCGTCCGCCCACTGTAGAATCGAGCTCTCTCCGTCGTCCTTCACCACCTTCTTCCCTCGCCGCCGCTTAATCGACGGCGGCATGTACATCCCACGGGCCACCGCCGCCGCCACCACCGACGCCGAAGGCCCCACGTCGGAGTTGCACAACGACCCCCACTATCGGGTCATCGGGAATCACAATCGAGCTGGACCGGTCGCTCTTGATCCGGCGGATCGTACTACCTGGGTCCCATTTGGGCTGGTTCTTTTCGTTGGCCCCAGCTTCGGACAAGGGCATGGTCATGCAACTATCTTCGAGGAGAGAGACTGCGACGTTGAGGATCCCCTGAGGCCGACCCGACGGCCGCCTGATCTGGAGCGCCACGGCTCTGCGGGTCTGGGCGGTCGGGTGGGCTGGGACTATTTGATGGGCGGGGACCCGAACCGATCCGATAAGGGTAGGTCGGATCCAAGATCGAGCGTAGATTTCAATAACGACCGTGCATAGATCGGAGTACAAGATTTGGGGGACGACCCAGAAGGAGAACTTCTCATTCCATTCGGGGCAGTTATTGCCTTTCGGGTCGACCCGACTCGTCATCTTCTGGTTCGGGTTGATGTAAACAACTGCGTAGGTTTGCATGGACTTAGAGACGGATGCGAGGTCTCGGGCTGAGACGACGTTGATTTGGAAATTGAGAAGTTGAAGGGGTTCTGAAATATCTCCCATATTTTTTTTTAAAAAAAAAAATTGAAGGATTTTGATTACATTAAAATTAATAATAATTAAAAAAATATATTATAAGATTGAAACGATATTCTCCCGTAAAATTTCCCTCCCTCTGGCGTCGCCAACCCTTTTGATCTTCAAAAAGGATCAAAAGATGGCGACGAGAGGGAGAGTTATGATTGGCGATAAATTTTTAGTTTGAGGAAAATGAAAGGAAAAAATTAACTTTTAAAAAATATTTAAATAATAAGAGCGAGGATTGAAAAGTGTTTTATTTGTGTATTTTTCACCGTTTTTTCTCACTATAGATAATTTTTGTTCTAAAATTAGAGATAACATCTAAATATAATTGGAATTTAGATAATTTCACATAATATTTTAAAATAATGTAAAAAATGTGTAAAATACGAGGATAATCCTAAATTTAAGGAGACCTCGCTGCTTGTGTGTTTGTGTTTTGCGATGCAGGCTTTGGTACTCTTTGTTTTATTATGTCCTTCCCGCTCCTTGTATTAATTCTTGACAGTTAAGTAAGATTATATAGATATATTTGGTCATCAAAACAATTGTTTTCTTTAAATTACTCCCAAAAAAAAAAAAAAATGGATAGTAGGGCATGATATCGATATACCTAATTTCTTTAAAACCTCAATCTCAATCTGCGTTCATAATAAATTATATATTGTTGATAACGTAATGGAATTGATTGTCAAGAATACATATACAAGGTAATAAATTTTGAATGAACACTTTCTTTAACTTCTATTGCAGATTACAAATATAATATTTATCGGGTTTAAATATAATTAATATTATTCTTAAAAACTTTATCCCATACATACCCAAATCGTTTATTTTTACCATTTAGAAAAGTATATATATGATAAAATATAATTAGGGAACAATCTAGTGTATAACTTAGACTTTTTGATCCGACCAAATTTAAGTTTGCATCACCACTGGTCACCAAACATATATACTATTTTTTGTAGATTAGATAGACGTGACTTCTTGTCTATAGTTTATCTTTACTTATGGCAATATGTACTTGGACTAAAGTGTACTGGACAAAGGTTAGATGTGGTAGGCAAGAAATAACCCCACCTTCTGATCTACCATTCGCCAAACCCTTATATTATTAACACCAAACCTTTGTCATACTATTGCACTTAACTCACTCTCCACAATCAACCCATGTCTTTCATCCCAAGAAACCCCATCCCTTCATCTTTACTCGTGCTTTTGTGCCTATTTGTGGCCTCACAATGCCCTAGCAATGGGATCTTATTAGACGACCATACATCCTTCATCTTTCAGCATTGCTCGACTCGGAAGCTCGAGGATCCTAATGGAGAGTACACTAATGCACGCTCAACGCTTCTCCGAAGGCTCGTGGTCCAATCCTCGCGATCTCGATTCAATAGGACTTACATCGTGGTTGGAGCTCGCTACGTGGAATCTGTGTCCGGGCTCTTTCAGTGTCGTGGAGATTTGGATGATCACAAATGTAACGAGTGCATGAAGGCTGTTCAAAATGCATCAAGTGATGTGTGTGGTAATAATACAGACTTAACTATATAAGAAACTATACATTATGATAATGTTTTAATTTCTACTTCATTTATAAATATCGTAACATATATAGATGGTTAAATGAATAAACCAACTTTTATATAACTAATAACTGTTTAAAATGATGGGGTTTACTTGTTTGTACCGATCGACGAAACAGTTTGCATGAAAACTAACAAGGATGGCTACTGGGTTTGTGCCTCAATAGACTTAATCTAGTTTATATTATTTGACTTTTGGACCTATTTCACCCTCAAATTTTCTCAATGTAGACTAATTTGATCCAAATTAAGCATATATACAATATTTTATTTTTGTTTTTTCAAAAACTTACTACTTTTTCAAAATATATATTAGAAAATTAAAACGACTATACCATTATAGTTTAGTAACTCAAAATTTTTTATTCAAATAATTTTAGAAAGGGGATTATATTACACAAATATATATATATTATTATGATCCTCCAGGTAATTCTATGGCTGCTAGGATCCAGCTCTCAGGGTGCCACGTGGAATACGAGGCAGATGGCCACGAAAACCCTATCCCAGCTGATGATAAGCTGCACCATAAGATTATCTGTGGGGAGGCCAAAGCCGCGGTGGCTGGTGCTGAGCTTGAGGAAGTGAGGAGCAAAGCATTCGAGGCGTTGGAGGCTGAGGTTGGAGATGAAGGTGTTCATTTAGGATTTTACGATATCAAGCATGAGGGAGTTCATGCCATGGCTCAATGTGGGGTGGGCATTGGAGGCTGTGATTGTGCAAAGTGTGTTGTTGATGCTGTTCATCTTCTTGAGGAACAATGTCATTTCTCGATTTCGGGTCAGGTTTTCATGGAGTTGTGCTACTTGCGCTATGAGTTTATCCCTCATGAGGTCCATGGAGGGGCTCCTCTCCCAGTTCATCCAGCAGGTATGATTTTTTTATTTTTTAAAATAGTAATTAAATAACCATTCGATCTTTCACGAGTTTTGTTTATGTTCTCGCTAGAAAAATATATATGAAAGTTACTGTGAGAAAAGGGATGTAAAGGTTACTCGAGATCTCATGATACATCCTAATTTAGCAAGTCAATCACCTGTCATATTACCTCTTTAGAAGCATGTTTGATAGAATAACATAAAAAGCAATGCAAGTCGATAGACTACTCACTTCATTTCAAAATACATGTCATTTTAATTAACTTTTCTCGTTTCATAATATTTGTTACTATATAGTTTTAATGACGTATTAATTATTAATTAATTAATTTTATCCTTATTAATTATTTTTTCTCTACTTTTTTCATTGATTTTATTCATTTCCAAAGAAATCTTAGGATAATTTAGTCTTTTAACACAAATTTTATCATAAATTCTATCCTATAAAACAGAGAGAGTATGTCATGAACTAATATCTGGATCCTCCAGATATGAAATATATTAAGTTGCGATATAAAAGTTTGCATAGATTTATGATATGTAGAAGTCCAAAATTGATGAAGATTAAAGTGCTAACAAGGATTTTTTAGCCTCGTGGTCAAAAGTGATGGTGTAGATAATTTAATTTTTCCAAAATGTTCAATTTATATGTGATCGAATAATGAAAAACAGCTTAGGTCTTATAATCAATGATTTTTGGGCAGAGAAGAAAGGATTTGCAATTACTGGGAAATTGGTGGCACTAGCAGTTGGAGGGGCAGCCCTCCTGGCCGTGGCATTCTTGTGCTGCCGTTTCTTTAAAAAGAAGGATGACGGTAAGAGTTAATAATTAATTAATCTCCCATAAAAATGATCGAGGATATTAAAATCTCTAAAATAAAATTGTAAAAAATCACGCACACACTTCATATAACATAAGAGAATTATCGCATACCTTACGTTTGAATTTCAACAGTCTCGAACTGAATTATTCTGCAAGGTGGGCGAGTCTTTGCTTGTAACATCCACATATACTTCAAGTTCAAAAAATATTCGTATAAATCAAGTAATATCTGACCATATGTTTAAAATTTTGCTGACGGTCCATTGAAATTATCTTATGCAGATTTGTGAACGCATCTTCATCTCCCAACAAAAGGGAAAAAAAAAGAAGGGTGGTTTCGATATGAGAAAAGTTAGGTTGCCATAGACAAAAATGTATAGATCTTTGAAGGACCTTTTTTCTCGTACGTAGGTAAATCGTTGGGAAGTTTGATGATTTTTAGCAGAAGGTTTGGGTTGTGTTAATTAGTTAGCAAGTTAATCACGTATTGAGCTGTAATTACGAATTTTGATAGTTTAATTAATAATATTAGAAAAATATTTGTAGCTGACAATGAGGTTTCTAATATGATTGTGTAACAATTACGGTTTTATAAATGTTTCCATGTAATACTGAAGATAGGTTGATCTGTTGGCTAAACTCTATATTTTCACTCTCTCCTTCCGAGTTTGAGCCAAGTTTTCCATCTTTAGTTGAATATGAATTGTTTGTGGTGGCTTGATTCTTGTGTTTCTTTCTGAACTTGGGTATCTCTCCCTTAACCTTTATAGGTTCACTGAGTACTTCTGAGATAGGGGTTTAGTGGGTTAGGCCCACTTGTCAATTGGCCATGATAGATTTTTGTTCTAAAATTCATTGATGGCCTTGAATATTTTCAGTGCTCTACAAAGATAACACTTGCCAAACTTAGCTTATAACACTTTTTACTTTTATGTACATGTACCAATCTTTACACCCTTCAACACTTTCCTTAACACCTTTTTACAGTTCTTACCAAAAATAAAGGATCTCTTCCCAAATTTTTTACTCAACTCAGATTCAGATCCTTCCATAGGATACCTCAAAGTAAATCAAATAAATATTATGGGATTCATATTCTGAAATAATATTAATGAGTTAATATTCAATTGTAATATTTCGAATAATTATAAATATAGTAAGAATATGCAACAAAATATTGAAGCAATGATGACATAATTATATTATCTCATGCATCAAAATGCTAGAGATATTTAAATAAGATATTATACCAAATCATGTAAAATGTATGAAGATTTAAATAAGGAAAATATCACATAATAAATATTTTAGAAATCACATCATTTAAGCTTGTTGTTGGACAAACATTCTCAATAAATAATACAAATAATATGCGATAAAGTCGTACAAGATAAAACAGAATAATTGGTGATATTCAAGGAAAGCAATTTGCCCATGACACTGAATATTAAGACGTAGAAATCAATGACATGCTACCAAAACTAAATCATTCAAGTATATAAGACTCAGGATTGAGCAGAAAAATTGGGTATTCGAGTTGAAGACTTGAACTCGATTTAAACACAATAGATTTAGATTTGGATTTAGTTAAACTAGGTTTGAGATCAAGTCCAATTAGAAATAGGTTCGGAATTGGTAGTGAAGATTTGGACCGGATCTGGGCCCGTTACCCAAGTACCCGGTTTATAATTTTTTCTAAAATATATATATATATATATATATATATATATATATATATATATATATATATATATATATATATTTATTAAATTTACTCTAAAAATTTGAGTGATAATCAACAAATTGATATTTTTAGATAGGAGTCAACTAACATTAACAGGTTGTGAATGTTTTTAGGGGATGTGTTTAAAAAATTAAAATAAAATATTATATATGATAATTTGAGTCTAAAAACTCATATTCATAGTAATTTGCATGCATCAATGCTACCGTTTCAATATAATATTATACACATAATTATAATTTTTTTTATTTTAGTGAATTTTTCATTAAAATTTAATCACTTGACTATGCTTTTTTAATGCACATGACTTAATATTATCAATACATACTAATGAATTTAATACAAATATGATGAATATTTGAATTAAATATATAAATCTTTAATGTTTCTTTAAAAAATACCATGAAGTAACTAAAAGTTTAATTCGTTAATTTTCCCCTTTTTATTTGCATTTAACTCAAAAGTATGAACAATGTATAATGATGAATTTAATATAAATTTGATGAATATTTTAATTAAATGTATATAACTCCATTTTTTAAATTTTTTTATGAATATAAATATTTATTCATTCATGTAAAACATATACAAATAAATAATCGAGTACATTGAAAAATTTACAAATAAATTTGTATAAACTAGTAAATATTACAACAATATTAATGAGTTCTATAACAAACTTTAACGAATCTTCAAAAAATGTCTACACTTGTCAATGTCCATAATCTTCTTCGTATTCATCACTTTTTTCTCCAAGATTTGCTCGGACTTTTTTTTTCTTTGTTCTCTGCATAAATTTATCAATAATTAGTAAATATTCCTCAGAAATAATTAACATGTTTATGAATAAAATTCATGTATTTTCATATAAAAAGACACTTTTAATGTGAAGTTGTCCAAATACATCAACATGAATAAATATTTATAGGTAAGTTAGTAAAGCTCATTAAAAAAATCATAGGAATTAGCGTATTTTCTTTAATATAAGATAAATTCATCAAAGATAAATACTATTCATAAAAAATAATTAAAAATTCATTACAAAAATTTACCTATTCATAAATAAATATGTATTCAATGTAATCTTTTTTTAAATGGCATATCCAACAATTGATAATCCATACTATTTAAAAAATACAAATTCGTTGATACAAAAGATAAATTTGTCAACTAAAATATCATATTCATTAATACAAAGCAAATAAGACATAAGAAACACATACAACTTCATCAATATAGTAGATCAATTCATCAAAGAAAGCATCATATTTATCAATATCAATATAAAAGATAAATTTATTAAAGAAAAGATCATGTTCATCAATACAAAGTATATCGGACTTTAAAAACTTAGATTCATCAATATAGAAGACAAATTTATCGAGTACAATCCAATTCGACCTAAAACTACGGTGCATTTTCTTTTTACCTTTTAAAACCTTTAATAATCTTAAAATAAAATTTTTAACATCGATCAATGATCAAAATCAAAATCAAATAATTAAAAGAAATCTTACGAAATCAAACCGTGTATCTTCAACATCAATCGCAATTGAGAAATTAAACAATAAATCGAACCGAATTTGGTGAAATCAAAATCGAATGCACCGATTCTAAATGAAATTGGATGTGAATCGAAAAAATAAAGTAATTTAACGATTCAAAATCAAAATTGATGTGAAAATTAAAAAAATATGGGAAAAGAGAAAAGGAAAGGTAGAGAGGAGAGAGAGATAGGGAGTGCGAGAGAGTATCCGGAGACAGAAAGAGAGAAAGAGAATACTTAATATGAAAGGAAAGAGATGAGATAATTATGTAATATTTATATTTAATTTTTTTAAAAAATATTTAGTTAGGTGTTTTAACTATTATGATATATACTTATGGGAGAGGAAATGGAGTTGTGGTGGTTATTTCTATTTTTTAGTGAGTTTTTTTTTTCAAAAATTAGAAACGAAAATAATTATTTGCTATTTCATTACTTGAAGAGATTTTTTTCCAAAATTATTTTTCAAAAATAATTTTAATTTTTAAAAAATTATTATTTGACCTAATTTTATTTTAGAGTCCAAAAATACTTTAAAAATTTAGGCAAAATATCCACTATATCATACTCTATAATATTGTGTTAATAAAAAAATTCTTTTATTACCCCTATTTTTCTAATGGTATTTTCTTCTAATTATGTCATGTCGTATTTACAAAAGAAATTTTTTTCATTTTGTTAGTATATTTAAAATAATTGTATATTAATTCATTATTACGATAAAAAAAAAAAAAAAGAAAGAAAGATAGATCTAGGGTTAAAATCTTTGACAGCTATAAATTGTCAACCAATATTACTCTTTCTATAAAGAAAGCCTCCAAGTATAAAATCTCTGTCTCCAAACCCCCTTTTCAATTTTGATTTAGGGTTTTTACTCTGAATTCTCTGTCTACATGGAGGCAAGAGTGTGAAGAATAATTTATGTCTCAACAACACTCACAAAAGGATCTTTTTAAGGTACGCCACAATTTTTGTTATTGTATTGATTTGTATTGCATTTGTGATTCAAATTTCCAAATTTCGAAGGAGATGACTTCCTCAAAGCCCATCGACTGCGTACGCAAATTGTTGCTTGGAATCTCTCCATCATGGCCGCCCGAAAACCCACTTTTGACTTCTTTTTAAGGGTTTTTTTAATTAATTTTTTGTTTAATTTTTCCAAATCAGTATGTGGTTGCTAAACCTATGGAATTTAATATGTCAAAAGTTTTCAATTTATTGATTGGCCTTCTTCCAAAATTTCTCTTTTTCCTTTTTTTTGGGTTTTAAAAGAGTCACATGAACTTTTAACTTGTTTGACTTGTTTGATTGAGTCAAAAAGTTAAAAGGGATGTTTGGTAAAGAGTTTTTGGAATATCATTTTTGACCCAAAAAGTTCATAACTTTTTGGAAGAACTTATTAAAATTAATACTTGAAGTTATCATATTATCCTTCACATTTTGGTGAAATTAAGCTAATTGTCATTGAAATTACGCTAATTGCCATTGAAATTACACTTGTGAGATTTTTTTTTTTCATATTTTTTCTATTTTGGAAAAATAGTAGAGGATGATTATTAATATTTAAGTTAATTTAATATACACAATACCTCATCGGTAAATTTTTGTTTTTAATATTTTTAAAATTTTAATGATAATATTGGTCTTTCTTTTGAGTGAAAATTTGTGATCGATTAATTAGTATAATAAGAAAATATTAGATGAAATTTTACTTCTCAATTTATATAGAAGTGACTATTTGTCAAGTTATTTATCAATATAGAAGATGTGGAGTCATACATAGTCGAACTATTAAGTTTTTAAAACTAAACGTTAATAAAATACTTAGTAGCCTTTTAGAGTACATGTTTGACAATTAACTGCTATCTGTTAGTTATTTATATTAATTATTAGCAATTATCTGTTTGTTATAATTGTTTATGATAGATGTTTACATGTGTTTTAACAAAAGTATCTTCATAAAATTAATTATTTATAACAAAGTTGTAAGATAAAAAAATAATAAATAAAAAAGCCTAGTTATGAAAGGTCATTTAATTTAGCCTCTTCAAGTTAGTTTTTTAGTAAGCCAAATAGCTAATTTAAATTCGGAAGCTCTCTAGAAAGCTATTAGCCAAATATTTCTAATAAAGTCTACAATAATTCTCTAATTCAATAAGGCTTCCCTTTGAGTGTAAGACATAAGATTCTTGCATATTCTTTTCACATGATTTTGATAACTCATGCGGAATACTACGTATTAAATAAGAGTTGAATGGTATAAATAAATATTACTTCTTCCGTCTCAAAAAGATAACTATTTCTTCTTAAAGTAAAGAGCTCATTTTTGTGAGATATAAATAAAATTTTAGATTTTAAGATAGATTATTTTTTATGATGGAGGTAAAAATATGTAGTATGATATATTTTTTTTATAAGAAGGTAGTGACTTTATTATTACGAAACATAATTACACTCTATAAACATCTAGTCGAAGGAGCCACCTTCTAGAAAGGGTTCTCCTTCAACCTAGGTCTTTATCTTCTTTTTGCTCAAGAAATTCATTCTATTGGTAATTGTCTCTTGTATTATGCAGCTGGGTGCTTGTGCTATAGGTTCTTTCCCTTGGAATATTTTCCCATTCCTGTCCTTCCAAATCTGGTAATGCATGGTGGCTGTAACACACTTTAAGAGTATGCCTTGCAATCTTGGCCATTTGTTCTGCATCAACTTCCTATGCCAGTCCTTGAATCCCTTAGGTTTCCAATTAATTGTTAGCCATCTCCATATCTGCTCCCTGATTGTAGCAGCATACCTCGAGGAGTAGAATATGTGTTCCCTGGTTTCCTCCTTATTCTCACATAATACACATTCAGTGTTTATGTTGGGAATTAACTTTGCCAGCCTGCTTCTAGTCAATAATCTGTCCTGCATGATAATATAGTATGATACTATTGTCATTGAATTATTACTTATTATTGAACCAACAAAATATTAGTTGAGATGGTAGCAATCTCAGCTCGATAAAGAGGAGAACATAAGTCGAATACTTGTAACGACACCTTAGTTTAAAAAGCGCGCCCTGGGCGTGCCTAGGTGAAGAAAAGCACGAAGCCCACCCCTTGCAGCTTGCAAGGGGTGAAGCCCAGCCCCTCCAAAAGCCCTCCGAGGCGTGTGCCTCGATCGCCTCGTGCCCCTTGCTTGCCTCAGTGGACTTTTTTCTATTTTTTTACTATCTCTCTCTCGCCCCCTCCCCTGCTTTCTCTTGTCTCTGTCTTTGTTAGACAATTAGTAAGTGGATAAATTGCCCCATTTTTTTCAATTTGTGCTACGTTTTCTTTTTTTTTTTTGCTTGCTTTTTTGGTTAAAATCGTAGCGAATTAATTGTGTTATCACAATGTAAGACTTTTTGTAATATTTTTCGTAATACAATGATATCTAATCATTTATTTGATGTCATCACCTAACATATTTGATTAAAAATATTGTTTATCATTGATTTTCAAGCATTTTTAAGTAACAAAACCTGCGCCCGGGCCCCACGACCCTTTGCGCTTTTTATGCCTTGAGCTTTTTAAACCGAGAACCACACTTATGGTGAGAGTTTTTACCTTAAAAGTCCGTAGTTCAAAAGAGATTACATCTTTTTCAAATTAAAAAAAATTATACTTATTCTTGATTTTTTAATTTATTTTTACAATTGTAAGTGTGGGTCACCCAACCGAGCTCCTAGGTTAAAGGTGCAGGAGAGGGGGATAAAAATACCAAACGCATGCTCAAAACCCAAACCCATGACACATCCCTACTGCTTACACACATAACAAACAAATTGTCGCCACCAAAATTTGAACCTTAGTATAGAGGATGAAAGTGTGGAGTGCTTACCCTAGTGGTAACACTCACTTGATAAACAAATAATGATAATATATACTTATTTTGTTCTTATGATAATTAAATAGTATATATCTTTATAGACAAAACAAATACGTCCTTGAGCACAAGCTTAAAGTTGATGACATATAGTATGTGCAATTCAACAAAATGAGATTGAGAAGATAGAGCAAGTAAATCAAAATTCTTATATAAGCTTGTGGTCTTTGATCCTCCTTATAATGGGGTTAAGTTATTAATTTTATTCATTAGTAATATAGCTCTTCTACCTTTGTCAAAAAAATAAAATAAAAATAAAAATAGAGCTTTTCTACCATAAAGTTTCTTCATTCACTTTATCTAAATTTGAGACCTTTTTTAAGAAGATTAAATTTAAAAATATTTGAGACCTTTTTTAAGAAGATTAAATTTAAAAATATTTGAACAATCTAATGTTAAAGAAGATTAAATTTAAAAATATTTGAACAATCTAATGTGGTTATTGTAAGGGAATTAGGTATTTCTTAAGGGGATCAAATTCCTATATTTGGTATATTTGATTGAGAAGTATTGACAAAGTTCCTGTTTGTCAATTAGTTGTTAAATATTGGTTGTTTGAATTAGTCTGTTTTCTAAAAAGATGTGAGACAAAAAGATAATTTATAAAAAGTAATCACTAAAAGTTATTGAAATTAACTTTTTAGAATAATTTTTTAAAAGTAAAAAGTTGTTAAAAAAATTAACTTGTCAAACATATTAAATAACTTTTTGACTGAATCAAAAGATTAAAATTCCTTTCAAAAATCATTTTTGCTATTAAAAAAACCATTAGTCAAATATGACCAAAATTATTATTGCAAATTAAGATGTGAGATTGTGACAAGGAAAAAAGACTAAAATATCATTACATTATTGCCATGTTCGCCTTTTTGGGTTTTGATGTCTTTTTGAGCAACAATACAACTTTCTAAAAGTTATTTTGACTTGGGTAGAGTTATTTAGGATGCATGGCAATTTAGCTTTTGGTAAAAGGTTTTTGCCCCAAAAAACTTAATTTGAATATTTTTTGTAATTGGCTTATTGAAAAATAATCTCTAGTCTCACATACTTTTAAGGAAAATAGCTAATTTTATTAAAATTTCTTTGAGAAAAAGCGAATATAAATAGTGAATGCAACCAACTAATGTAATTAGTTGATAACTAAGAATTGACTGCCAATAGAAATTGTGAAGTTATTTATTTATATTTATGGACATATTTGTTGTGCTTATATCAATATATGTTTGCAGCTTTTTACAATATATATATATATATATATATTGAAAATTTATTTTCTGATAAAAAGAAGTTACTTTAAACAAGTACATTTTACATCACCATTTCAACTTATAAATGTCTTCTACCAATTTACCCGCACTCAATTATCTCACTCGGACTTGAAAGTCACCCAAACCGATGGCCCAAAATTCAAATCGAGTCGAATAAAACCCAACACCTAAAAAGGTAAATGGAGATGACTTTTATTTAACTTTAACTTATAGTCTTACAGGTACTTATAACTCTTTACATCTTCTAATATCTCCTTACAACTTTTGATAATTAATTTTACAACTATCTTACAATTTCTTACAGTTTCTTACAACTCCTTATAATTAAATGGAACCTAACCTCAAGCCCGACTCGAATGTTTCCGCCAATTTTTTTCTCTACAAAACAAGCTTATTGAACCCACTATTAACTAACCCGAAGTTATCCCTACTTGAAAGGTAAAATCGAATTAGTGACTTAAGTGTGAGCTCACGAACTAACCCAACCTAAAATTGACCTAAATGACCATTATCATATTTAATTGAATAATTATACCATGGATTAAGGTTTATAGGCGGTGTTCCATTTAATTTTATCTTACAACTTGTTATAGTTGCTTACAACATTTTACATCTTCTTACAAGTGCTTACAAATGCTTACAACATCTTACAATTTCTTACAACTTTTTAGGACTGTTCAATTTTATGTGAAAAATAAAATTTATTTATATTTTATATTAATTTATGTTATTTTATTTTGTTTTATGTTGGTTTCTTATTTAACAAATAATTTATGATATTCGTTTTTGTTATTTTACACCCTCAATGGATTTGGAGGATCATAAACAAAATAATCAATTTAAAAATTTTTCCAAATCCCAATGGCAACGGTGGGACAAGGGTTGGAGAGCGATTGATTCCCTGGAACGTATAACACATGTAAAATTTGGGGTTGCGGGGGAAGATCAATCCCATCTCATGCAGAATCTCTTGCTTGGCGCTCTTCCGTCATGGTCTCCATCACTCAATTCTCACTCTCTCTCCTTCCTTGCTTTCCGCCTCAAACAAATTTCTAAAAGTATTCCCAGACCCCCTCATATTTTCTCATACAAACTCCATGATCCCACAAATTCCAGTTCAAGAGCAGTCCAGAATCCCCCGCGTTCGCCTCCCCTGATTCTCCCTTCCTGTAATTTTCTGTATCCTTGATTCTCTTGGGAAAGTTTTTCAAGTTCTATGGTCGAAAAAGGACTCACATTTGGTGCTAGAAGTGGCAATTTTTTGTTTTTTTTTTTGTTTTACTTGGTTTGATGTTATTAAGTCATCGTTTTACTTGGAACCCTACTAATTTCACGGCTTGATTTTTGTTATCAGAAGAGGGGAATCTATATTTTTTTGTTTAGTAGTAGTTATGTTTTAGGTTGATCGTTATAATGAGAGTTTGAGTGGTTTATTGATATAGTTTTAGTTGTATAATTCTTGAATGACTTTGGAATATGCAATTTGTCCTCCCTCCCCGGTTCTCTCTCTCTCTCTCTCTCTCTCTCTCTCCCCCTCCCCTGTTTGGTGAGTCTCTTGTGTAGTTTTGATTGGCTAGAGGTACGGTTGTGTACATTTGAGTCTCAACATGATGGGTTCACCCCAGTTAGTTTCTTTGTTTTTTGGGGCAATGTATCATCTTTGCTAGTATTTATTGCCTGGGTCTGTTTTTCAATATAGGGGTCCATTATCATAGCTGTCCCTGGGAAGAATCTATACAGTGGCCTGGAGCTGACCCAATTGACAAAATTGTAAGCTAATCTGTTTTTCCTGGGTTTATCTTTATCACCTATTGGTGAATTTTTCTGTCTCTATCGTTAAAGCAATTGTTTGTGGTCTCATGGTGGATATTTTGTGAAAGTTGTTCTTCAATTTGATCCCAAAAAGTAGGGAGTTCATCAATTGTTTGTTATAACCATGTTTTGTTTGGTGCATGTATCATTTATTGCACTTTTGAAATGGCAAGCATTGAACACTTTACATCTCAACATTTCTAGACCCTGCCAACCAAGCAATAAGAAGGATTTTCGTGGTGTACTTTTATGTATTCTTTTGTTGTCCTCTTCTATGAGGATATTAAATTGCCCATGGGAGGATTAGTTAGTTAGTGAAAGTTTCGAAGAGTTTGCTCTGATTTTCTTTGGAGCTACTTTCCTTAATTTCTTTATTATAGAGGATCTTCAATGATACCTTAGCTACTACCTTCTTGCCATGGGTAGTTAAGAAGAATTACTTTTTAGATCGATGAATGGTCTCACAAATTATGACAAGCCATTTCAGTGTACTTTGTTCTTATTCACATGATTCGTAGGAAACTTTTGCAGAGTGCAGCCATTGTAACACTACCCAAAATTAGCCAACTTAATTTTGGGTTTTTAAGTGTATGGTTTCCGAAAAGGAAGATGCTCCTTTGTGACACAGTTAGTCATATTAAATCTTTAGAGCCCTCATTTACCATACTTTATGTTTACTCTTTTAGTTTTGGCGTGTATAGGTGTCGAGTTTTGAGCTTTTTTGTATGTAAATATGTACACAAAAGGTGTGCTCATGGTGACATTTGACATGGAGTGCACCAGTTCTATCATCTACTTTCAAAGATTGTTAGAGGTAGTTATTTTGTTACCATCTTTTAGAATTGGTCTCTTTGCTTGTAAGGTTTAGGGGTACTATGTGGAAATGGTGGCGACTGAGGGTGGTCATACAGGTGGCAACTTGAGTTGCACTGCATTTTATACCCTTAGATACATCATACTCTTAATTGGATACTTGACAGATTTCGGTAGTTTTGACTCTTATCCAATGTATAACCGCATATTCTTAACTCTTCCAATTGATGAGTTCCCCCCCGGTTATAAAAATTAAAAGGAGCTTCCTGAACTGCCTTCTTTTAGCTCTTTCACAAATCCATTCCTGGCCATTGGGAGCTTATTTTTGTTCTTTTTTTCTTTTTTCGGTGACAGAAGACAGTTAAATATTTAGCATCCCCTGTTCTCTCATTGAATGCATGGTCTCATTTAGGTCATGCAAATATATATTCCATCTGATTTGGAGATTTTTGGAGCGTTGCTTCTAACTGCCTACAGAGTCTTCTCTTTAAGGTTTTGATTACCAGGGTAGATATGCTGTTATATATATTATTTATGTTCTTTTCCCATGATTTTTATATTTATAAAGAAGCAACTTTGGTGGGGTTCATGTTGCTTTTCGGGAACCTATGAGACTATATTATGACAAAACCATGGTCCTCAGAATCACACATTAATGAGGTCAATATTATATACTCCATATTTATTTTTGAGATTGACTACAATATTTTAAGAAGTTGTTGATGATGTACTGGGTTATGCCCTCTTCTTCCGAATCATTTGTTTCACCCTCACTTGAGCTCTAATCTCTCTATTTGCATGTTGTCAGGGAATATTGGAGAAACATTTGTCATTGTTATACCAAGCACATATCATGATGTGGCACTTTATTAAACCAAAACTCTTGTTGCTGCATGGTATTATTGAAGAGTGTGACCTTTTGAATTTATATGTTTCATAAAGAATCTCTTTAGAGGAATCTTTTACATCATTTTGCATCTGTCGACTAAGTTAAAAAAATGCTATCAATTTTTAGTTTGGTGCCGAGGGTCTTTGTCTTTGCAAGTATGAGCATATCAATATTGTATGGCACTTTGGGATATTGCTTAGGTTAGGTCTGGTTGGTTTTGTAAACCTGTTGCTTCAGAGAGGGCATACAGGAAAGTAGGAGTGGATGAGGAGACACCAGTTGATAAGCTCATAAGATCATTGAGAATATTCGAGAGCAAAGGTGAATTATGACTCGTAGTAAAGGTCTAACTGACCAAATTTCACAACCTGTGTTGAATTGCAACCTCGTGTGAATTCACATTGGTTCTCATATTGGCCCCTCTTGATACTATTGTTAGCACCTTTCAAGTCTTCCTCTGTGGATGCACGTCGTCTTTGTTTTCTATAATGACTTATCAATTAAATATGCCCTGTTGTTTCGATAATCCATTATCACTTATATGATAAAAACTTTCCTTCCTTTTCTGTTTGCCAATAAATTTCCCGTTCTTGCTAGCACATTGTTCCTTGGCCATAATCTCAGTCATCTTCCCAATTTTTTTTTTTTTGACAGAGCTCCTTCCATCATTTTTGTTTGGCTAACTTAAATTTTCAGTTATTCATAGAGAAAAAAATAGTACGTTCACCAAAGCTAGTCCTTCACTCCATATGTTGTGCTTTTGGAGCTTTTATCATCATCCATTTAAACTTGTTGTCATCTTAATTGTTGGCTGATTTGCCTTCCTTTCCAGCCTTATATATCTTGGATTTCAGATGCTTTACCTACTATATTTGGTCAACTTCATGTTTAGGATGTCAATCGGATTTTGCTACTGGATTAAGCAGTCATGACACCTATAGCATATGCTGACTCAAAAGGCCGGCATTTCCTTTTGGGTTGTCTGCAAAAACTAATTTGTATTATGATAGCACGGTTTCAGCATCCAGCAGGTAGATTCTGAAAGAGTCTGTGCCATAAATCATAATATTTTTATTTATCTTTGTTAATTATTTTAACCTTTGCATGGATTATAAACTTTGTGGAATTCGAAGTTAGCATATTGAATTATGTTTTATCACTTCCAGGAGGTTGTTTTGGGTCTGGAAGGAAGAGGAGAAATCAGTCTTCTTACATATCCTCCCACTGCAGGTATGAGTTGAATGGGTGCTTAGAAGACAGAGGTGCATAAAACTTCTGTAAACCCATTCTTCTAGCATTTCAGTGTCCAAAATGAAGAACGAACATGTCAGGAAGGCTTTTAATGCAATGAAGATACTAGGGATTGACCATGACACTGTGAAGCCTGTACTCAAGCATCTTTTAAAGGTATTTGAAGCAAAATGGGAATTTATCGAGGCAGAGAACTATCGTGTTCTGGTAGATGCTATATTTGAATACAAGGAAAGCAAGGTTTGTAACTATTTTATTTTAACTATTTCTATAGATTTTAATTATTACAAGGAAGACAAGGTTCTATTAATTTTTGCAAGCACCTTTTGTGGGTCTCTTGGAATCGATCTCTTTGTTTGTGATGTCAAGGCTGCCTACATTTGGAGCTCCCTAAATAAACCTTGCAATGTGTCGCGGAACGCTCAAGAAGGACCCGAAATTCTCTAAAGCATCCACTATGTTCCAGAATATTCTACACTTATGTAGATTTGTAAATATTTGTATAGAGAATTCTAGATAGCGAATGTAGACCCTCAAATCAAATCGATCTCTACCGTCCGTTGAGGAGGTGACATGTATATATACCCCTAAGAGTTTAAGTAATACACAAAGCATTCTCCCAAATTCTTTGTTCGTAAGTGTTCTATTGCTTACTTAACTTTCTCCAAGCTTAGTCAAGACTACTCTTAGGCTTACCAGCAAGCTTAAGAAGGGTTTCTAATGTAGTTTGCTAGCGCTACATAGGAAGGAAGTTTGAGTGAATTATCGTCCCGTGACATATGGCGACCAACATTGGGTGTTGTTTTGTCCTTGATGCTCCATCTAATGATCTGATATGTTCATTTCATTGTAGTTATTTTATCTGATTTCTTCATTTAATTCCAATGTTGGCTGATTCTTGTGATGCTTCTCTAATAGGAAGCTGAATTAAAAAGGAAGAAGACAGTAGAACCTGATGCGTGCGAACGTCCACAAAAAAGGTGCATATGGGCCCAGAAGAGGATGAGGCATCGTCTATAGGTGATGTTCTTCCGAGTCCTTTGTCAAATGAAACGGTGACACCTTGTAGGACAACTCTAGGAAACAAAAGAGTTGAACCTGGTTCTTGCTCTGTGGTGGACAAAAGAAAAGAGCAATGTCCATCTTCTATGATCTCGACTTCCGGGAAACTTAGTTCTGAAAGAGCATCAAGTTCGTCGTGCTCTAAGTTGCCCATTGATGAATTTGGCTCTGATCCGGTGAATAAAGACAATATTCCTGCTTTTGATCATGGTAGAAAACTAAGTAGGCTAGATGGTGAGCAGTGTGATACGACTTCAATACCTTTCACAGGGAGCACCTCAAGGATTCATTCAGGTATGTGTTCAATAATATTTACAGGGAGTACGAGGTATTTCTTTATCATGTAAGTCTATGCTTTCATTTTTGGACATTGTTGATGAGATCTGCTCCCCCCCAATAGGAATTCTAGAGTTAGTGGAGGGCTCCTCATCTGGGAATAGTTTCGGGAAGTCATTCCAATTTGTAGATGTTGAGAACATGAGGGAATGCGGTTCAGCTTGCACCGTCCGAGGAAGTGATTTTAAGTTTGACATTGCTTCATCTCCTTCTGGAGATGTGAAACTATGCTGTGTCTGTACACTCAAGCAAGCAACGTCTCATTCACTGGATATAGATGCTGTTCTGAAATCAGTGGAAGAAAAGTTTCTGAGATCCCATAAAATTATCGGGCCTCCTTTTTCTTTAAAGAAGTTATTGAAAGAACTTTGCAAGGTTTTTTTCAAAACGACTACTGATTCTACGGGACGAGCATTAGTCAGGAATCCATCTTCTGAAGTAACTAGTTTAGAGAGCCTTTGCTGCAGAAAGAAACCCCCATCAATCAAAAAGCTTGAAGTTTCGAACCAGAAGAAATCAGAAGCAGAAACCTCACAGGTTTTGGAGGATGGCATGAAGCAGCAACCTCACCTGTATGTTGATGATATTACCAAGGGTCAGGAAAATGTGAAGATCTCATTGGTAGATGAGCATGGCAATAGGAACCACCCTCCTAAATTTTTCTACATACCAAAAAATATTATATACCAAAAAGCAATTGTAAACATCTCATTAGCTCGCATTTCAGATGAGGATTGTTGTTCTAGTTGTTCAGGGGACTGTCTATCGTCTCCAGTACCTTGTGCTTGTGCCCGTACGACTCATGGTGAGTTTGCCTACACAAAGCAAGGGCTTCTGAACGAGGGCCTCTTAAGAGATTGCACTTCTGCGAATAGGTTTATATATTGCCAAGACTGCCCAATTGAGAGGGCTAAGAATGATGCTAAGCCTGAGAAGTGCAAAGGTCATTCTGTGAGGAGATTCATAAAAGAATGCTGGAGCAAATGTGGTTGTAAAATGGAATGTGGGAATCGAGTAGTGCAACGAGGCATTACCCGCCAGTTGCAGGTAAACTCATTTCTGAAGTTCTATTTGAGATTTTCTATTTTTAACTTAGCAAGTGTTACCAGCTCAGGTAAATCCAAGCTGATATTTTCACTGCTCTTATGTTTTTTCTACTGCGTATCCATGGGCACACATCAATAACGGTTGAATCGCATATCAATGGTTCCTAGATTCCATTAAATAGGTAAATGTGTTTTCAGTCTGACTAAAGGTCTTCCACGGAAAACATGTCATACTTCCTTATTCGTGTAATCATATGTATTTACGGTTGGCTTGAAGATGCACTTGTCTGATTATGGAATCTAGTGGTAGTAGAATCCAATCATTTTCAGCATCTGATCTCGTTATAGGTATTGATCTTTTTATAATATTTTGTTCAATGAATTACTTTGAAACGAAGGTGCTAGCTCAGGTTTTTGTGTCTCCAACAAACTGAAAAGGAGGGGGGCTTAGCTTCTTTAAGTTTATACATGTTACACTTATCTCACTATTTGTTGGTTGGTCTATTATTTTTTAGGTTTTCAGGACAAATGAAGGCAAGGGATGGGGCCTCCGGACACTGGAAGACTTGCCGAAGGGTGCCTTTGTATGTGAATATGTTGGTGAGGTTGTAACGAACACAGAATTAGATGAGAGGAATAGGCAAACTAGAGTCAATGAGAGGCATACATATCCAGTTCAGCTTGATGCAGACTGGGGTTCGGAAAGTATCCTAGATGATGATTATGCCCTCTGTTTGGATGCAACAAATTATGGAAATGTGGCGAGGTTTGTCAATCACAGGTATGTTTTTCTAACCCTAGTAAACCAATAAAATCTATATAAAGATTTACATGATATATATTGCTTGAACATACACGACCATACCAACCAATACTCCAGAGTCCCTGATAAGGCAAGGGTGTTGGATGGGGCTTTTACTTTTAGGTGTTGACAACCGTAGGGCCTGTAATTGAATCCTAGAGAGATTGCCTATGACTTCACAACAATAGAAGTATATAACAATTTTGCGAGACATTTTGCTTTATTGCACTAAATCCAAAGCTACAAAGAGCTGTGACGTGGAATCATGCTTTATCATAGGTGAATAACATGCTTTTGCTTTTTACGCTATCCTAACTAATATGAATTTGCTTCTTGGGCTTGAAGATGCTGTGATGCCAACTTGCTTGAGATTCCGGTTGAAGTTGAGACTGTAGATCACCATTATTATCATGTATGACCTTTTCTTCTAAATTCAAATGCAACTTCTTTGTCTTAAATAAATCTATTCTGTTTCAAGCACTTGCTAAAGAGACTTCCCCCTCTCCCCCATCTTATGGCACAGCTTGCTTTCTTCACTACAAGAGAAGTGAAAGCCTTGGAAGAACTATCTTGGGTGAGTAACTCTTAGAAGAACTTCATCTCCGCGCCCCCTCCCCTCCAAAAAAAAGGAAAAAGAAAAAAGGAGCATCCACATCTTTTGAGTATGAGTTCTGGCCACTGGAGTTGATTTGGCGACCCTAAAAGCATGCTCTCTTATTTTTGCAAATGTTTGTTATATATATATATATATATATATATATATATATATATATATATATATAGATAGATATATAGATATATATGGATTTCTCGCCATGATATTTCTTATCACGATAAATATTTGTGCCTTTAATATAACCATTATTTGTCAATGTTTATATTGTAACCCTGGGTTTGGACATGATGTTCGCAGACATAGTAATTTTCTTTTCTTGTCTTGGGGGAAGGGGGTGCTAGAGAGTTGGCGAATGTTGCATTTTACACTTCGGAGTATATAGTGGAATTTGCTAATATTTGGTGTTACACATGTTTTAACAAATTTACAACTGGATAGCTAATTAAGGATCCAAGCAGTAAAACGGAAGTGGACTAAATGAGATCCGGTTGGATTGCTTTTTGCTCATTTTGATTGATTTCGACTTGAAATTTGCAGGATTATGGCCTTGACTTTGATGATGAAGCTCACCCGATTAAGGCATTTCGATGTCGTTGTGGAAGTCCATTCTGCCGAGACAAGAATCGCAAAGGTCAGCTTACTATTTGCTTCTCCATGGTTCTCATAATGTTGGTCTCTCTTTGATTTTAATAGCTGGTGACCGCTGAAAGGCTATATGTTACACAACTGCTGAGGAAGCTGGTTCTGGGGACTCTAAAATTTTAGTGAGACCAAGCTCGTCTTGCAACTATGGTGTGAGGTTTGGGCTTACGAGCTTTCCCGCTCCCCCATGCTTGAATAACCCACTTGGTTTATTCCTGATAGGAGGTCCAGTGGGCACCAAACTTACCATTCTTTAAAACGAAACTTCTAGTAAGGTAATAGAGCGGCTGATTGTGTCAGATAGGTTGGAAGGTCCCCTAGATGTTCGAGCCTTACCAGAAGTCAACCAATTGCCGTGCTTTCGGCTTGTGTATTAGGTAGAGAATGGCCATTTTACACACCCAAGTATGACTTGTTTGTTTTGCAGGATCAAGATCCAAGGCGAGGGCTGCTCCTTTAGTTAGATGATCCTTGCCCTTCTTCTGTTGAATTTATGCTGGTTTTATTTTTAACTTTCTTTTTCTTTTTACCCTTGTTATCACTCATTCTTTTATGTACAGCTCCAATAGAACTGGTTATTGTTACTTCCTTTCAGCTTTTTTTAGTACGCTTGTGACAACTTCATTGGAATGATAATTGAGACAGAGGAACTATTGATTCTTGTAAGTTTTCTCAGGTATTAGGCTATGTTTTATTTAGCTTTAGTTTATACTCTTACAGTTGCTTATAACCTTATAGTTCCTTACAGCTAAATGAAATAAGATTTTGTACATTTTTCTAATTTATTAATGATCAAATTTATATTGCTTTTTTTACTTTCCCTTTTTCTAAGCAGAGGGTCCAAAGTAAGCGAGACTTGAGCCCAAATCAGAATTTTTTTAATGGACCTGACTACTTTGTCATTTGAACTTGATGATACCCAGTTAACCCACTGTGTTCTCGTTGCTTTTCTCCAGTTTGTCAGTATTCATTCTACTATAAGCCGTACAAATAATATCATGGACCCGAACTCATAGTCCCAAGTGCTATATATCCAAAAAAAGGGAACAGTATTTAGCAATCTTTCAGTTTTCATGAACTACTCCTTTTATTTTAGGGTTCTTGGATCGGAATAATACACACTTTGAGGTATTGGCTAAATATAATACGAACAATTTCCTTGACTGCAAACAGTAATCAATTTTGGGGTATTTTCCAATATCGGAATGCCATCGAGTTTTATGGCGGCGACTCTTCGGAAATCTGACGTAGCAAATTTTTTGACACGCGTGTACGGTGAGTCAATTTTTTAACTAAATTTATGATATTTAAATGCAACTTTGAATTTTAATTTAAAAAAAAAAAACTAAAAATCTCTCTCCTCCCTCTCTCTCTCTCTTCCCCTGCTCCTCGCTCTCATCCCTCTCTCTGAATCTCTCCCGCTCCTCGCTCTCGCTCTCCTCGCTGCAATCTCCCTCCACCTTTATATGAATCTCACTCAAATTCGGGCAATCCTGGAGCCCAGTTTCGGCCAATGGATCTAATAGCTCTCCCACACCAATCCACAGAGAAAGAAACTCGAGGCAATCCCATCTCTTTGTTACATACCCATTGATGCTACCATTTGTTGTGTACCAGCCTAGAGCATCAGAGGAAAACTTGCACCTCTTCTTCATCCTAGTTTCTTCAACCTCACACTGGCCAGACATGCTGATATCATTTTCATCTTCCATCTCATTAAGATCAAAACCTCGAACGATGAGTTCTTCCTCATTCTCCGGCTTCTCACCATTCCAATCACAATCAATGTGCAGCCGCTTAATCCGGTCCCGAATGGGCTCCACAGCCTGCAAGGAGGCCGAAGCATCAAGGTACCTGCAACCCGAGATTTTAACCTCAATAAGGGTTTGCTTGCGCAAACACACCATTGTCCTAAGCCCTCTCATGGTGATCTTCCTACACCTTTCAACCTCCAACTTGGCTAGCCTAGAGCAACCCCTTCCAATGGCGATCAACCGAAAATCCGTCAAATCAGCCGAGTTCTTGATCGAGAGGGACTCAAGCCCTTGACAGAGGGCAATCCCATCAAGATGAGACTCAATTGCCTTGCAAATCCCATGAAACTGGCGCAGTTTGAGAGTCTTCAAATTGGGACACTTAGAAGCCAAAGCTTCTAGAGCAGCCCAACTCTCTCGGACATTTTTACAAACATCTAGCACCAATTCCTCAATCAATCCCAGCCCGAAAAGAACCCAACAAGAGCTTGCATAGAAAACCCTGCATCCTCCGTTCCAAAACCGTCCTCATCGAATTCTCCCAACTGTGACGAGGAGATATCAGCGAGATGAAGAACCCTAAGATCCTTACAATTCGCGGGAATCGCCAAAAGGGTTTCGTCACCAACGAAACCAATATACCTGGGATCAAACATACACCCAATTCGCAATTCCCTCAAATTGGGGCAAGCGGAAGTGATCGAAATTACCTCGTGCGACTTAAACCCTTCCGCTAACGAGGAATTCAACAAGTTGAGACTCACCAAATTCCATCCAATTTCAGGGTAGGCATCCAAGGCCGGCATCAGATCCTCCGTCCAGAAGTAAAAGCAACTCAAATCCAGAGATTTTAAGCGCGGGCACCGCTCGAAGAGGGGAAAGAAGTCGGAACCAACAGGGATCTGAGGGCGCTGATGCCACCGCACGAGCTTAACTTCGGTGAGAGACGGGAAGAAAGGAGCAAGAAGAGAGAGAGTGTTGGGAGAGCGAGAGTAGAAAGTGAGGGAAGTAGCAGAAGGGAAGAGAGAGAGACAGAGAGATGGAGGAGAGAGATTTTCACTTTTTTTAAAAAAAAATTAAAATCCAAGGTTGCATTTAAATATAATAAATTTAGTCAAAAATTGACTCCGCCGTACACGTGTCAAAAAATTTGCCACGTCAAATTTCCGACGAGTCGCCGTCCATAAAACTCGGTGGCGTTCGATATTGGAAAATACCCCCAAAGTTGGTTACGTTGCAGCCAAGAAAATTGTTCAGTATTATATTTGGCAAATACTCCAAAGTGTGTATTATCCCGATCCAATATTCCTTTATTTTAAAATAATTATAACTTTTAAGGTATGAGGTAATACTAAGGAAATGTAATTACATGACAATGTTTAAGTTAAAGGTCCAAACTACGTTAGGAGGAATGTCAATGAAAAAATAGAGAGAAAAAAAAACAATTAATAAGAATAAAATTGATAAATTAGATTTCAATATGTCATTAAAATTATAAAGTGACTAATATTGTAAGAAAAAAATTAGCTAAAGGAACAATTATTTTATAAAACACTAATTATTTCATTGATATTGTAAAATAATTGCTATTGTAAAATAAATAAAAAATTAGTTAAATAAAATAAATATTTTATAAAGGAACGATTATTTTGAGACGGAGTAAGTAAATTATCATTGACAAAAAGTTAAAAAAATCTCCCAAATATTCTTGATGCTGGTGGTTGAATTTTCAGCAAGTTTGTATACTATTCTTGTTGCCAAATATGAATGTGATGCATACAGGTTATGATGGATTTGCCCGTTTGAAATAC
This sequence comes from Talinum fruticosum, assembly GCA_021018815.1. Lineage (NCBI taxonomy): Eukaryota > Viridiplantae > Streptophyta > Magnoliopsida > Caryophyllales > Talinaceae > Talinum > Talinum fruticosum. Next base: position 5,255,710 of record JAITYX010000002.1, on the reverse strand, counting down.
TTTGGCTTTTTTAATTTATAATATTTTACACCCTAAAGTTTGGAGTTTAGGGTAAAATGTACCATGAGTTTGGCACATTTTATCCTTATGTTGTTAAAAAAACAGCTTTGATTTTATTTTTTATTATTAGTAATATCTTCTAAATAAAAGATAAAAACTTGGGAGGTACATCTAAAGAAGGGAGTAATTGCTTCATGAAAATCCAAGTAACTGTCTTACTCTAATGGTCAAAATTAAGGATTTTGAATATATTAAATCTCGGGTTCGATTACTCCCTCCTATTTTGTATTGTCTTGCTCCTTATAACTTTTCTAAATCCAAAAAGAAAGAGAAATTAAAGTTAGAATTATTTAATTAATGGTATCTCATTCCAAGCTGAGTCCTAAGGTTAACACTAAAAGTTGTTTTATTTTACAATTTGGTTAGTCATCTCAACCAAAAAAGGAAAAAAGAACTACCCAATAAAATACAAAGAAAATAAATTAATACAACTAACATTAAGTTATGATTTTTATTTTCTAACCCAAAAGAAAAACATTTATGACTTTAGAAAAACTTTCTTCAAATAAACAAGTATCTTTCTTCAAATCTCACTTGTTCATAAAACTCAAAAACAACGTTCCTGTAGGAACTTGTTATTCCGTCACGATAACAAATTTTTACAAGGCGAGATCGACCAACTATTAAAAAAAAAAAAAAGGTAATCCGACCATATAAACGCTCAGGAACTAATTTAACCAAAAACTTAAGAATAACGGAAGTATTAACAAAAGAAGAATTGCTCTAAAATCAAGAATAACAGGAGCAATATACCATAGAAATACAATTATAAAAATCTTAGATATAATGTGTGCTCAAGAACTAATTCAACCAAAAGTTTAAACCAATAGTTAAGGTTCAAGAATATATTTATACTCTAACATGCCCCCACATGCGAATATCCTTTGAACTTGAAGTATAAATCCAACAAGGCTCCTCTTTAACTTGTGTAACAATCAACAATAATCAACATGAAGGCCATTGTGATTCGAATATGAGACCTTTCGTTAAGAAAGACTCCGATATTAAAACCAACTCGTTCTCTTAACTTCTTCAGTTCCTCCCTGAAACTTTGGACTTGAGGCTGTGTGTTGATTGAATGTCTAAGAATAGACTTATACAATAAATAGCCGATAATGATACTAGAACAAGTGGAAGGTTAGTGCCTAGGGGTTCAAACCGCACCACTTATTCGGAACTGCTTACCCCTCCCTTCCCTGCAAATGAAAATCTTATCCGTGTTCTTTTAAAAAATAAAAAATGAAGACTACTAAGATGAGTACAGTATGTAAGCTATGATTCCAGCCAGATGTACATAATGTACGTGATTAAAGCATTATTCTTTTACTTCAGAAAAGATCTAGAGTTTGCTTCTTACAGGAAGGTACTTCGTATGCCGGCCCTGAGCTATGATCTTCCCAGTTGCCTTCTTCTTAAACTCTACATTAACAACTGCAATGGATTTCCCGACTCGAACCTCCTTGGCTTCAATTTCAATTTCCTCCTGTCCCATTCAAAACATTCATCCAATTATCATCGAAACAATTCATTGCAAAACATGGGAGTGTTATGAATGGACCAAGGAGCGCCACGGGCCCCCTCGGCCTTTCACGTACAAGTTATTTTCGACAATGCAGTGTTACAAACTAGGTAAATTATTCAGTCTAGTTCCCGGCCCCCTTCGGAACAAACTTTGGCTTCGCCCAATTCAACATGATATGGAAACTAGAAGAGAATTTTGGTTGTGCCATTGCATGAGTGAAAAATGCCCTTGTATTATCCCAACTCTTTATTCCAAAGTAAAGTGAACCATGGGTCATCGACTAACAATTATGCCACTTGCATACAATAAATAGTTATATCTAACTCTCATCTACATATGTACGTCCAATTTATGCACTCAAACTCCTGTAGGCTTCATTTAGTAGTTGTTTTGATACTTTGGTATTAACAGTGTTATGAAAGTGGGGGTATTCTGGTTTTCATCAGAAAGAATTCACTTTAGTACAATTAGTACCAAAAACGAAACTAAATTTCACTATAAGTTTTATATTTGATTTTTCCTCTTTTTCATTTTCTTTTGGTATTTGTATCCCACTTTAGTTTTACATAATAGAAAAACACATATATTATCCTATGATTAAGTGAGACTAAAATGAGACGTTATTGTGGAGGTTTTCAATCCATAATCATACTAATCATCCCAAAAATAAAAAAGGTATCAGGTAGAATCTAATTCACCTAAAATATTTGTATCGAACACTTGAAACTCGGACCTGAGTCGCTTGACTTATTCCATATACGCTTGATCCTATATTTTGTACACAAAAAGAATTTCATAAAAGGGGCTTATCTCAATTGAATTTGTTCAATGTTTTCAATTTTTATTACATTTGTCAGTGTAATTTGTTTTGTACCCAAATGTCGCCGATTCGTTAATTTTGATCAAAATGCCACTTTGTATTGAGTTTTGATTCCAATTACCACTATGTTTTTGAATTTTGGAGTCATTGGGGGGCAGAGAGAGAGAGAGAGAGAGGGTACACGTACATTGGGGAGAACAGCATCGACGCAGGAGAAATTAATCTCAAGAGAGACTCCACTCATGCGAATTCCAGCGCCCACAACCACAGTTGACCCCACCAAATCAATTAGCATCGCCAACGCCCCTCCGTGAAGGGTATTAGTCGCCGCGTTCTGCTCTTCCCCAATTTGAATTGAAAATTCAAATATCAAATTTCAAGATTCAAAGTAGACACCCCAGATTACCTGCAATTCAAGGAAGAGGAAAGATAGAGAGAGAGAGACAACTAACCACGAGACGAGGGGGATTTTGTAGGTGCAAAGAACGCGACCAGGCTCAATGAGATCAACGCGGATGCCATAGAAGATGAAAGGATCGAAGAATCTGAAGGGGAGTTGGTCCAATTTTGCGAGTCCTTCTTCTTCTTTCGCTTCCTTCTCCAAGTACTTCTTTATCCTCACAAACTCCATTTCCACTCTCTCTCGCTCTCCAGAGTCACTGCTTGCCAGTTCCACCAAACATTATCACCCAATATATTTTTTTATCTTTTTTGGGTTGCGGCAAATAATACTGTAGAGAGTAGCGAACCACAAGGATAATTATTGTTGGTTTAAATTACCACGAATGTTAAAAAAATATAAAATTTATAATAAATTTTATGTTAAAAATTAAATTATTTTAAAATTTTATTTTAAAAAATTGATAGAAAAAGAAATAAAAAATTAATAAGGATAAAATTATTAACTAATTATTAATATGTTATTGAAATTGTAGAATGATAAATATTTTAAAATAAAAAAATGTTAATTAAATTAATATATATTTTAACATAAATGGAGTATTACAGTGATGTGAATGTGTATTTGTCCTCTTTTATCATCTCTCTATGACCCACATCATGTGAGGTTTAAAGTCTTCTATTTTAATATTTCTTCTTTTTAATCCCCCAAGTCTACTATTAAGATTTTGTGAGTTGACATTTATTCTTTTTGGAAAAAATTTGAGTTCATGTCTTGTAAAAAAAGAGAATTTATCTACCTCACAATGTGCAAACAAATTTCATGTTTCATTTAGAAGTTTCGAAATTATAACTGAGTTTTTGTTATAAATGGATGTTAGTTAATTTAATTGATAATAAAATATATTTTATTTATTAAAAAATAAAACATCATTGGAATAAGATGGGAGGTCAAATTTACTTCAAAGTCAACTATTGTGTTGTCCAAAGTGGTAAGTCCATCAAACTAATAACATATTAAAAGCTCTTGATTGATGCTTTCTAAATCAAATCAAGTTGTGCACTCACATCAAATCAAAATACACACTCTCAAGAAATATAACGTATTAATTCGTTCAATTAATGAAACATTTACCTAATTTTGGAATTAACTATAAATATTTATACTCTTTTTTTCAAAACTTTAACAAACTTTTTTCATTTCACAATATTATTATTTTACAAATTTAAATGATTAGTTTACTAATTATAATTTTATTAATTATTTTTCCATCTTTTGTTTTCATCGGTTATCTTCATTTGTAATAAGATCGATTTTGAAAAAAATTTAGTTTTCTAACACAAAATTTATCATAAATTTTTTGTTTCCCTGATATTCCCTTACGGCCTCAAAAATAATAAATATTATGAATAAAGTATTTATTTACCATTTCCTTGTCACTTGCGGTACTAAATAATATGATGAAAAGCAACATTCAAAGAATGAAACCAAGTAAGATCATAAAAAGCAATATTAGAAAACTTATTTTTGCTAGCTTCTATTTGAGGGTCATTACTACATAGATTTTAACCAAAGACTATAACTAAACAAATAATACCTAAGCAATACTATAAAACTTTTTACATTCTGGTATTAGTACATGTTAATCAAACTCCTATTTTTCTAACACAATCCAATTCACCAACGGAACAGTCATTGTTCACCTCCAAATACTTATTTGCTTTCTTCTTTTCACGTGATCGGAAAATCTTCAGTTTGAGACTTTCTGAATATCTGAACTTAATTATGATGTAAAACTCAACAAACTCCGAAGTTCTTTCCATATTTCTAAAACTTTCCAAGCTTCAAAATCTCGACTTCATAATCTTGTGCTGAGCAGATTTCTTGATAGAAAGAAGCCCTTTTAACAACTTCCCCATGACCAAAATGCTACTTCTACTACTACTTCTTATGTGACGATTACTACTACTATTAATACTACTACTGGTTCTCCTACCCATCTTATAAGACCCTTGCTTCTTCACAAAGCAAATCTCCTTCACAACCCTCTTACTTTCTCTCTCCTCTTCTTCATGGTTAAAATCCTCCCACAAGTAGTCCATCCTGTCCTCCACCTCCCACTCTTCCCCTAGGCAGCTCACGCACTCGATATTGATCTCCGACCTCCTACTCATAACTGGTGAGTACCCTTCTTCGCACATGCTCCTGACCTCCATTCTTTCTTGATCTTGTTCTTCTTCTTCATGGTGGAAAACTCTCGACGAAACCCGCCATAACGATGAAGATGAAGATGAAGAAGGGGCCATCATCAAGTTTGAAAATGGGTTTGAGATTATAGGGAAGCTGAAATCATCCATGCTTTTGGAACCCATTTTGAGTGAGTTCATTTTTGCCGAAGGGGGTTAAAAATACAGAAGAAACAGAGCTTGATTTTTGATGAGATGTGAATGAATTGAAGGGAGTGAAAGGGATTTATAAAGGGTTAATGGGATAGTGATTTGGGCTTGGTTAGTGCCGAATTGGTCGGAGAGAGAGGGGGAGAGAGAAGGGTGATGAAGGAGAGGAAGGAGTTTATCTTCTGGATTTGAGTTGTGAATTAAAGGGAAAAGGGAGGTGGGGTTTAAATTGTGAAAGCTACACATAACTTCTAGTCGGTCTTGGGAGTAAATGCTATAGCTAGCAAGGCTAGATCTTTGCCATTTGGGGTTTGATCACAAACAACCAAATAATGTGAATGTATACCGTTGTGTTTTTCCTTTTTGTTCTTTTGAAATTTCGTCGGTGATGTAACATTTTTTATTGGTTGTTATTTTATCGATATTAACTAACTGGTAGAGTTTCTTTATAACGTCAATCATACACATGGGAGTATTCGCTTTTCGCATATATGTCAATAGATAATTGGATGAAAGAGAAAATACATTGGATTTTGTGAGTCTAATATAATGATGTGTCGTCGGAAAGTATATGTTTTCAAATGGATATAAGAATTTGCGAGTTTCTTACTTTTGAAAAATTAGATTTACTATAACAATATATACAAGATAGCGGAATTTTTACTTGTAACATACTTGGTGCAATGTAATTTCTCTATGAAAATATTCCTTATAATTATCATCTTAATAAAATTTAGTCTTATATACATAATTATATGATAAATTTGTTGGTTAAATACGAAAATATGCTCTTTCGTTCAAAAATACACGTCTATGTATCATTTTAAAAAAATAAAAAAGAATTATTGAATTAGATAGACACACAGAATAAATTCGAAAAGTCTTACAAAAACTGAGAGTTGGCATTGGCAAGGCTCAGAAAAATAAAAGGAAAAATGATTTCCAATAAATGCATTTTGATGAATGATAAAGAGTTTCCAGGGGTACGTAAATTGAAACCATTGACTCCATTTTCAATTCAGATCCAAAAATCAAATGATGGAAGATTCAAAGCATTTGGTTTGACTAAATTTCATTTTCACTCAATATATAGCCAATTAAGCTAAAAGGGTATGTCTTAATCAACATTGTTGGACATTCTTTTCAATGCTGGTCGTACGTGCATGCTTCACATTGCCCTCATGACCGTGGCATCCATACCAGGGGACGACCCGAGAGACGACATAATAACAAATACAGACAAGTGACAACCACTAGAACAATTTAATGTTAATTTTGTTCGAGTTGAAACTAGTTGTTATGAACTGTTAACAACTGTTACAATTAGTTGTTGGTTATTACGAATCATTATGAATGATTATAATTGAAACTCGTTATTATGAACTGTTACAAGTTGTTGGTTGTTATAAATATTGTTATAAACGCGAAAACTAATATACCCTAAATAAGCTATAACTTCATCAAATCAATGAGTCAAAGTAAGTTCGACTCAATAATGAGTAACACATAAAATAAATACTTTTAAAGTACGAGATGTTAGGCATTATTTTTTTAACTAAGATTATTGGGATTTAGTTTTTCAAAGCAGCGTTCAAAAATCTTATCATTTAGATAAAATAATAAAAATTGCAGAATATAGTTACATTTAGGTTCTAAACTTTATCATCTAGGACACTCTAGATGATGTCTAGACTGTAGAGTAGTCAACATTTGTTAGCCTACATAATGAACATCTTTGATGTGAAACAGAAAGAAAGAAAGAAAAGTTGGTAACTTGCAAAATAGAGTCAACATGATAGCATCACAAGTTTAACGGCTCAAACTACTCAAAATGAGAAAACCCATGCTATTGCTAGTAATAGTGGTATGTTCATCCATCCTTTTACTACACACATCATATTATAACCAAACCGACCCATTTGACAGCTATACCAATACCAGGCTTTAATAGGGTAGCAATTTTCACTTTTCTTTTTGCCCTTCTGGGCTTTTATTTTGAGGGCAGATAACTCATTATGGGCATCTGGCCCCCAACTAATCAAAACTTCCCTCAAGAAAAACCAACCAATTTATTACCAAAACGGCCAAAAAACACCTCTAGACTCTCTCCTCTTTAAACATGTGATATAGGCACAACAAATAGTCCCTCTGGCCTGGCTTTGCAGTTAGTTGCGTTTCCCTTTTCTCATCTGCTGCTTCTTCTGGGTTGCAACATGAATTCTTAACGTCCCTGTCCTTCCAACCCTTACTTCTCTTCTTCTTCCATCTCTCTCTCATAGGCGTGTGCCAGGGAACCGATGAATGTGATTCTTTAATTCCCTTGGAACTCTTTGAACATCAAGGTATGCGTTATTCAGAACTTCTCTTACCTGCTTGATGTATAGACTACCAAATGCACAGTTTTAGAGAAAGGAATGAAACATGGGTCAAATTCATATCATGGAGGGAAAAAGAGGCATCAAAGTGCTAATCATTATCAATCCCTAGGGCGAAGAGATACGGCCCCACAATTGGTCCAATAATTAAATACAGGCAAAAGAGGGGCTGAAGACATCCATTTAGCATTCAAGAATTTAGTGTCACTTTACCCAAAACCAAGTTCTGTCCTTGTTAGGAGTAAGATTGCATACAAATGCATCTCCCCAGACCCTACTTTACAGTAACCTTTTGTTGTTGCAAAGTAAGAGTTTTGCTTTTCTTTCACTTCATCATAAGTCAAAAAGGGTTGATGAAACCTACCTGTCTTTTGAAGAACCCCACAGCAGTTTCTCTTTCTGGCCTGAAGAAGAACTCAATGTCAGATCGTAATTCGCCACAGTGAAACTTTCTTACCCCTTGGGTTCTAGTTGCCGCTGATGCAATGCCAAACATTGTTGTAACTTACACAAAAAAGTTATCAGATGGGATTTCTTTAAGCAAGTACATTGCTTTAAAGTTAGGAAGTATTCGTCTTCAGTGGATTGGGTTAGGCAAGTTAAGTCCCTACAAATTGGCTTAAAGCAAGTTTCATCTAAAGCAAACAAATCACTAGTCACATTTAATATTTGATGGAAATACCTTGGCTCTAGAAGTTGTTTTCAGCTTTGATTTAATATTTTATATCTCCAGAACAACAAGAACGTTTCAGCATGTCTTTAGAAACAGCCTCTCCATTTGTCAAGCGTAAGGTAGAGAATGTCTGTACATGTACTTCTTCAGACCCTACTTTGGTGGGATCCTTATAGGTTGTGCTAGTGGGTGTACATAGGAACACAGCGGGACAATAAAAATGGTTTCACAAAAGAAAAGGAAACCTGTATATGTACCTGAAAAGTTATTGCTTGCAGGTTATGCCTCTGCCACAAGATAAAAGACTGTTCTGCGTTGATATCAGCCAATCATGGAGATGCCAACAAACCAAGTTGAAGCCAATTCCCAGCCTTTAACAACATTTGTGCAGGTAGACACCGCGACATTCAAGGAAGTCGTCCAACGGCTTACAGGGTCATCGAAGGCAGTGCTTAGCACTATACATGAAGCAGCATCAGTAAAAGGGAATATTGGTATTAAAAACCAGCATTTAAACTCCACGAAAGACGACAATACAAGGCAAAGCTTGAGATAATTAAACCTCAGTTGAATTTTAAGCAAGGAACGGGAGCTTTGCAGCAGCATTTTCAGGAGCAGCAACTCCAATCACCAGAATATAGATTCTCTCCCTCTAGACCAGGGTATGCAGTTCTCCATTCAAGCCCTCTCAGTACTCCAACCAAAATTTTCTCAAGCTTATCTTTAGGTGAAAGTGAGAAAGGGGAGAATCATCAAGCGCAGATCTAAATATTCAAGAAGAAGAGAAGGCCATCAGAGAGAGGCGATTTTATTTGCATCCTTCCCCAAGGTCAAGGTCACGATTTAATGAGCCAGAGTTACTCAGCTTATTCCCTCTGACATCTCCAAAAATAGGTAAAGAGGCATAAATTCGCCAAAGAGAGAGCTCTTTTGCTAGGTGGCACATAAACAGAACAGGAGTAGAGCAAAGTTACAAGGAATAGTCTTTGTCTGGTCTTTTTCCCATGCTCTCTTTTTGACTGGTCTTTTTCCGTCCTCTCTAGGAAGAGAATCATTTCCATCCTTCCTGAGGAGAAAAGATGGAAATCTTTGAGCAGACAGCAGATTGATAAAAAGATGAGGAAAAATGATAAATCTTGTAAGCAGCTGCTCCAAGAAACTGCGTCATGCAGTAGCATGCAATCTGTGTTTCAGATGACAGCAAGATTGTCTTACAGTTGATTGAAAAGCGAGCATGTAACCTCAGTCTTCAATTTTCATTTTATACCAGACATATTATATCCAAAAGTATGGCTTTATCAGCATAGCTCCTGTCGCTCTGTTTGTTTTACTAAACCAAAATTAATGAAATAGTTTCTAACTTACAATTCCAAGAACTAATAAGCTCATGATCGTACCTTGCCCACAAAAGCACAGCAGAGTGACGATCCACATAATGGTTGCACAAAAGCTGCAGCTTTTCTTTTCTACCATCCCTCAGGAACACACACATATAACTAACCTACAAGTCAAACAAGCTAAATTTAGAACTCTGAAGACCAGAAAAACATATCCTCTTCATGCCAATAGTGCATTTGCAGAAAGGCTATCTGATTTATTAGTATGAAGACACACACATGTGCATGAAGAATTGGGGGTGGGGAGGAATTAACTTTATATAAGCATCTAACTTATGGGCTATGGCACAGATGACAATATTTCTCTCAGGAGGAGGGGAGAGAGAGAAGAGAGGGAGTGCACACTTCATTGGAGTTGGGCTATGCCAAATGGCATTTTGCACGCAATAAATAACCGCTCTTCTGGCACTGCCACCAAGGCAGAGAAACAAGATTACATGATGGAAGAACATGTAAGAGAAGGAAGGGCAAAAATCATTGAAGAAAGCAAACACATATGCTGTGAAGGCAAAAAGACTAGAAAAAACCGCAAGACAATGTGGGGCAGAACTCTATAACTGACTTGTCCTTTGTTAAGGTTTTAACTTTACCCAAACTGTCAATGATTCTATTCCTGTTTTCATGAAGAATAAATCATCCTCTCGTATATGGGAGCAAAATGCAGCATGAACATGGGGATGTTTCATTACTGTAGAGTTCACTCCTATTAGATCTCAGAAAGGAGATAATAAGTAGAAATTATATTATCTAAAAAACATAGGCGCATAAGGCTCAGCAGCAGTCGGCATATAAATTGGTTGAAGCATCAGCCCATCAGGAATGATGACGCTAATCACTGTGAACTGAATTGCTCCAGAAAATTATTCCCATGTCTGAAGTAGCCTCTTTGTAAATAAAGTTCATTGGTTAAAAATTTCAACAATATTCAACCTGTGGAGTCAACATGAGCAATTTGAAGAATTTTTTCAGGCTACAAAACAGGAAAAACATCACTAAGAATTGACATTAAGAGGAAGAATTATATAGGGCTTTGAGATTAAGCACAAAACAATCACCTTTCAAAGATAAGCAAGTTGATAAGACACCAGAGTTCAGGTAACCGACCCCAAATGAGCCTAGTCATGTCCAAGGTAGAAACAGAGCCAAGACGAAATAAGGCTCCATGATGAATGCAAACAAGATGGATCATCTATTTACAACTGACAAAGTCGCTCTGCGGTAGCTGATCTAACAGACTTGCTTTGCAGAAAGATAGAAACCAATAGGCAACTCCCAAAATAAAGGCCATCGCCAAATAGGATCAACAAAATTTGTAACTGCTGAGCACATCACCTATCACCCAATGGCTCTCAAACTTTTTATCCAAACCAATCAAAATTTGTAAATTGCACTCATTTCCGGATGTTAAAAATTTACCATACTTGAAAGTGCTTTTCATCCTATCTACTCCAACTGCATCCAGCTGGCTTCTTCAGATCCCTAGTCTCTATCCGTTCTCTGATCTTCAAGACCCCTTCCCACTTTGCATCTGCTGCATGAATGTTAGAAATAGTGACATAACTCCCAATATCATTATCTTCGGTATCTAACAGGTGATCAGCAACTATCTTTCCCAGATCCACTTCGCGATAAGTCCTACAAGCACTCAGCAATATGCCCCATATTTTTGCAGTGGCTCTGACAGGCATTTGAATGACCAAACTGTATGCATCCTTAACTTTTCCTTTCCGTGCAAGAAGATCAACAATGCAACCGTATTGCTCAAGGGTAGGTTTCATTCCATAAACCTTCTCCATTGAATTAAAAATCCTCAAGCCATCATCCACAAGACCAGCATGACTACAAGCTGATAAGATTGCAGTAAGGGCTACATGGTCAGGCCTGACTCCCAACTCAATCATGTGTTCGAATGTGTTAAGTGCTTGCATCCCCATACCATGCATGGCATATCCACCAATCAGCGCTGTAAACATGACTAGGTCCTTATGGGCACTTGACCAGAAAAGCTTATCTGATAAGCTTATGCTACCACATTTTGAGTATACATCTATCAGGGTTCCCTTCAATTGAATGTCCTCCATACAAGCCCTGACTACAAAACCATGGCACTGTCTCAGTAACACAACTGATGCCATTTTAGCGCAAAGAGGAAGAATGCTCATGACAGTAGTTGCATCAGGCTTCACACCTTGAACTTGTAGTTCAGAAAAAGAGCAAACGCCTCTTCGTGACAATTGTTTTCAACATAACCACGGATCATCAAATTACAGCTCATGAGATCAGTTTGAGGCGTGCACTCAAATATTTTATTGGCTACATCTTCTTCATATCGAGACATTGTCCTTTTACCCAGTAATATGGAAAAATCTTCTGTGCATAATCCACACAACCAATTTTTGCATATGCATCCAATAAAGCATTACCTAGGGTGGGCTGAGTACTATTTTGACTAAGCTGGGCTCTTAGTAAGTAGCCATGAGCTTCTTTAACCTTAGATAGTCCAGAATTACTAGCATAAAATTGAACCAAGGTTAAAATAGTAATGGAATCAGGTGCCAATCCCTCTTTAAGCATCTGCCGTAAAGATTCACCAACTGAAACTCACATCCACCCTTGGAAAAGGCATCAAGCATTGAGTTCCAGGTGATCATATCCTTCTGTGACATCCTCACGAATGCCCGAGACGACGAGTCTAAATCTTGGCATTTGGCATAGACACCTATTAGAGCATTAGAGACTGCAATATCTCTAGAAAAAGTAGGATGCTGAAATATATAGCCATGCATCTGCTTTACCATCCGCAAATTGTGCAGATTGGCAAGAGCAGGGAGGACAGTAATCAAAGTGACTGAATTTGGCATTAGCCTTTCCACAGCAAGTAGCTCATGAAACAAGCAAATCACTTTAAAACACTCATTGTTTGATGCATAGCCACTAATCATTACATTCCACGAAATAAGATCCCTTGATCTGATCCCATTAAACATGGCTTCAGCTTCTTGCAATAGACCCATACTCAAGTAAAAACTCATAAGAGAATTGAGAACGAAAATGTTTTCTTGCAACTCAGTCCGTCTAAGTGCATAACCATGCAATTCTCTCCCCAAGTTGTTAGCAATATCTTTGTTTAAAGTAGTAAGTACAGGTAGAATACTAGCAATGGTGGAATAATTTGGTGCAACAGGGCCTAGCAACATATGTCTGAATACTGCGTACGCATCCTTGTTAAACCCATTCTCTGCAAACCCAGCAATTATCGCATTCCATGAGATCACGTCTTTGTCACTTGTCTCAGAAAATGATGCATATGCACCATCATGGGCCAGCCCACATTTTGCATACATGGATATCAGTGCATTTCCGACAAGTGTGTCCGATGCCCATCCAGATTTTATGGCATAGGTATGTATGCTCTTCCCAGCTTTCGATCTATCCAACCTAGCACAAACAGGAAGAATGATGGCAATGGTCACCGGGTTAGGTTTAGGTTCACCAAGAGCATGCATATTATACACCAATCTCATTACTTCAACATCATGAACTTGGGAGCTAGATAACCCAGCCAAGACAATGTTCCAAACAACAGTATCAGATTTCGGCATGCGATCAAACAGTTTCTTGCTGCCACTAAAATCCTTAGTCTTAGCATACAAATTAAGCAATCCCTTTGAAACAGAAAGACAAGACAGATGACCCAGTTTAACAGCAAGGCTGTGGAGAACCCTGCCCAAATTTAGGGCTGAAAGTACAGCACATGATTTCAGAGCAGCTTGGAGAGCAAGATGATCAGGTTTAAGGGCAAATGGAAGACCCACCTTGGAAATGAAAAGTGACAGAACCTTATCATGTTCTCCACCAATACAATGAGCCCTTATAAGATCACTCCATGTTTTGAAATCTGGTATATGCATGGTCTGAAGCAGTCTTCAATATACCGAATACGACAATAGCTCTTCCTCATAAAAGACATAAGAAAGCTTTCAATGTAGAAGCAAAATTCAGCCCTTTAACCCTTTGCCTTCTCTCCCCACTTCCAGCCGGGAAAGGAGCTTCACAAACAATAAACCTTAATGAATCCCGCAATTCGATGAGATAGCTACAAGGAGGCACCTTTTGAAGAGTTTTTAGGAGCCCTTTTCATTGGGGACTTTTGACAAACAGTTGGTGGGCAACATATACACTGAGCAAGAAGAAACACACATCCACTCATTTATCAAATTGCAAATAGAGCTTCATGAAGCGAGGACAAAAAATTGGTTCCCATGTTCGACTGTATGCAAAAATGGTGAATCGTTATGATATAATGACCTCATAACTGGAAGCTGATGCCTTCACTTCAAATTTTCGGTATAGTAATTTAACAGCTTTCCCCCTCTGAAAAACAGAATTTCCGAGGGAAATTATTTGGGTTCTTGAACTAATTTCCCAGTAAGTCAAAAGTCTCAACTCTCAAGCAGAGAGTTATCTAACCTTTTCTTTTCTTTTCTTTTCTTTTTTATAATTAGTTTAGTCAAAAGCTTTTTTTCGATAAATAAATAGATAAAATCTAAAATAAATGTCAGGCACAAGACAAAATCCATGTACTAGATAATATCACAACTACTTTAGCAACTAAGAAGACTGTTAAATTATACAAAAAAATTCATGTTAAAATAAAATAAAAATACAATCATTCTCTACTCGATTTCATACTCGTCGTTTGATTTTCAGTTTTCTTTCTCAAACTCCTTATAATTCTCTTTATAACGTAAGTATCATCTCTTATAAAAAGAAAACTCAATAACCTACTAATATCAACATTTTTTTAAAAATCACAATAGAAATAGATGAATTATGTTCGATACTCTTTTACATCTTTTCTTTTAGCATTTAATTTTACATCGATATTCGTCTTCTTCTTATAACTTTACCGTTTGTCCCTCAACTTAGGAGGTTGCAAGTTAGGTAGAGTAGGGAGATTAACTATTTTACAAAAGAATGAAACGCTTCATCAATCTTTACAACTTTTTTTGTCTTTATTTGCTTCGTTTTGGAAACCCTAATAAATTTGGCAAATTGATTCAACATTGAGTAAGATGACATGTATTAATATCCAACCCAATAATTGAAATTAGCTTATCCAAAAATGGACTCATGACTTAAATTGACCCTAACCAAAGTGGAATTATTTCTCAAAAATTTATTTTTTATAAAAAAAAAACTCAATTAACCAAACATAAATTAACCTGAAATAAAAATCCACCAACTTAAACTAAAACTCACACAAAATGTCTCGCTCAAAAGATCACTCCGTCACAACATATAATCTTACCTTGACCCTGACTCTTTGCTAGGTTTAAATTTTGGCATCTTTGCATAGCTTTTTTTATTATCCTTTTTTTGAAAGTTTTAAAAAAAATAATCTAAAGCCATTCTAAGTATTTATAGGACCATAATTGTTAAAAGACTGGATAGCCTAAAACCATGTTCACTAATAATTCATACTTTACATTAAATCCATTCATAATATAAACAAAATAAGTGAAATGAAGAATAAAAAAAATATTGTACCCTTTTGTTTCATTCATGATCTCATTGTATTTATGTTTCGTTGAATTGAACAAATTTTTTATGTTATTCATGTCCTTTATTAATATATACATCTACGTAAAATGATGGTAAAGAGTGACAAATTATTTATACAAAGTGACAGTTGATAAGTAGTGGTAAGGAGTGATAAATTATGACATAGTGACAATTGATGAGTAGTGATAAAGAGTGCTAAAACAAAAAGTGATAAGCTAATGTAGAAAATAATAATGTTGAAACTAAGAGGTTTGTTTTTCTAATATAAATGAAGCCTAATCGTTTGATATTAGGTGATATATAATTTTTAAATTATTTTTTTATAATGGTAAGCAAGCTCACATCAAGATCCGTATCTCATAGCAACGTCTTATTTGAGGCAAAATTTGAACTTAAATCTCTAGTAAATATTTCCGACAATTTTAGTTGTTAAGTAAATTGACACCCACTTAAGGTCTTATTCGACAACAATGTTTGTAGTATCGCTTAGTATTTTGATCAAGCTAAAACTCTAACCATTCAAATATTAATGCTCATTAAAATATTATTTCAACTAATATTTGTGGTAGTTTATAACGTTTTAAGTATTGTTTTTGAAACATTAAGAATATTAGGTTTTCATATTTCTTGTCTAAATATTATTTTATTAATTTTACAAAAATAACGTTGAGGTATCTGAAGTTATTTGACAATTACTTTTTAGACCCAATGTTCACAAAAAATAATTTTAAAATACCTTAAATAATGATGTAAACTATATTTAAAGCCCATTTCCGACTCGGAAAGCAAACAAATGTGTAAAATATCCGTAATACGCATCATCTCTCTTTATCTCCCCGCTGGCTCTTTCTCTGTCTCTCCTTCTTCTCTCTCTCACCCCCTTCTCTATCTCTCTCTATCTTCCTCTCTCCGCTCCGGCCTCACTTGCCTTTTCTTTGATGGCCTCTCGCTCTTTCGGCTCATCTTCTCTGCTTTTTCTTCCCTCTCTTGTCCCATGTTCTCTCGTTTCTTCGTTCTCTCGCCATCTCGTCTCATTCTCGGCCTCCCTGTTCACTCTTCTCTCTCTGTTCCTGGCATTCCCATTCTCGCTCTTCCTCTCTCCGTTGCTTGCTCTCACTCGCTCCCTCTCTCGTTTCTCCCTCTTCATTCTCCCTCTCTCCCGTTTTTTGTTCTCGCTCATTGTCTCTTCTTTGCCCTTTCCTTCGAGTATGTTTCGTGTTTATAGCTTCCATTATTCTATCCTTTGCTTTACTCTTTTGGATTTGATTGATTGATTCTTGGTTTTGATGTGGGTCGTTTTTGTTTTTTGAATTAAATTTGAAGGTTGATTTGGCGTCCGCGATTCATATTGATTTGGTGTCCATTTTAGGTACTCTTCAACGGTGGAGCTCTTTGGGGCCATTACCATAGCGGAATGAGAGAGAGAGGAAGAGATTTTGAGAGGGGAAAGTGAACGAAGATAAGGCTAATGGAGAGAGAAGGGGGATTAATTTCAACTTTTCCTATATATTACGGGTATTTTGGGGTTAAGTGTAATTTTAAAAAATTTCATCTAAACAGCTTGATTTTCTGGCGTCATTAGTCGAATTGGGCCTTAAATATAATTTATACCATAATTTAAGGTACCTCAAAATCATCTTTGAGAATGTTGGGTCCAAAAATAGTTATCCAATAATTTAAGGTATCTCAACGTAGTTTTTTGATTAATTTTATATTTAAAAATTATATATACTTCCACATTAATTTATAATAATCAAACAACCTGATCGCTAAATTGACCCAACATATTTCCTTTAATTATAATTTAAATAACTATATAATAACCGCTAAATTTTAACTAACTATATATCCACTATTTTAAAAACACTATGCAAAGAGTTGATTGTGGCGAATAGAGTAGTATTCACATGGAATTTGGTTCCCGCTCAAGACAAGCGTACAACCTCAGGCCCTTTCCAGTTTTCCCTCCTTTGTAAACTTATCATCATGAGCGCAGAATCTCTCTCCGTTTCAAGCGCGTCACTATCATGCGCCGCTTCTCTTTCGACTGCGTCGTCGATTTCAGTACTCTCTCTCCCCCCAGCCCTCATTGTTCTTCAATTTTTCCCTTCTGGAGTTCTGGTTTCGTATGTTTTTAGTTTTATGCCAATATGACATATCGTGCATAGATGTTCCTGCATTTATCTTCTCTGTCCTCCTTGTTTTATAGGGTTTCGATTGCACATTTTCTCAGTTGTTTTGCCACTTTATTGGCTGGTGTTACCATGGTTCATAGAGCTATTTCTTAACATTTACTTTTTTATTTGCCAACAAATTTCTGTAGCTAAATTTGACTTTGCCGATGCATGATTACCCATTGATGTTTTTTACATGAATCTTTATGTGGCGTTTGGTTGGCTGCAATGTAATCGAAATGTAATATAATCAACTATATAATACAATTAAGTATACAATAATGGTAGGCCACCATTCACTATAAGCAATATACTTTGGATGTCTGGTATCTAGAGTGTTTTGCCTCCAAAATAATCATGACTTCTGTAGATGTTTAAGAGCTTGAGCTAGTAGAAATTTGTCATCCTAACACGGTGAAACATTTGTACTAATGATTTTTGCATCAAAGGAAGAAACCAATGATGTAACAAGTGTTTTCTTCTCAATCAGTTTTAGACATCCTTTTTATGTCCTCGATCAGGCGATTGAAATTGCAATAAGACGACCCACCTTCAGTAATACTCTTCTTTGCAAGGTTTGACATTTTTGCCATTGATTGTTGGAGCTCGTCCCTCCTCTCATCCATCAATTCCCTAACCATCTTCTCCACTATTGATCTGTCACATGTATCCTTCATGTCCAACCCAATTCTCCAGACTTGGCTCACAAACCTGCTGTTCACTTGCTGGTCAGCGAAGTAAGGCCAACAAAGCATTGGCACCCCTGATGTAATGCTCTCTAGTGTCGAGTTCCATCCACTGTGGGTCAAGAACCCACCGACAGCTCGGTGGGTCAATATCTCTTCTTGGGGAGCCCAGCCCACCATTAACCCTCTCTCCTTGGTCCCCTCCAATAGTTCATCTGGGGTTGGGCTGTCTTGGTCAGTTCCTGTAATCATATCAGGCCTCACTACCCACAAGAAATACTTTTGACTCTGCACTAGTCCAATCCAAATCTCCACAAGCTGATCTCTAGTAAGAATAGCAAGGCTCCCAAAACTTACATAAATAACAGATTTATCTGGTTTCTGGTCTAGCCATGATATGCAACTTCGATCCTCTTCCCACAAGCCAGTAGAGGAATTTGATACCATTCTTTTTGTTGAGCCAAGTCTCTGTTTTAGATGAGCATGTAATGGGCCAACGGAATAAATCCTTGGATAATGGGCTTGGAGATGAGAGAGAATTGAACCTTCCAGATCCTCAAAGGTGTTCAGAATGATTGGATGGGGTTTCAGGCTTTGAATGCTCTTCATAAACTGTTGGGGATATATGCTTGATTTGTCCTTGATTTGGAAGATACTGGGAAGGTCACGACGCCGGAGAAAGTCACTCATCCCAGGAACATTCTGGATTAGCCGATCCATATCATCATCTATATTTCATCAAAGTAGAAAACAAAGAGCATTAGAGTTGCCTGATAGTATTCTTAAAATGGACAAAAGAAATTTGTTGGTATTAGATATTTTATCTTTTCGTCTAGGTCTAGAAAACTAAGATAGGGAAGATGCTTCTCTACCTGCCATCTATATACTGAGACCGCTAGGGAAGTTTCATATTCTGAAAGTTGAGCTTTAGGATTTTAAATAATTGGAGATTTCTAATAGCCTGGTTATGCTTATGTATTTTGTGCAAGTCATTATTGCTTTTCTTCAATGATCATCACTGCATGAGATTGATAAATGAGAATGCATTTTTCTTTTCTACTTTTATTGTGGAAGCAATCCACCGAATGTGAATTTAACACTTCGTAGACATGGAATGTTGGGGGTGACTTTTTCAGACATGATCACATGGGTTTTTGTTTTTTTGTGGAAGGGGGTGGGGCTTGATGAGCATGCCTGGTTACCTCCAATGGTTCCAACATTGCATAATTAAGAATCTTTGGCCTTTGCTTTATTTAACTTTAGTTATAATCTTATAACTTCTTATAATTCCTTCCAACTCGCATGCATTTCTTTACAACTTTTTATAACTAACTTTATAAGTATCTTATAGCTTCTTTACATCTAAATAGAACAGAGCTCTAGTGACTTAGATTTAGCCGCTTGTAGGGAAAGAGAGGAGTTCAATTGAATGAATAGTGCCTTCATTGGATCAGTTTTGACAGTGCCAAGTAACTTTCATGAGGTTATATCAATGAATTTGTCTTCTGCTTTTCGCGTGAACGTGGGCCCTTTTCTTTGAGCAAGAAATTTGCGTTCATTTTGGCCCTGGCCTAGACATATCACAACTCTATAGTTTCATAATTCCTTTTTCTTTTTCTCGCTGTTGATGACAAAAGATGATATTCATAGTTCAAACAGTTTGCCATTCATTCTTTATTACTCCAACACAAGCTATGTTAAAACTTACACATAGAAAGTTCTCCCCCACTCCCATTCCCGTTCCCCACAAGTAGCATATGTACTCATAAACTATGTCTTATGCAGGACTCACAGACGATATTTTGGTTTTAATTTGGTTGATACACTTGGCATATGCTTCCTCCCATTTGAGCCAACATGTCTCACTTTCTATTTCAATTTGTTTAATCTTAGTTATCCTCCTTTGTTTTCAGGATCAAGTCTTGTTATTGGCTTTATCTTCGAGCAGTGGGAGTACTTTTCAATATTGGCTTAGCACTTAGCATAGACAAATTAGCTTTGTATTTTCATCAGGGAATAATTTATCTGCTTGCCAATTCTTATAAGTGAATTTGTTTCATGATTTTATCACTTTGCAGGAGAAAGTTGGTTGGACTATGAAGCCTGTTTGAGTGACTGGGAGTCCATTTTCTGGAACAAAAACAAAGCAAAGACATGGGTGAGAAACTGCACACCTTGGAAGGGAATTTCTCCTGCTTCAATGAGCTTGGGCAAACAGAAGTAAATCCAAAGGAAGCAAGCACTAAGAGCCCTGAATTCAATCACTGGTACCTCAGCTTCATCTGCCACCTCAAAAGCGAAGCTCAACATGGAATCTGCAATCAAACACGTAATCTGAGATGCACGAGCTGATCCTGGCATTACATCTCTCAGAAAGGGCTCAGAATTTGATTTTAATCCCTGGAGCAATTCAAGAAGCCAGTTCCCACCAGACCGTGGGTGGTCCTCAGGCAGCCCATCAGGTATGACCTTGAACTGGAAGCCTGGATACTGGAAAAATTGGGCTTCGATGTTGGCATGTTTGGTCAGACGTTTGTGGTTATGAACTGTGTTGATGAAGGTAACCTTCAGATTGGCGAGGCAAAATAGCTCTGCTAGTTTTAGCATTGGGCTCATGTCACCCAGAGATGGAAGTGGAAACATGAGTACATGAGGTGAAGAAATCATGGGATGATCCATATCTCAGTGAAATAAAGGTCTAAACTCTAAAGGTTCTGTGGAAAACCTTGGGGCTAACCAAATTACTATTTTTCACTAGTTAAATGCTGATTATTATTTCCTACGTTGTTTGCGTGAGTTTCTTTTTCTGTGTTTCGCTGGACTGCTTTTCTGTCCGTTTCTTGGTGAGTCCACTAACTTTCCTTATTGGTAGCTAAGCATATTGAACAAGTTGTATATTGAAACTTCTTTGTTTTGAAGTTTATGATCCTTTTTATTAACATAATTACTATCGTATTTTATTCTTACTAGTTTGTACCCATATTTATGCACGAGGATATAAAATTTAAAAAGTTATACTACCCCTCAAATAATGTGATATTATTTTCAAAATATGAATACTTTTAAAATTATTTTCAACTCCTTTTTATCATTTTTTACTATTAGTAAGAGTTTTTATGTGTGATTATAATTCAAATTCATCAAAATAAAGAGAACTCAATTTAAAATTTTCTTATATGAGTTGTATATATTGAATTGACAATTTTAGATGGAGGAATAAGATCTAGGATATCAAAAAATTAAAAAATTAGATAATAAAATGAATATAAAAATTTTATTTTAATAATTTTAATTTATTTAAATGTATTCTCATTAAATTTCATATTGGCGATATGGCCTATAAAAATTGTACTAATAATTTATACTTGCTTATGTATAATATTAATTTTAATTATTATTTTGAAAAATAACTATCGTCTTCCAATCTTGAAATTAAAGTAATGGTAAAAAGTTGGAAGAATTTTAAGGATTTTTCTTTAATTATATATGATTTAACTAATGTGATTAGCGATTGAGATTCTTACTAATTACTTTGGAAAATGTGTTATAGAATAGTATGTGCAAATAATATTCTCTCCTTTCTTCTCCCCTTGTCCAAAAAATATTTTTTC
Source organism: Talinum fruticosum (assembly GCA_021018815.1). NCBI lineage: Eukaryota > Viridiplantae > Streptophyta > Magnoliopsida > Caryophyllales > Talinaceae > Talinum > Talinum fruticosum. The sequence continues at coordinate 5,234,031 of JAITYX010000002.1, read as the reverse complement.
CTTTTGATATTTGTTTATGTGTGGTTTTGTCTGCAACCTAGTTCTATATATTTTTAATTTTTTTTTTATAAACTTCATTCAAGTCCTTAGAAATTGTAATTAATTGCCTAAAAAATTATATATAATTCCTAGACAATTTCTATATGCACGGGTCCTTTAGCATACATTTATAAATAAATTATAAACTAAAGATATGAATCCTTATGAAATAAATAAAAAAATTCAAATAGCTAGAACAAAAAGAGGCACTAATAAAACACATTAATCTAAAATAAAGATGCAAATGGTATAGTAGATTTAGAATTTGAGATTGAGAATTATTTTTCTTTTTATCAAATAATTTAAGATTGAGAACCGATAAGCCATTGTAAATTTGATACGAACAACTTTTGGTATTGAGTATCAATAAATACAATGCTACTATGCCTCTAAAACAACTTAATCAAAATATATGTTTGAAGCACAACACAACTAATTGATCAAACATATTATAAATATTTTTAAAATCAATAACTATACTTCTAGAGATGAGAGAGAGGAGGAAAATTTATATATATGTAGATTAACTATTGCACGTCCCTCTTTTTTTTTTTTTTTTTTAAATAAGGAATTTGAGATGTAAATGATTTTATTTTTTTCTTTTATTTATTGGTAAAGCAGGGATTTCTCATTACCAACTAAGAGAAAATGTGGATCAAATACATCTCCAAAGGGAGAACAAAATGTGCACACCTTTTAGATTAATTCAGAATGTAGGAATTGTTGAGTTTTGAGTTTCTTAAAGTTCTTAACTAGATATGTTGCTCTATCTACCATCAAACTCATACACTACATAGATAATTTCCTTCTACTCGTCTTTGTCCCCTTGAAAATACTTTTATTTCTTGCACCTAGAGGTGAGCATGACTGATGGGTACCCTAAAATCGGACCGGAACCGATCAAACATGTCGAGTTTCGAACCGGAACCGGTCAAACGGTTAAGGGTAAGGTTCTTAAAATTTAAGAACCGGTCAAAAGGGTAAAGGTAAGGTTCCTAAAATGAAATTATGGAAGTGGAACCTGGAACCGTTTAAAGGGTATTTTATTTTATATTTCATAGATCTTGCCGACGGTGATGGATAAGTTATTGATGTTAAAGATGCAATGAAAGTTTAAAGGTTACATTATTTTTATTTAAATTTAGTTAAGGAACTTGAGACATTTGTTTGTATTAGTTTTTAAGAGACTATGTAAGATTTTGATCACATCCTCCTTTAAGAATATTGTTTCTACTACCAACTTTGATTTTGTAAAAAATTGCTAAAAATTGTGGTATTTCATTTTTTTGCTTGTTGAACTTTATCTAATTAAATGATTAACGTGAGTTGATGTTTGTAAGTTTTTAAGGCCTTAAAGTTTTTTTCATAAGAATAATGGTGTGAACATGGTACAATGGAACCGGAACCGAAACCCGAGTTTCGAGTTAGGTTCTTAAAATTTAGGAACCGATCAAATAGGGTAAGAGTCGGGTTCCTAAAATTCATAAACCGATCAAAAAGGGTAAGGGTCGGGTTCCTAATTTTGGGACAAGGTATCCAGAACCGCTCACCCCTACTTGCACCCCATAAACAATGAGTTTTTCTTCTTTTGATTGACTATAATTAAGACATTTTAGTTAATTTGACGCGATTTTATTTTATTTGAATTTTTTTATAATCTCATAAATTTGATGATTTTGATTGACTGTTTTTAATGTGGTGATAAATAGAATGTATGTCATATTTTACTAAATATGATTGCATTTGAAATTTAAAGGCACTCATAAGTTTGCCATGTATATATCATTGCAAAGGAAAAAAAAAGAAAGTGTAAATCATTGCCAAAGTTTTGCAATAAAATTATTACTATATTAACTATTTGTATCATCTTTCCATAAATATATTTTTGACAAAATTGAAACAATTTAGTTTGAATTTAAAAAAGAATAGAAAAAGGAGGTAAGCAATTTGAGAACGGTTATTTAGGAGGGATTCAATGTGGTGTAAGTAATAATTTAAAAAAAAAAATTTCTATTATAGTATTAGATAACGGGAGCTTAACTACAAAGTGCAAACACATTAAATAAGTGGCGGTTGATACAATTTCCTGTACTGCTCATTACAAGTTATCCGGTGGGCGCTGGAATGTTTCAAATAAACGGGCACTATACTTGTGTGGTTCAAGAGCGAAGATTATCTCCATGTTTTTGGACAATTTAAAAACTCATTTTTGAGCTCCTTTATAACTTCATATTATATAGGACTATTGATCTCTTAGTAAACTATTCTACTTCTTTTGTTATGGAGTTTTATAGTCAGTGCTTTCTAAACCTAATTAGAATATTAATGAAGATACATCTTTTCAATATAGCTAGGGTTTGGTTTGAATACTTCAGATGTCTTCACGCCCTTACATGTTGCAAAATATTATGTGCTCCTAGAATTATTACATGTTCCCTTGAGCCAAAAGCACATAACCCCCGGGTTTCTGTCCTTTTGTAATAGAAAATTGTGGCTAATCTGAAATTTATTACTACAATGTTAGTGAAGAAAACCCCGGTTGGGGGGGTTCTGTTCTTTTGGGGAAAAAGAGGGAAATCATCATATTAGTGAAGAAAACCCGGGGACAGGGTTCTATTGTTTCGGGGAAAAAGAGGGAAATTTTGATTTATGGGAAATCATTTTTTAATAATGAGCGTAGCAACAAAAAATAAAGCAAGTATCTGCACAAAACAAGATTCGTGTCCAAAACTACCACACATAAGTACTACTTTAACCACTAGAGCTACAAACATATATCATCATTTTATGAAACTTAATATACAGATTCAGTAATGAATTTTATCTCCCCAAAAAACGGTGGTGTGAATTGACACCACTGCAGTGAACATGGATCCTCCCCAGGTGGTAAGAAATATCCAACTCCGCTAGGGTTTAGGTGAACCCTTTTCAGCATATCAATCCTGGAGTTGACCATGTCAAGCTTGGCATCCAAGTTACCCACCAAATCAACCAGTTGCTCGACCGAGAAAACATCAATGTTGTCACCAATCCAGAATGTGTCTTTGCCCTCATCCTTCTCATCAACAGTTTCTTCTTCTTCATCATCTTCTTCACTTAGCCCCTCTTTACGTTCGAGATCCTTTTTGACGAAATCAGACATTGTCATAGCTCTTGTCGGATTGTTCCGTTGACCCGGGCTTCTGTTCAGATACTTTCCAATAACACTATGCAGGTCTTCCAGACACCGAGGCCAAACATGGGGGCTTCCTTGTCGGGCCCGAAAATCACAACAGCAACTGAGACTCCACAAAGCACAGAAAGCTCATGGGCCTTCTTCAGTATCCCTTCTTTTCGACGTAAAAAACATGTCATCATCTCTTTCTTGGATTTCATGGTGGCTGTTTTGCACCTCCTTCCAACCATTGTTGCACAAACTCAACTACAAGATTGAATTAGAATTAGAGAGAGAAGTTTCGGAGAGAAGGGAAGTATGAAAAAGAGGCAGGCGCTTCTATTTTATAGCCGGTACCGTAACTTATTCCCCAAGGTGGTCAAAGTCGGTCTCGTTGGGCAAGTAGTATATAATTTTTTTTTCCGCATGAAGGAGCATTTGTTTTTTGAGAGATGGTTATGTTTTTTTGGGTTTTTTATGCAAAAATCAGAAATCTTTTGGGTTGAAATTCACTAATTTTTTTTTTGAATCGCGGAAAATCACCAATCTATTTGCCTAATTTTATGTTGCATTTACAATATAAATAAATATATAGAGTAGAAAAAGGAAAAACAACTGCTAATATAATGTACACTAGGGCATTAGATTAGATAAAGAGATTTTTGGACCAAAAGATATATTTTCAAGCTAAATTAACTATTTAAGTACGTGATATATAAATAACTTTTTTAAAAAAAATCACAAAGGGGTAGTATAGTGGAAGAAAACTCATTTTCTAACAAGGAGGTGTGAGTTCAAGTCCCATTAAACACATTGGGGGCAATTCTCTATCCCATGTTCCGCCTCTCTCCTCCATGTTTTCCCTCACCTAAGGTACTACCTATGAGATATGAGATCTTAGGTGGATTTGCTTACCATTATAAAAAAATATAAATAACTTTTGTTGTATTAGTTTTTTTATCCAAAAAAATCTGATTTTACAAAAATTCAAATCATTAAATTTTAAAAAAATTTTTTTCTTAGATAAACATAAGCTTTTTACAAAATATTTTTTCAGAAATAACTAATTTTACTGAACCATAAAAACTTAAAAATCATTTCAGAAAAAATGACTTTCCTTCATACCCATGCACTCTTTCAAAACATTTGGTGGGGGCATAGCCGCATAGGCATAACCTTTCAGCATCAGGAATAGAAGGCAAAGGCGAGCACACGTACACACACAAACAGAGAGAGAGAGAGAGAGAGAGAGAGGGGTGGTGGAGCCGTGGAAGCTGCATAAAAATTCATATTAAAGCCTTAAAGGAGACTCCAACCTCATCCAAAAATTGGCCACTAATATAATACTGTCAACCTTTTGCAGGCACCTAATCTAACCCCAGCCTTTGTTCCAAAACCTCAACACAATAATCCCACAGAGACCCAAAACTGTCAGACCTCAGTTTCATTGATAGATATGGATAACCCAATGATGCGTTCTTCATCACCTCATGTACTCATGTTCCCACTTCCAGCACAAGGTGACCTGAGCCCCATGCTAAAACTAGCAGAGCTTTTATGCTTGGCCAATCTTAAGGTAACCTTCATTAACACAACCCACAACCACCAATGTCTAATCAGGAATTCTGACATTGAAACCCGGTTTTCTCGGTACCCAGAGTTCGAGTTCAAGATCTTATCTGACGGGTTGCCTGATGACCACCCTAGGACGGGTGGAAATTGGCTTCTGCAGCTGCTTCAGGGGTTAGAATCAAGTGTTGAGCCTTTCTTGAGAGAGAGTTTATTGCCTGAATCAAGGTCAACCCACAAGTCTCCAGTTACATGTTTGATTGCAGATGCTTTGCTGAGGTTTGCCTTTGATGTAGCAAATGAAGCTGAGATGCCAGTGATTGAGTTCAGGGCAACCAGTGCTTGTGCCCTTTGGGCTCTCTTCTGTATTCCAAGGCTCATTGAAGCTGGGGAAGTTCCCTTCAAAGGTATGGAGCCATTCACTATCTGCAAACATCACGGCATAATATTTAGCACTAGAGAAAAAAATATATATGTGGCTCAAGGGAACATGTACTAATCCTGGGAGCACATAATATTTTGCACCTTTTAAGGGCGTGGAGCAATATGAATTACTCAAACCAAACCCTATATTGAAAAGAGGTTATCTTCATTATAATTAAGTTTAGAAAGCACCGACTGTAAAACTCCATGACAAAAGAAGTAGAATACTTTACTAAGAGATCAGTAGTCCTCTATAATATGAAGTTAAGAAAAAGCTCAAAAATGAATTTTTAAATTGTCCAGAAAAATGGAGATACTCTTTGCTCTTGAATCATACAAGTAGTATAGTGCCCGTTTATTTGAAGCATTCCAGCGGCCACAGGATAACTTGTAATGAGCAGTACAAGAAATTGTACCAACTGGCACTTATCTGATGTGTTTGCACTTTACAGTTTGACCTGTTATAAGAAAAAAATACAATAGTGATTATGTTAATAATTGCATATAACAATTGGCCTTACGAAAATATGGTAGGTAAAATTTAATGGTAAAGAAGTTAGTATAATAGTTAAGAAAAGAATTAACTATACCATAGTAACTCAATCATCACCGAGCACAATACAACCACGAATCCACTATGCATTCAACTAGCGTCATTCCTTACCCTGTCTCCGAAGCATCCAGCGTGAGTAGATCAAGATTTTTCAAAGTTATCTTAAATGTCAGATTCGCCGTTCAACACATTTCATGTCAGTGAGGCCACAAAAACAGAAACACATCTATGCCTGACAGAATCATTATTCTCATGAACGGGTGATCGTGAAGACATTCAGAGACATTACACAGAACATACAACAAACATGGCTAGTTAGACGAGAAATGCCACTAGTGATTTCAGTTTTACATGACATTTAGAGAAGCATTACTTATAGCATAATTCTCCATATTTGGGGGACCGGGGAAGAAAACATGCAACAACAAAAACAACAGGAGGCCCAAATTGGATCTCGCAGAAGCAGACTCTAGAATTCCAAACTTGGAGAAGCAAATAGGCTGTTGGGAGGAAAGTATATTCAATTGAAAAACACCCACTACCACCCATATATCCAAGTGACCAAGAGTATTCCATTGAAACAATGGAAGCATAATGTTTACAAATTATTTTGAAAATACAGTTGGCAGACCAAGCTAATCCCCTGTGTTTAACTTTCATGAAATAACAGACGAAGAGGCGGATGGGCTGGTCCAGAGTGTACCTGGGATGACCAATTTTCTCAGGCGTCGTGACCTTCCCAGTATTTGTCGGGTCAAGGATGTATCAATTCCAGATATACAATTCACAATCAAGGTACAGAAGACATGGAAAATCCAGCATCTCATTATAAATACATTTGCGGATCTAGAAGGACCAATTCTGTCTCTAATCCAGGAACATTGTCCAAGCATTTACTCCATTGGCCCGCTACACACCCACCTGAAGTACAGACTAGTTCAAACACAAACAACATTGTCTACAAGTTTGTGGGAAGAAGACCGAAGTTCCATATCATGGCTAGACCACAAGCCCGACAAATCCGTGGTTTATGTGAGTTTTGGGAGCCTAGCCAACATTACAAAAGATCAATTCATGGAATTTTGGGCTGGACTAGTGCAGAGCAATAAGTACTTCTTGTGGGTGGTAAGGCCCAACGTGATTGTTGGAAGTCACCCAGATAGCCCAATGCCAGATAAACTATTGGAGGGGACCCAAGAGAGAGGACTCATGGTGAGCTGGGCTCCACAAGAGGAGGTCCTGTCCCACCGAGCTGTGGGTGGGTTCTTGACTCATAGCGGGTGGAACTCAATCCTAGAGAGCATAGTAGCTGGAGTTCCAATGCTTTGTTGGCCTGCCTTTGCTGACCAGCAAGTAAACAGCAGGTATGTAAGTGAAGTATGGAAAATTGGACTAGACATGAAGGATACATGTGACAGAACAATAGTGGAAAAGATGGTCATAGATCTGATGGATGAAAGGAGGGAAGAGCTGGAAAGATCAATGAGCAAAATGTCAAACTCAGCTAAGAAGAGTATCACAGAAGATGGATCTTCCTATTTTATTTTCAACCGCCTGATTGAGGACATAAAATTGATGTCTGAGAAGAGAGCACACTAGATTTGGATTTCATAGTTTTATACTTCCGTTGTATTGAATTGTGTTATATTCCTATTGTAGAGTAAAGACAGTCGGTGCTTTGCAAAATAGGGTCGAATGTCAACAAGCTCGCCACAATTGCAGAATAAGGTTATAGTACATAAGTCCTTCTCTCTCCTGTCCCCGACACCTGTTGGATGATGGAGCCTAATGGTCGGGTTGGGCTCGGGTTTTGCAAGCAAAGGAGATGGCATGGTCACGAGAATGATGGCACGAGCATGACAGCCTTGGCACGGTCAAGACGAACAAAGAAAGCTGCAGGTTTTGGAGACCGAAAGGTGGCACGGTCGAAACCGTGCCACCAGGCACGGTCATGCCAACATGGCACGGTCGTGCCAAGTTATGGCATGACCATGCCATGTGAGGTGTTGCTTCGGATGCTCGTTTTCTTGCCGTTTTTCGTCAGTTCTTTGTGTTTAATGCCTTGGGTAATTGCTTGTAAATGCTGTATTGACTGATTAGGCTATTTAATCAGTGCTAGAAACCTCCATTGATAGACAAGTGAGTAGTGTAATACAAAGTAAAGCAAGTGAGTGCTTGAGGGAAAGTCTTTGTAAATTACTCAAGTCTAGTGCATCGGTTTCGTGGTTTTTCTCAGGTTTGGGTATTTCCACGTTAAAATCTTATGTCTCAAATCTTCTTTATTTTCTTTTGTCCAAAGTCTCATTGTTGTGAACCCCGATTCCTAACAACACCTTGCTGAATGCATGACTCTGGCAGCCTATTGTTTGTTTAGATGAGATTCTATTTTTTAAGAAAAAATCACTATATCAACTTACTCTGACAAAAACATTGTTGCAGTAATGAAACACTCCAGGATCAGGAAAATATTCCTCATAAAAGTCAGAAAGCCAAAGGGCAGGAATGCACATGCTTAGTCCATACAAAATAGGAACTAACCTCCCTTGCTTTTCTTTGGAGGTGTCTACTGAACACTGTAACATCCTCTCCCCTTTCTGCAGCCTGCACTTGATTCCACTTAAATACTGTCATGTCTCCAACAATAATCTCAGTTCTTGGCTGCAATTATTCCTACTCATAAAATTTTAACCCCTAAAAAGTTTAAAATGTGACAAAGGAATAATATACCTTTTTGCTAAAATTTAACCCCACTAACAAGCGGCCCATTATTGGAGATGCTAAAATTGGAAAGCCATTGGCCAACGAATGTTCCAGGCAAGTCATTAGCCGAAAAAGAAGCTTAAAATTTTGCATAGAAATTCGTAAGATTTGAAGTGAATCCCCTAATAATAGATAGGCCTTCATCAAATCTTGAGAACTCAAATGTGGACACTGTCATACAAAATTTCTACATCCGCTAACCGAAAGGGTGGGAACTCTAGAGACCTCAATACCCAGCTCACGTAATGCATGTTCCTTCCACATTCACCGTAGAACGATCCTCAACCATCCAACATAGAGACAGCAGAAGGCCCAACATCCAAAATACTGGCTCTTGGAGAATTTTAACATAAATATATAGAATGTCGGACTCCATATTGGTGAGTCATTCCGTCATTATCTTTCATAAGTTTTAACATAAATTGTGGCTCTTGGAGCCAAGTGCAAACTCTTAAGCAAATAAAAAGCGACTGTCAAGTGTCAAGTGAAACCGATGGCTCTAGCTAAATGAACTGCTCTTAACTATTGCAATTCCAGAAATAAGCAGAAGTTTTGTTCCTCTTGCTGAATAGATAGTTAATGCAAAGGACCATAAACTTCAAAACGAAGTTTCAAGATACAACTTTGTTCAATCTGTTTAACTACCAACAAGGAAGGGCCAAATGGAATCCAACGAAACACAGAAAATGGAATACAACTTGTTCAAAGCAATGAGAAGATAGGCAAGTACATAAAGTTGGTGCACCAACCAAGAAAAGGACAAAAAAGGAATCCAACGAAACACAGAAAAAGAACCTCACGCAAACGACATAGGAAATAGTCAAAAAGAATAAAGTGGTTCACTCCAAATGCTGGAAAAAAGAAACAGTTGATTCACAATGAGAACAACATCCTACATGTTTCTTATCAATCCCCTGTCTGCTTGTGGCAAATTCAGGATTCAAATCAAGCGGTGTTAAGATAGCAAAAATATACATACGAGATTAAGTACTAAAATTGATTTTTTTTTTACATTTGAAGTACTAAAAATAAAATAAAATAACTAATACACTATAATTGTAAAATAAAATTAAACTACTAATACTTTATTATTGTCCTCGATGAGGTTTCATATTTTGAAACCAAAGCATGATTTTTTCGTTGTTTACACTTTTAAAAAGGTCATCCTTAAATAAGTAATAAGAGTGTCGTTTAAAAACTAATACATTATAATTACTCAATTTGAATCAAAATTATATTCATAACTTCACAAACTCAAAATTAATCAAATTAAGATAGAAGAATTTTATATTTCATTAGTATGGAGTAACTTATGGCTCCATCCAACAACAACATCAAACAATGCATAATTACAACCTATAAAAGTCTAAAACAACACTTAATTTATAAAATTTAATTTAATTAAAGATAAATATGATTCAAAAAATAAACCTCAATATCAGAATTTAATGAGAAAATTAGATTAATTACCAAGTGAAGTGGAGCAAAAGTTACGGCCAAATTGTGAGAAGTCACGGTTGGCTGAGTGGGTGGGTCACAGGCCACCGGAAAAATTCGAGCAGCACAAGGGGATACACAAATCAAGTGAAGTAGAATACTATAAGGAACATCTTTTCTATATAATCTCATAAAAATGTAATATATATATATATATATATATATATATATATATACTCTAAAAATATCCCTTCTCTCATAGTCATTATGCTCTCTTTTCCAACATGCCAAAAACTTAGTCACCTTCACTACTAAATACAAAACTTACATTTAAAATCAAACCTAATCTAAGCAAAATACTAAAATATTTTATGAGAAACAAAGGGGAAATAGGTACCCCAAGTTCAATATACATAATAAGTTACCCACACAAATATGCATATTACCCATGCAGCAAATTGATTTCTGGAATGAAAAACAATGCTTTTGCTAGGAATTAAACACAGGTAGATATAATTTTCTGATTTCTATGGTGTCAAATTATATATATATAATTTTGTTTATTTCTATGGTGTCACATTCTGATTTCTACCACTTTCTGATTTCTACGGTGTCAACTTATATATATATAATTTTGTTTATTTTTTGGATGTAATTTTTCTTTTCCAAAAAACGAGTGGTGTCAAGCGACACCACTCCCAGTATACTAGATCCGCCTACTTCCCCATAGCTACCACTTGCAATAATTTGGCTAGCCCCAAGGTTTTCCACAGACTTTTAGAGTTTAAATCTTGATTTCACTGAGATATGGATCGTCCCATGATTTCTTCCCCTCATGCACTCATGTTTCCACTTCCATCACTGGGTGACATGAGCCCAATGCTAAAACTAGCAGAGCTATTTTGCCTTGCCAATCTGAAGGTCACCTTCATCAACACAGTTCATAACCACAAACGTCTGACCAAACATGCTAACATCGAAGCCCAATTTTCCCAGTATCCAGGCTTCCAGTTCAAGGTCATACCTGATGGGTTGCCCGAGGACCACCCACGGTCTGGTGGGAACTGGCTTCCTGAATTGCTCCAGGGATTAAAATCAAATGCTGAGCATTTTCTGAGAGATGTAATGCCAGGATCAGCTCGCGCATCTCAGATTACATGTTTGATTGCAGATTCCATGTTGAGCTTTGCTTTTGAGGTGGCAGATGAAGCTGAGGTACCAGTGATTGAATTCAGGGCTCTTAGTGCTTGCTTCCTTTGGATTTTCTTCTGTTTGCCCAAGCTCATTGAAGCAGGAGAAATTCCCTTCCAAGGTGTGCAGTTTCTCACCCATGTCTTTGCTTTGTTTTTGTTCCAGAAAATGGACTCCCAGCCACTAAAACAGGCTTCATAGTCCAAAAAGACAAAAACAAAAAACAAAAACCCATGTTATCATGTCTGAAAAAGTCATCCCCAACATTCCATGTCTACGAAGTGTTAAATTCACATTCGGTGGATTGCTTCCACAATAAAAGTAGAAAAGAAAAATGCATTCTCATTTATCAATCTCATGCAATGATGATCATTGAAGAAAAGCAATAATGACTTGCACAAAATACATAAGCATAACCAGGCTATTAGAAATCTCTAATTATTTAAAATCCTAAAGCTCAACTTTCAGAATATGAAACTTCCCTAGCGGTCTCAGTATATAGATGGCAGGTAGAGAAGCATCTTCCCTATCTTAGTTTTCTAGACCTAGACGAAAAGATAAAATATCTAATACCAACAAATTTCTTTTGTCCATTTTAAGAATACTATCAGGCAACTCTAATGCTCTTTGTTTTCTACTTTGATGAAATATAGATGATGATATGGATCGGCTAATCCAGAATGTTCCTGGGATGAGTGACTTTCTCCGGCGTCGTGACCTTCCCAGTATCTTCCAAATCAAGGACAAATCAAGCATATATCCCCAACAGTTTATGAAGAGCATTCAAAGCCTGAAACCCCATCCAATCATTCTGAACACCTTTGAGGATCTGGAAGGTTCAATTCTCTCTCATCTCCAAGCCCATTATCCAAGGATTTATTCCGTTGGCCCATTACATGCTCATCTAAAACAGAGACTTGGCTCAACAAAAAGAATGGTATCAAATTCCTCTACAGGCTTGTGGGAAGAGGATCGAAGTTGCATATCATGGCTAGACCAGAAACCAGATAAATCTGTTATTTATGTAAGTTTTGGGAGCCTTGCTATTCTTACTAGAGATCAGCTTGTGGAGATTTGGATTGGACTAGTGCAGAGTCAAAAGTATTTCTTGTGGGTAGTGAGGCCTGATATGATTACAGGAACTGACCAAGACAGCCCAACCCCAGATGAACTATTGGAGGGGACCAAGGAGAGAGGGTTAATGGTGGGCTGGGCTCCCCAAGAAGAGATATTGACCCACCGAGCTGTCGGTGGGTTCTTGACCCACAGTGGATGGAACTCGACACTAGAGAGCATTACATCAGGGGTGCCAATGCTTTGTTGGCCTTACTTCGCTGACCAGCAAGTGAACAGCAGGTTTGTAAGCCAAGTCTGGAGAATTGGGTTGGACATGAAGGATACATGTGACAGATCAATGGTGGAGAAGATCGTCAGGGAATTGATGGATGAGAGGAGGGACGAGCTCCAACAATCAATGGCAAAAATCTCAAACCTTGCAAAGAATAGTATTACTGAAGGTGGGTCGTCTTATTGCAATTTCAATCGCCTGATCGAGGACATAAAAAGGATGTCTAAAACTGATTGAGAAGAAAACACTTGTTACATCATTGGTTTCTTCCTTTGATGCAAAAATCATTAGTACAAATTTTTCACCGTGTTAGGATGACAAATTTCTACTAGCTCAAGCTCTTAAACATCTACAGAAGTCATGATTATTTTGGAGGCAAAACACACTAGATACCGGACATCCAAAGTATATTACCTATAGTGAATGGTAGCTTACCATTATTGCATATTTAATTGTATTATATAGTTGATTATATTATATCTCGATTACATTATAGCTAACCAAATGTCACATAAAGGCTCATGGAAAAAAAACATCAATGGCTAATCATGCACCGGCAAAGTCAAATTTAGCTACAGAAATTTGATGGCAAATAAAACGTTGTAAAAGGAAAAAGTAAATGCTAAGAAATAGCTCTATGAACCATGGTAAAAACGTAGTCGAAAGAGAGAGCGGCGCATGAGAGTGACGCGCTTGAAACGGAGAGAGATTCTGCGCTCATGATGATAAGTTTACAAAGGAGGGAAAACTGGAAAGGGTCTGAGGTTGTACGCTAGTCTTGAGCGGGAACCAAATTCCATGTGAATACTACTCTTAGGCCATTTTCGCCACAATCAACTCTTTGCATAGTGTTTTTAAAATAGTGGATATATATACAGTTATTCAAGTTATAATTGAAGGAAATATGTTCGGTTAATTTAACGGTTAGATTATTTGATTATTGTAAATTGATGTGAAAAGTTATATACAAGTTTTTAAATACAAAATTAATAAAAGGATATTTTGACAATAAATATAAAATTTAATATTCTTAATGTTTCATAAACACTACTTAAAACATTATAAATTATCACAAATATTAGTTGAAACAATATTTTATCGAACATTAATATTTGAATGATTAGAATTTAATTTTGTCAAAATGTTAAGCGCTACTACAAATATTGTTGTCGAATAAGACCTTAAGTGGGTGTTAATTTATTCAACTGTTAAAATCGTTGTAAATATTTACTAGAGATTTAAGTTCAAATCTTGCCTTACATTGGTATGAGATACGGACCTTAATATGAGCTTGCTTACTATTATAAAAAAATATTTTAAAAATTGTATATCGAGTAATATCCAACGGTTAGACTTCATTTATATTAGAAAAACAAACCTCTTAGTTTCAACATTACTATTTTCTACATTTGCCCATCACCTTTTGTTTTAGTGCTCTTTATCACTACTTATCAGTGGTCAATATATCATAACTTGTCACTCCTTATCATAATTTTACGTAGATGTATATATTAATAAAGGACATGAATAACATAAAAAGATTGTTCAATTCTTTTTTTTTGTTTTTTTGATCCAAGAAAGGGCTATATTAATTCATATCCAGATGGACTTCAGCATCCAAACTAGTCAAATTAGTGATACAATCTGAACCATTCTCAAGCCAAACTCAAATATTAGAGTCATAGGGTTGGAGATATGCTAAAGTATGAGTAACTCTATTACCCTCCCTTTTACGAAAGAAAACGTAAAAAAGTAAAAAGATTGACAAATACGTAAGATATCATCAATAATCAACCCTATAATAGAAGCCAACAAAACCCTCTTCTTTAACTTAGAAACAAGAGTGACACAGCCCCTTCAATCTCCAAACTAGTGAAACCTCTTCTTACCACTTTAACTAACGCAAACCGACAAGCTCTCACTTATTCAATTTCAGGCCCTAGGAACCCCGGCTCCTGTTCAATTCAACTAAACATAAATACAATGAGATCATGAATGAAATTAAAGGGTACAATAATTTTTTTTGTTCTTTATTTCACTTATTTTTTTATATTATAAATGAATTTAATGTAAAGTATAAATTATTCGTGAACATGGTTTTACGCTATCCAGTTAACAATTATGGCCCTGTAAATACTTAGAATGGCTTAGGATTATTTTTTTGTTAATTTTATTTTTATATATTATTATAGGCTTTAGTTAGAGTATTAATATATTTAGTATTAATTTTCTGAATTTTTATAACTCGTTTGATAAGTTTTGAGGTTTATTTTCTAATTTGGGTTAAAGTAAGTTTTTAATTTAATAAATTTTTAAATTTAGTTTTTGCACTTAAATTTTAGGTTTTTAGGGTATATTTAGGCAAAAAATTATACAAAGGTACCCTCGGGTTTGGTTTAACTATTCTTAGGCCCCGAGGTATGAATAATTACTCCTAGGTACCACGACTAGCGTTGTAAATTATCCAAAGGTACCCTTAGCTTTGTTATAACTATTATAAGGCCCCTAAGGTATGAAATACTACTCCTAGGTACCGACTTTTGCAAAATATTATCCATAGGCACCTTAAGGTTTGGTGTAACTATTTAAATGCCCCTAAGGAATGAAAATATACTCCTAGTTATACTTCCCTTTGTTGTAATGTTTTCTACGGTGCATTTCCAACATTGACATCATATATCCCATATGTTGAGTAGGAAATTTAAAATTTTTTGTTGCGGACCAATTTTACCTCTGTTTTTAATAATTGAAATTAAAAACATTATTTTTTACGTTCTTCCCATCTAACAAGATAAAACTTGTAATTTCTTTATATTCTAATCTTTATAGTTATTTGTTTCAAAAACTTTGTGCTTACAAAATTTATAACTTTTTTATGTTGTGATTTTTATAAGTAATTTTTTAATTATTTAAAATTAAAATTGAAAATGTTGAGAATAATAAACCCCAAATTTATGTTGTGATTTGAGTAAGATTAATAATAAACCCCCAAATTTGACGATCAATTTGGCGACCAATTTGAGATTGTAACATTATTAATCTGATTAAAATCATTAATACATTATACAAATTTAAAACCCCCAAATTAAACCCTAAATACAACATCAATGGGAGTAAAAACAATTACCATAGCAACGCACAACGGATGGCGAATAGAGAGATGAGAGAGAGAGAGGAGAACGAGTGTACACGATGGAGGCGACAAACAGCGCGGGAAGGGGGGAGAGAGGAGAACGAGTGAAGGAAGGATATGAAAAGCTGATTGAGCGGAGAGAAGATTAGGGATTTTGAAAAATTACAATTAAAACAAAATATTTTAAGTTTGTTTGGTTAAATTTTGCGAGGCCTTATTAAGGGTAAAAGAGACTTTTTAATCATTCCGGTAACTTTTGGGCCGGAAAAGGGCCAAAAAGAATATTACGAGTAAAAGTCGAGGTACCTAGGAGTAATTATTCATACCTCGAGGGCCTTAGAATAGTTACATCAAACCCGAAGGTACCTTTGTGTAATTTTTGTATATTTAGGTCTAGAAAATAGTTTATTTATTTATTTGGCCAATTTGAAAAGATTACTATTATATATTATTATATATATATATTTAATTATTTAATTATTTATATCAACAACTCATATTTAATGGAGCAATAATTTTTATGATTGAAATTACATTAAGCTTATACAATTACTTCCATTACGAGTATTTGATCAATTTAAAAAGATTACTATCATATATTTTTGTCACACTCATTATGCCCATGTTTTGGATTATTGTTTGAGCTTACTATGTGTAATTAGATGGGAGCAATTCTTTTGGTTTAGATAAAATCTGAGAGCAACCTTGTACACATCTCTCCTTAGAGGATGTTAAACTGTCGGCTACATCAACGAATGCCCTTTTTGCTATGATCTCTTACTATATTTGATTTTATCCCATGATCTTTAATTTCTTATAATCATCACCAAAGTCGTAGTATATATTGAGTTTAGAAAAAGGTTAAAAAGTTTACATCAGTTCAACTGATAAAGTTCATAAAAATTGTTACAAGAGACTTAAGTTTGAAAGAAACCTGCCTATATTGACTTTTGTGTCTCATTCAAAAAAATAAAATAAAATAAAATACTAAAACCATTTAAAAAATGAAAATCAAATGGTTAACTACCCACCATTTTATAGCGAAAAATTGAGAGAAAAATTTAAAGAAGACGGTATAATAATTATAGCATAGATAGTATTGTTTCATATGTTATGACCTTAGGAAGTAAACATGTATAATATATGATCTGATAAGAAGTGGGTTTAAATGTGAGCCATCTGACGGAGATTCATGGGATAAGAGAACAAATCAGGGCCGTTGTAAGCCATCAAAGCAAGGACTCGATGAACAGCTTGGGTTGGATGATAACCATCCCAGAAGGCATATTTGTCTCTGTCCATACATGGTATTGACAGTGGAATGCATGTCTTTTCTGCTCTGTTTCTCCCACTTCCACAACATGCTTCATTCACCACATTTAACCCTGCATTTCATACATATACACTCACATGATCTTTATCTAGACGACACATTTGGATTTATTAATTAGTGCTTACATAATATTTTGTTCGATTTTAAATCAATAAATCGACGTGTACTAGTTTCACATGACATGAATAAAAAATTATAATCAATAATAAAAAACACTTGAAATGGGCTATCTCAAGCTCAATTTGGCTCATAATATTCAAGGCTAGAATTCTTTTTTTAAAAGAATTGCAAAAAGTTTGGTTGAGGTAGACGCTAGTCATTTTAGGATCAGAGTATGTCCTAAAGTTCAATAAAAGTTGAAAGATGTTCTTGTTGAATCATTGCTTTATTAACCATTATAATCCATTGAACACAGACCGATCTAAAGAATTCAATAATTTATGTTTTCGGGTCTGATTAGTGATTACTAGGACAGGTTGAACCAACTTACAAACCCACAAACTTCCCAACCCAACTCAACTCAACATACTCAAGCTTGAACCCTAGCCATCAAACTTATTTGACCACATAGGCATCAAATTAACATTAGGAATGATTTGAAGGTCATCAGAATAGTAAATTCAATAATTGGTTATATGGGTTACCATATTTGGAGGGATGACTAAGGATCTCCATGAAGGAATCAAAGGTATTGCCAAAGATAAAAGTGGCATCGGCATGAGTGGCATTGAGCTGATCAACCAGGGTCTTGAGCCTTGTGTTGAACATCTGAGCGACATCGTTGCTGAAGTTGACACATTTCCCAGCAGGGGATCGAGCCCCGGTTCGTTGAGCAGGTGAACAACCGAGGGCGGGTACTCCCGCCACAAAGAACCTCCTTAGCCCTTGATCATATAGTCCCTGTGGAAAGAGAACAGAGACAGATACCGTGAGTCGTATGCCCTAAAACCCCAACTATGATAGAATGCATACGCAAACCTATATAAAAACATAAGCCAATTCAATTTTGACCTCAAGCTGAATTAACCCGAGTGGAATCCAATCTGGCCCAACGTTTTCCTCCAAAGTTATTGTTTTTTAATAAGCCAATTTTATTAGACCTGACCTCCAGCAAATTAACTTGAACTGAACATGACCTTATTAGCAGCAATTGGTGTAGTGGTCCTCCAATTGTGCAATTCTCTTGGTTGAACGCACTCTTATTCTTTGATATATTAATTTAGTTCTTAACATACTGGTAGGCCAAAGTAGTCATTCAGATTAGACTACATATAGGATCCCATATGAACCCTCAGGTTCAATAATGTGGTTCAAAATCTTAATATTATTATATAAAGCTGGATGTAAATGAAATTCGAACCCGATACCAACACTAAAATAACCTTTTTTTTTTAGGGAGTGTGACATACCATAACATGCTTAGTGTACTGGGTTATGAGAAGGTCAGCAAATTGCTCAGGCTTAAACTTAGATCTGCTGCCATAAGAAGGGATCAAATAATTGTTGATGTAGTCATTGCTTCCAAGAATCAGCACAGCCAATGCCCTTGTAAGATACTGCTGGAAATCTCCATCACTCAATTGGTCCTCCAATTGCCTCTTGGTTATCCCAAAATTCTCTACCTGTTTACTGAAGCTAAATCTCTCCCCCTGCAGTCATTTTAATTCTGTCTCAGTCTATTTTTTTGCCCAATAATTAGAATTTAAACCGGTCATATTGTTCTAGTTTCCTTGTCCTGTGTCAAAGAAATTCAAACAGAGATTTCAGAGATCTCTGATAAAGAGGGATGTAATACCAAGGCTTCTCCACTTTCTTCCAGGATTCCTCCGGCAGCTGAGGCAAAATTCACTCCATAGATGATGTCTCGATCCGCTGCAAAAGGATTTGCGTAGGCTGGAACATATGGTAGGCCTAACAATTCAGCTGCGTAAAAAAGTTTTTAAAAAAACAAGTAATCAACATAATGATAGATTGATCAAAAATTATATGTAATAGGATTTCATTTTTTATTGTGATTCTCAAATCTTTTATGTAGCTTATCAATAATTGGAAAAAAAAAAAAAAACACAGTTCAGGGCAACATACAATCGTACATGTATCTATCACTAATCAGGCTTATCAAGTATATAGTTGTATGTATTAACGTATGCAGAGGGATACAAGTTTGAAGTCGATTATTAAACTCCTCTTTATGCTTTTATGTATCTTATGAATGATATAATTTAAACTATCTAATACGTACGTAATTAAATTAATACACGAACAATTAGATCAAATTCAACAAAAACAAAAGGTAACATTACCCAAAAAGTCGATACGAGTCTTTCCGTTGGTGAATCTGCCCGTAGGACCCTGGAAATAGTCGATGCCATAGGGCCAAAAATTCGCCTTTGCTTGGGAATTTATGTAGTTGTTGTTTCCATTGTCAATTAGTGAATCTCCAAACACAAACATTGCTGAAAATTGTGGCTCACCACCCACTTTTCCATCACACAGAAATATCAACCCCTCAATCAATACCAAAACACTAATACTTGCCCATTTCCTTAGAAACCCTCTCATGAAGCATAATTTCTCCATCTTTTGATGGTCTTTTCTTTTCTGATCTTGGCGGTGGTGTATGGTGTAGTTATATTTATAGGCCATGTAATGTCAAAAGCATGCAAAAGAAGACTGAGATCAGTTCAGTTTTCTTCTCTTTATTTTTTTAAAAAATATAAATAAAATTTAGCCCTTTTTCCTTTGCAACGGCTCTTAAAATCTTGCTTTAGAACCAACCATTTCCCTCTTTCTCATCATAATATAGGCATGTTTTGCTCGAGCACCTTTTCTCTTTTCTGGGGTATGAGCTATGAGGCGTAGGTAATACCGACCCGTTACCATTTTCATCAAAATTATGTATATTTTTGGATCATTGTACAAACTTGATAGTAAACATTTATGTCGTACTTTACCTATAATGTGGCACGTATTTTGTAACTTAATATATCAAGAGCAACTATTTAACAATTGTTTGAGTAAAAAAAAAACCGCGTCGAATTATTCATATTACCCAAAAAAATTGTTAATATATTGTTATCCCAATATTTTTAAACTATCACTTTCTAGTACAAAATTTTCATCTATTATCATCTCTGGTTAGTGATCGAATTAATATCTACAATATTTTGAGAATAGACGATTTTAATCGATGTTAAGCAAAATATGAATGGATAACATTTATAAGGGTCATTTGACGCCAATAATTTGACCTTCGGGAGTATTAGATATTATTAATTTCACATTTTAAATTGGGCGTCAATATGCTACCTTTAGAAATATTAAATATTTTTTTAATTGAATACCAATAATCTCACATTTGACTACCCTGTTTGTTTTTTTGGACTACCACCGAGTTATAAGAGATTTGATTAGGCAACAATAATGATGTATCGGGACACATAACACACTATCCATAATACTCTACAACTATATATTATCTCATATATCATCATCAATGTAGAATTAAGGTTCCGTTACTCAGTGACGAGTCCAAAAAAAAAACAAATAGGGCCAATGGTAGGATTATTAAGGTCCAATTCGAAAAGTAAGATTATTGGCATTTAACACTTAAAGTTATTCACATCCAATTTGAAAGGTGGAATTATTGACGTCCAATGCTCACAAATTTGAATTATTAGCGTCCAATAACCCTATTAATAATATATTTTAACTTTTACGAATTTGTGTACTAGTTATACTGATAAAAACTAGGGATAGAATACTTGGTTGGCACGAAAAGGAAGACGATTTGCATGGCAACATCATGTGAGGGTGCATGAGGAATATTAATTTGAGATTGATAAGTGGCTCTCAAAAAGCAATATATATATCACTTAATAACAAATTAAACGAGAATAATCATGAGATAATACTCGAGATTTATGACTTCAAATTCACAAGATTAGTTAGATTGGTCTCCCTAATAATGGGATTATTTCATGCATATTATCCCCCACAAAGTACTTGCTACTTCTATACACATAAGCCTTCAAGGGGGCCACATTAATTATCAAACACAATACAACCCAAAAAAAAAAGGGAGTAATTTCAAAACTACAATATTGTTGTATCTAAAATCCTTTTTTTTTTATTGAATTATTAAAAATCTTGACAAAGTTCATGATCGTCTCATGACGATATATGAATCCATACGTATTTAATTACGTACCCACTTATTTTGTATCTATTTTTTACATGATAAGTTTAGGTATTTACGGGGCCCTATATCTCAAAGACCCAAATGGGCCAACGATCACGGTAGGGGAAGGGCCCAAGATAAACCCAAACTCCTACGCACTCCTCGAACTCTCATTGTGCCTGTGAAAAGTGAGGGACACCACTGAGGCAAATATTTCATCGTAGCCACTTGTTTTATACTTAATTACATGGCAAATACGTAATTTTCTTAGGATATATTCTTTCAACTTATTATTTCTCTACTACTCAAAAGTTTTTTCCATTTACTTCTAGTTTATACTTTTAAAAACTTATTTCTTCTAGCTCCTCCAAAATTTTATACATTTCATTCTCTCTCTCTCTCTCTCTATCTTAAACTTGATCTCTTTACTTTTGATCATAAAATTGTAATTTATTTATTATATTTTTATTTTTAATTAATAAACATATACTACAATTTAAGAAATTCTAAATATGGGATATCGATATATATATAATTTAATTTTAAAATTCACTAGAGTTCATCACAAAAGTAATAACATTCGCTTTTTTTCTGAAAAGTTAATTATACAATAAGATAAAACATTATAAAATGAAGACCAGATTGTTAAAATGTAACCAAAATGTTAAATATTACTCCACCCCTTACCATTCCACAGCAAAAAGTAAAAAATAAAATACATTAGAATCAGGAATTGGTACTATAGCAATAGTAATTGTAGCATAAATAGTATTATTAGACTAAAAATCATTTACATATATAGAAAGTTAATTGACATGTATATATATATATATATATATATATATATATATATATATATATATATATATGATTGATAAGGTGGATTAGTTAAGTTTTACTGGAATCGGTCTCTCTACTTCAAGACTAGGATAACATCCTAATCTTCCTTAATTCGTGAAATTAATCGGAATCCATATTAAGAGTTGTGGGGAATGTTGGATGTTGAGATGTAAAACAGGGTTTAAATATGGGCCATCTGATGGAGATTGAAAGGATGGGAGAAAGAATCAGAACCGTTGTAAGCCATCAAAGCAAGGAGTCGGTGGACAGCTTGAGTTGGATGATAGCCATCCCAGAAGACATATTGGTCTCTATTCGGACATGGTATTGACATTGGAAAGCATGCCTTTTCTGCTCTGTTTCTCCCACTTCCACAGCATGCCTCACCCACTGCATTGATCCCTGCAATATTACATAATAATTCACTCTCATTTGTAATAATTCTCCATTCCATTGTAATATAAAACAAGTCATGAAATGGGAAATGTACGTAGATACCAACAAAATGTCAGCTGCGGTGGTAGCGGCCTCGCCTTGTTGAGGAAGGGAATACAAGTTCAAATATCTGAAAGTGTATTTATGGGGAGAACTTTTATCTTAAATACTTACAACCCGAAAGGGATTAGACTTGGCAGAGCTGACGATACCTTGGTTTTAACGAAAAGATTAATGTACATAGATTGTTCAAGCTAATATTTTGATAGGCTGAGAGCAAAGCAAGCCTTTGACTGGTATGAGCAATTGCAGGAGTTATTGTAGAGTTGAGGTCAGATTCAAATGAACTGTTGTCATGGCCCTAGCTAGCCAACAAAATTATTTGACCAAAATCAACATAATTGAGATTGCTGGGTTTAATTTGTAGTTAGTTATATGGCCTACCATATTTAGAGGGATGAGTAAGGATCTCCATGAAGGAATCAAAGGTATTGCCATAGATGAAAGTAGCATCAGAATGAGAGGCATCAGAATTAAGCTGATCAACCAGGACCTTGAGCCTTGTGTTGAACATCTGAGCCACATCATTGCCGAAGCCGAAACAATCCCCGGCAGCAGCTCCGGACACGATTCGCTGACCTGGGGAGCAACCAAGCGGCGGTAGTCCCCCAGGAAGAACCTCCTCAACCCTTGATCATATAGTGCCTGTGGAGAAAGAAAAGGCAGAAATCATGAGTAGACTGAGTATTCTTATGTACATATGCCAGACTGCAAAAGTAACCCAAAACCCGAACCAAATAACTGAAATCCATATATGAATCAACATCGTAAGTAGGCCAATCTCATTTGTATTAGTTGAGCTATAGTCGACCTGAAACTAAATTTACCGGACCCGAACCTACATCCTAGGCATTCACGTACCATAAGATGCTTGGTGTATTCGGCTACAAGAAGTTCAGCAAATTGTTCAGGGTCATGTTGAGCACTGGTGCCATAAGCAGGGATCAGGTAATTGTTGATGTAGTCATTGCTCCCAAGAAGCAGCACAGCCAATGCCCTTGTCAGATAATCCTGTAATTCTGCCTCATTCAATTGGTCCTCCAAGTGCCTCTTGGTCATCCCAAAGCTCTCTACCTGTTTACTGAAGCTAAATCTCTCCCCCTGCATTCATTTCAATTCTCTCTCAATCTATTTTTTTTGCCCAATCTATGATGGCAAAATTGATGTATAATATAAAATTTATCCATGCAAAAATATTATTAACTAGTTACAAAATAAAATTAAGGATAAGAAGAAGACTGTCAGCATTTAGAGGGGGAAAATATACCATGGCTTGTCCACTTTCTTCGAGGATGCCTCCACCAGCCGAGGCATAATTCACTCCATAGGCGATGTCATGAGCCAAGGCAAAAGGATTTGCGAAGGGTGGAACATATGGAAGCCCTACCAATTCAGCTACATAAAAACGACATGACGAAATCATGTTAAATACAGTGGCAGATTCAAAAATTTTATACATTGATATTTTTGTTTTAGAATTATTTTTCAAGGAACGATTGCCAAAAACACTATCAATATGAATATGTCGCTAATCAAATACTAAGATTTGTCTACTATATACTTCTATGTATCAGTATAGATGGAGATAATGTAAGTGGAGTTTGTTATAATTACCTAACTCTTCACACGCTATCCATCACTTATAAGATGAAATTAATACATGAACGATAAGATCGAATTTGGCAAAACGATAACATTAAATTACCAAGACAGTCAACATAGGTCTTTCCATTGGTGAATCTCCCCGTAGCGCCCTGAAAAAATCAATGCCGTAGGGAAAAAAATTGGCCCTTGCTGCAGACAGTATGTAATTGTTGTTTCCATTGTCAACTAGTGAATCTCCAAACACAAACATCGCAGAAAATTGTGGCTCACCACCCACTTTTCCATCACTCAAGAATATTAACCCCTCAATCAAAACCAAAACACCAATACTTGCCCATCTCCTTAGTATTTTTCGCATCATCATGCACAGTTTTTCTCCATCTTTTGCAATTAATTCTCATCTCTTTCTCTCCCAATTTTGATGATCTTTTTTTCTTTCAGTGGTGGTGTATAGTGTGTAATTATATATAGGCTAGATAATGTCAAAAAGCATACAAAATCTGTTGGATTTATTTTTTTTTTTTTTGCTACCAAGAAAGTTTAGTCTTGCTTCAACAAACTATCTCCCTCCTTGATATATATCATAATTTAAGCATGCTTGTTCTAGCAGTGTTTCCCTCTTTGCTGGCAAGGGTATGAGGTGTAGGTAACGCCTTTACATTTGCCATTTGAGTGTAACTACTAACTAGTCAGTTATGTCTTGGTTTTTTCCCCGGGAGATAGTACAATTTGATTATAATACAAAGTGAGAAGAAAATTGAACCCGAATTTAATGTATTTAAGAGCTCAATTTTGACTACTAGATCAACGGCTGATTGGTATATCTTGATTTTTTTTTTGTGAATGTACGAAATGTGAATATAACATAACTACTAACAAAGGAAAGAAGGAAAAGGGATCAAGACAAGTCGATGGACACAAAACTCAAACGTGTAAAGAGAGACTGAATTAGGGTCTGTTCAAAACTACATAAAACCATAATCTATTTATATTTTCTATTCATTTCTGTTCTTTTATATTCGTTTCGTTTGTTTTTGTTCATTTCTTCTCTTTTCGTTATTCGTTTCTATTCGTTTTTGCTCTTTTTGTTCGTTTTTGTTCATTTCTTCTCTTTTTATTCGTTTCTATTTCTATTTATGTATATTTTTAAATGTAACTTCGAACAGGAATTTTAAAAAAATACTAATTTGTGTGTATGTATTTTTTTCCTTTTTTTTCTTGTTGAAAGATACGAATTTGTTAAAAGAAGAGGAAAAGGATTTGGGCTGGTGGGGAAATTTGATGAAGAGATTGTAAGCCCAAAAGGCCAAGGACTGACCAGGATGGCCCAAATAGGTAGCTCGTTGCTTTCCGCGAACTACTAACTGTTCGCTTCTCTCTCCTCCATTGTTGAATCTTGATTCTCTCACTTCACAACTCCTTCATCTTGAAGTTGCAGTAGATCCAGCGTTTCCAACTCCGGAATCCAGATCAGAGAGAGGAGAGAGAGAATGGAGAAGATAAGCTCGGCGTTTGAGACGGTGAAGAATCACCAAGCTGTGGAGAGGATGAAGATGCTTGTAGGCATGGAAATCGATGAGGAATCCGCCACTTCCACCGCCGCGCAAGAAGATACTTCTTTCTCTTTCATGGATGATTTCAATCGCAACTGCGCTTTGTCTACCACTCAGGTTTCTCTCTCTCTCTCGATATCTTAAATCCGATCCGTTATCTCTGATCATAAACCCTTCTTTTGTTTATTACAACATTCGGATTGTTCTTACTCCATAGACTTTTTTCCTATATTCAACCCAGTTTTTTGATCTGTTCATCAATCTGAGAGCAACGAATTTGATCATTGGAGAATTCTATGTGCTTGGTAATAGAGACTCTGATCAAATTGAAATGATAAGTTATATGGTGTGAAAGTCAATTTCCAGCCCAATGAAGTAATGGAAATGTTGAAATTTTCATGAAAAGCTAGAAGCTTCTGATGAATCCATAATGCTTGTTAAGCCATATATGAATGCCTGAGTTGGATTTTATGAAACATGAGCTTGGTTTTTTATTTACAAGTTGGGATTAGTTGTTGTGCTTCTTTTTCTGTCGATTAAATAAATTAGAAGTGTTGAAATTGTTGGATTTTTCTGTTACTGCCTTATTGGACAAATCCAATATGTCCATTTGTCACGCACTATACTAGTGTTGCAAGGAAGAGCGTAGGTAACATTGATCGCATCTTTTTGTGTCCGGGAGCTTCTGTGTATTATATTTAGTCAGGACATCTACTTGGTACTGAAATTCCCTAAAACCTTTTGCAAAGCGTAATGGAAACTTGGTTAACTAGTTATATGAAGCCAATTCAGGGTGAGGAGTTTCTGACGACATAGTTTAGGATAGAGAATTTAGATTTAGACTGCCTGCTGTCTATGGCCTGCTGCCAAACCGACCAACAAACCCGTGCAGAAATGCGAAAATTGGTAATGCTTGCAGTGACTCCAGGCTCCATATTACTGTTTCGTGTGATGGGATCCGTCTATTTCAGCCAAAATCGGACAGGCGTGAAGAAGACTGACATTAGACCTGATTGTGCTCATGAACAGTATGTGGATACCCTTCTTTCCTGTTCCATGGTTCCCCTGACCCTTTTTCTCTGGATCCCTCCCTATGTCAGACATAACCAAACCTAACTTTTTAATTCGATTTGTGGCTAGTAACATGTTTCTTTTGCATTGTCTTCCTTGTGGATGGTTCAACTACTTGAGTTTTCAGTATATTTTTTTAAAAGCATGCAACCATTGACTTTGTGTCTCCCCCCCAACTTTCTTCCTACAGAGAATTCAAGGGTTCGTTATATGCTTCGTGGCTGGGTTAACCTGTACGTTTCTGGTAAGTCTGGGTTCAGCTACTGATGTTCCCCTTTTTTCCTAATGGTTCTCAATTGTAATCATTAACAACTAAAGGTTATTTTTTAATCTAGTCCAGTGTTTACTGTGTTCTAGAGTAGAACCATGTTTTAGCCCTATACCATCTCATTTCATGAGCATCAGTTGAAGTAGAAAAAAGAAATGGAGAATCATCAAAAAGATGAAAAGCGGGACATTGATTCCAATCTGTTAAAATATCTGTGTTTGCTGGTGCTGTGGAGAACCTGAAATGCATACGAGAATTATGCTGAATACTGATTAGGCTTTGTACCACCTTTTTTCTTCATTGCTTCCCTGACTCACTTCACAGTACCCTAAGAGATTGAAGGTAACAAAACCATCAAAGGAAAAAGTAATGGCCATCAATGCAGATCGTCCACAAATAATCCTGATTGGTTCGGAGGAGAAATTAGAATAGCAAGTAGCAGAGCAACGTAGAAATTCATCTTGATTCAAAAAAGATATATGCATATTCTATATTAGTTCTCGATTTTCTATCCCTCTAGATATATTGCACATATTGTTTTGTTCTACAGGCGCTAAACTTTCACACCTATTCTTATGCCATGCAGTCTATGCTTGTTTTCTTCAATCCAATCAAGTTCGGCATCACTTTCACCTTTGGAAACTTGCTTTCTATTGGAAGGTTTGTATCTAAGTTATATGTCTTTCCTGCTATCTTTGTCATGGAAATCACGCTTCAGGTGCGCCTAGACCCATTGAGCCTCGAGGCTAAAATCTCCTCATCATGATTTCCATTTTCCCGACTCAATTCTACTTTTTGAGGCTCATTAACTCATGGAAAAAGCATGTGGTGCTCACCTCTTGCCTCATGGGCCTCATTTTTTCATATCTTCTGAGAGGGAGAGATTAGATAGTAAACCATCAAAGCTCTAAATTTTGTTCCTATTGATACTTGCCTAATAAAATTGATACAATTTCAAGCAAACACGTGCAAGCAGTTGTGCTATCTATCTCTAACATTAGTTAGAGCCTTGAAATACTAATTTGGTCATTATCTTGTTCATGCTCCGTTGCCTTCTATTATTTTCCATCCTAATTTGGGTCTTTTGTTTGGCAGCACAGCTTTCCTTATAGGTCCGAAAAGGCAGGTAACAATGATGCTTGATCCTGTTCGTATATATGCAACTGCCTTGTACATTGCGAGTATGATTATTGCCCTCTTCTGTGCACTCTATGTAAGCATTGTATTCTTCCTCTTTTCCCGTGTTCTTTCCGCTCATGTTGGAGCCTTGTTTCTTGATATAACTGATGCATTTCTTATTTAATTGTGTTGAACAGGTTCATAGCAAGCTCTTGACGCTCTTTGCAATTATTCTAGAGTTTGGTGCTCTGACGTGGTAATTCTATTCAGACACACTCTTCCCCCGCGCCCCCAAAAAAAAAAAGGGAAAACAAAACATTTCCATGGTTGTCCCAGTTGATTATCAACCTAACTTACAAGTAAGCTTGAACTGGCTATAGTTTAGGACTTGGACAAGTTAATAAGCCGCTGTTATACTTTCCCATGCATTACCCACTGCTTGAATTCATTATAATGCTTTCCTTGATTGTACTAATTGCATTTATGCTAGTGCAAGTTTGGCAATAAAGCTGCTGTTTCCTGACAAACTGTGCTTTGTTCCTTGCAAAGTTAATGTTTCATTGTTGTCCAAAAATTAAAATTATTCATCTTGGATGCGGTGTGCCGATCAATACTCCTGGTTCCAAGTTGAGATGGAATCTACAAATTGATTTTGGCCCTCTCTCCAGTAGTTGTGAGTTTAACACTAGCAATGGTATATACTATGTAAAAAATACCCTCGTTCGTCTAAGCTAAGGTTATGTTTATTCTGTGGACCTGGGGTTAGTCAATATCATGCTCACCATGTCTTCTGTGTATTGTGAGTTGCAGGTACAGTTTGAGCTACATTCCATTTGCTCGGGCCATGGTCACCAAAGTCTTTGTTGCTTGTTTTGACACCGAGTTTTAGCTTCATATATATGTGAACACAATACCAGAGATGCTTTGGCTGGAGATACAGAGAGAGAAGGTCTGTTAATGCATTAACTTCCTGATCAATTTTGCTGTTTAGGCCCCCAGAAAGTTCCCTGAATGTACATATAGAGCACGTACAATCCTATCCAAAAAGGGATCACGTTTAGCCTATGTATTCTATGTAATTCGAATTTGCCAATGTAATCAACTGATGTGGTGTTCGGATTGCTGAATCTGGACCATCCATCTTGTAATTAGCACATTTCTTGCCGGTTCCAGAAGAATAAACCAATTTGATTACAAGTGTTCTGAAAGTTTGCTGCTTTCAAGTCTCTCTCTCTAGCATTATGGTGGTTAATAGGCTGGACTTGGTTGGTCTACATGAGGAACTAACTTGAGCTAGCTGGGTTCTTCGGGTCCATAAGGTGGCTGGCTAAGATTGCTGAATGGTTCTTCAAGTTGAACCAAGCTGATTTGAATCTTGAGAAATACCTTGTGTTTATCGCCTGAATATTGATTTTTCCGGGGTTCTTTTGGGGGGTTTGATGATGCTTGGATCGGTCCAGATTGACCTCTGTCATGGGATGAACTAGTGTACTTACAAGTCCAAGTTGGACGAGCTCATGGCCTGGGCTAGCTCGAGATAGATTTATCAACGGTTTGTTGATCTATTCCCAAATTATATCATGGTCCTTGAACAATTAAATATGTGAACGTTGGTAAAAACGACGTCCTTTAAAAAATACTACCTTAGTCAGCTACATGTGGTTGCAAAGTGTGATATTTGGCGCAAAGTCTTCAACTGAGGTCTTGGGCAAAGTATATGTAAGCTTTTAGGCCGACTGGGGCTTGATTGGCATAGTTGCTCTTGCCTCATCCTCCCCACCTAGGTTCAATATGGGGGAACCTTCATGTGTCATTTCTTAGAATATGAAGGGGATGAGTGTTGGGCTTTGGGCATGGGCAGTTTTTCCCTCTCCCCTTGGGCCAGTTGGCCGACTGAGTTTTCCCGGAGATAGGGAGCCAGTGGGTGGCTCCACTTATCCAAAGAAAAAAAAATATATGTAAGCTTTTATATAACATGAGTATATACTTTCTAAAGACACATAAACACTGAATTAAACATGTAGTGGTAAAACATATGTCTTTTTTAACTCATATTTATTATCAAGGTTTATACAAATAGATACTTTTTTTGGAGTATAATCAAAAATTCCTATTATACACCTAAGTGTATATACTCCCACAAATTACGTAAGTATTTACATATCAAAAGTACCTATATAACAAATATACATCGGAAAAATATTTATATACATGACATTTGAGAGTATGCACTATCAGGTATATTATATACATCACCTATGAGATGAGAATAGTTAAAACATTTTACATTGTATTATTGTAACATGTGTTATGATAATGATTTGTCATTTGACTAAGTAGTAAGGTGGCATGATAACTTTAATTCACTTAATAACTTGATTATAGTTGTTTACACATTAATTTGAAAGCTAAAGCATGTTCTAATGATCATTGTCTTGAGACAAACCTACTAAAGATAGTGTCACTTCGTGCCACGCATATAATCATCATGTAAAAATGTAAAAGAAATGAGTATTTAGCCGTCTATCAAACCCACAAGCCGCTCTCTTTTCCTATGAATTTTCAAGGTAATAATAATAGTTCATATCGTGAGAGTTAATTATCTTAAACGATAAAGTTCTACAAGTATTATCATCAAAAATTTGAATTTAAATTCACTTATATTTGCTTTGTCTTTCATTTTGTTACAAAATCTTATTATTATGAATTTAAAATTTAAAAAAAATAAAAGCAGGGCCAATTACCACCCCTATACTTAGCATAATCAAACCCCTAATATCAACAAATTAACACAAAATTGTGGGTTATTAGGCATCCTAAGCTTTAACCTACCCTAATTAACGACTATTTGTAGTAGAATTGATGATGAATAATAATTATTGCTATGAAACTACCATGACTAGATGAGGCGTATTTCACTTATGCACATGCATCCTACTTGTTTTGCTCAATAATTCTTCGTCCATTTCCTTCTTTTTCTGTTTTTTATTTTTAAAATAACTATATTAATACCCTCATTTTTTGTTCCCCGTTTATTCACATTAATTTTGTATAAATTTACATGAGACCGTCACAGTAAATTATTTTAAAATAATTTATGTATATATATTGCAAACCTAGCCTGCAGATTTGCCATAATGGAAGCCCTCAAGTGTGGTATTAAGAGTGTGGAGATTGAAGGCGATTGCTTGACCCTTATCTCAAAACTTAAGAGGAAGGTGTCGTTAGTCTCATGTATTGGCTTGCTTGTCTCTGACATTTTACAACTCTGTTTACAATTTGATTTTTATTGCTTTTCTTTCGTTAGAAAGGAAAGGGAATAAGGTAGCTCATTATTTAACTCATCTCCAGCTCCATGACTCGTCAACCCGAATTTGACTTGGAAAGGGTCCAGATCAAGTCATGGATCTGGCCGCCTTAGATTTAGAGTTGTATTCTTCATTGGCGTAATATCAATACTCCTTTTCCGATAAATAAAAAAATAGGGAATTTGATATTAAACTCAGTTTATAAATATATTTATAAATTTTCTCAAGAAACAACTTATTCAAACTACTATAATATAGAGTGAAGTTTATGTTACATGGTACGAAATTAGAGAAAATTTAGTACACAATTAAGAAGTAATAAGATGATTAGAAGAATTTATTTATTTATTTTATTAAAGATTAGAAGAATTTAAAGCAAAGGCAAAAAGTGTAAGTGAATAAAGTGCTTGACTCATTCTAATATGCGGCGTTAAAGAGAGGAGGAGTAGCAGCGACATCAAACTTCACCTTTTTGTCTATTCATTCATGTCATGCCTTCTAAGCAACATTTTATTTATTAATCCTAATCTATATGTGTGCCCTAATTAAACACTGTTTTAAATCTATGTTTAGGCTAATTCCAACTTCTTTAATCTCATCAAACTGCAATTTAGCTCCCTAATTCTATGCACTGGGGAAACATTAAATTTTTATTGGAAAATTTCTCAAAAATTATATGATCGGAGATATCTATATTTTAACTTCTATTTTTTAAAAGAAAACTGTTTATTCAATATTTTTTAATGGAAAAAGGATATTCATTAATGAAAAATCATATGACATCTAAAATGGAAATCATCTAACAAAAATAAATCTAAAACATCAAAATAAATATTCATCTCTAGAAATTTAATAGTAAATATACTATCAACTGGCTCTAATCTTATAATGTATTTCTGGCTACTAACCGTGTTATTCAACGTCATTGTGTCTTTTTCAAACGTCGGTAAACTATAGTATAACAAAATTAAATTTATAATTCGCGAGTTTCAACTAAGTTGAATATGCATACTAGGGGTTAAATGTAGCAATTTTATCTCTAAATTGCAGAAATATGGTGATTTTTTAGACTCTAAATTAAAAACTACTATTTGTTATAGAAAGATTTCAGACGAAAAAAAAAGTAAAAAGACAGTAAATGGCAATTTTTCAGATACATTTTGTTTTGAATTAAAGCGCAATATTATGACAAACTAGCATAACTTGCATGGGACAGAGAAGTAGTAGTTTTAGAGACAATAATTTAGGTGCTGGATGGATTCTTTTTTGTGTCACGGGATAGTTTTTTTTTTTTTTATGTATTTTATTTTGGTGTCGGTTGATTGTAGCTTGACGGTCGGAACTTTGAAGTTATTAGCCTTCTAATTTGTCAACGGTCGGAAAAAACACAATGTTATTTTGATACTAGCTATAACAATGAATTCAAAAAAAAAAAATAATACCCATTTGGACAATGAAGAAATAAGTCCTTTAACTATTGAACAGTTTCTAAAGACAAGACTAATAAAAGATCACCTATAATCTAACTAATGGATGTGAAGATAATGTATAAAATTATGACAATTTTTATGAAAAAGACTAAAATTACCTAAGGTTTCATTAAAAATAAAAATTATTAATTAAAAAAATTAATAAGGATAAAATTAATAAAATAATCAATAATGTATTATTAAAATTATAAAGTAATATATTTTTTAAAATAAAATTATAAAGAAAGGAGGTAAAAAAATTTGAAAATGTGGAGCAGCATTTAATATCCCTTATTAATGAGGACATATGATCTGCATAATTTGCATGGGACAGAGAAAACCAGACAATGTATGACAAACTACATTTGCAAGAAACTGTTACCATTTATTTCTCTGCCTATTGAAAATGACTTGCATTAAATTTCATGGTTTTTACAACCAAACTCAAAATTTTCATACTGTGGGTAAAAAACTCAAGGCTAAGGAAACTGTTCAGGTCAATGTAGATAAAATTTTCACTTGAATATGTCTTTTGTCAAAAAAAAAAATTGCATATATTTCAAGTATAATAAAATTAATAAACTTGATTAAATAGTAAACTAATCGACATATATAGAGAACTAAATATTATTTAAAAATTATTTTTTATATTTCAGAGGAGTCATAAAGACAATGTAATACAAATGGGGAAGAGGACTCAAACTTGGAACCTAATATATTTGAAAGTTATGATCCTTCATATCCTAAGAAGTTAATAACTTATATACATGTTATTTTAATTAACTTTTTTGATTTCACATTACTTGTTACTTTATAATTCCAATGACGTATTAATGATTAATTTACCAATTTTGTCCTTATTAATTGCTTTATTTCTCTCCTTTTCTTATTTATTTTCTTCATTTCTAATGAAATCTTGGAGCAACTTGATTTTTTAATATAATTTTTGTCATGAATTTAGTGTTTCTTTGGTACTCCTTCGTAATCTTAAAATGACAAGTATTTTGAAATGTACGGAGTATTCAATAGCTTATATAAATAATGTCCAAACAATATGATATTATTATAATTAAACCAATTTAAACTTGTTCAGTTTATCCAATTTATATAGTAAAATATAGTAACAAATTTTATCAAATTATAAATATTGTCTAATATTTAACAAACTTGAATTAGGGCATGTTCGTTTCATCTGTTAAAACTAGCGGTTATAGCGCTTATAGAGTTTATGAGTCTGCTATGAGTCATTACTGAACTCGTTATGAGTTATTATAATTAACGGTTATAGTCTGTTATGTATAGCGGTTATAAGCGATTATAAGTTGTTATAATGGTAATAATAATATTAATAATTAACTTTTTAATAATAATGAAAAATAATAATAATAATAATAATAATAATAATAATAATAATAATAATAATTATCATGATCATTACCATTGTCATCATAAATAATAATCATCACAATAATAATAATAATATGAGTTTATTAGTCTGTTATAGTGGGTAAATCGTTATATTGGTTATAATTAGTTGTTATAAGTCGTTATGAGTCGCTATGAACTGTTATAAGCTCGCTATGAGTCGTTATAGCGTTTATGAGCGGTTATTAGCGTTTATGAGCATTTATGAGCGGTTATGAGCGTTTATTAGCGGTTAGTGGTTATAAACGCTTTTATAAACGCTAATTCGAACATAACCTTACTCGTATATCCTCTTAACATGACAATCTCACTATAAAACATAAGACATATGAGGTGATGACTAACTCATATAATTCTTTTTTAAAAATTTCTCATATAAAACCACCTCATGTTAAAAAATATCACTAAAAATTAAAATTAAATTCAAAATTTTGCGACTTCCTTTATTAATTGGTGGTAGTTCTTACACCTTGGCTTGTTGGAACCCTAGATAGGTGATAGCCAACAGTACAAGCAAAGCAAAGCTGAGGCTAAAGGCCTTCTATACACCAACATATGTACTATACACTTCTACCCTATCATTACAAAATATACTATTTCTCAACCTAAATTCCTCCCATCTACACCTTTTTATTTATTTCTAGCTACTCAACATACTATATATTATATTATATACTCTCTCTCGCTCTCTCTCTCTCCCCTCTCTCTCTCTCTATATATATATATGCTCACACTCCCACCCCCACTATCAAATTTGCCTTTTGAAAACCCAAGAACGAGAGAGAGAGAGAGAGAGAGAGAGAGAGAGAGAGAGAGAGAGAGAGAGATGAAGGAATCAAGTTGTGAAGCAAGAGAAGGAGCAAACATGGGTATAATAGGAGCAAACATAACCAATATTGATCATCATCACAGCCATGCTCCAATTACTCCAAAGCAAAAGGGTGACCCGGACCTGGTTCCCACCCGCCCGACCCCGGCCCAGACCCAGATACTACATGTTGTAAGGCCCACTTATAGACCCAACAAAGAGGTGGTGATAGCCTACAAGGAGTGCCTCAAGAACCATGCAGCT
The DNA here is from genome assembly GCA_021018815.1 of Talinum fruticosum. Lineage (NCBI taxonomy): Eukaryota > Viridiplantae > Streptophyta > Magnoliopsida > Caryophyllales > Talinaceae > Talinum > Talinum fruticosum. Next base: position 5,198,686 of record JAITYX010000002.1, on the reverse strand, counting down.
GCTCTCGGGTCCCACGCCACCGATGGCTGCGGCGAGTTCATGCCCTCCAGCAAAGGTGGTGGGCCAGCCGACCCTCTCCGGTGCTCGGCCTGCGGTTGCCACCGCAACTTCCACCGCAAGGAGGTTCATGACGGCGGCCCCCTTGGTGGTAGTCCTTATTTACCACAATGTCACTACATGGGTAGTACTACAACTACAACTACTACCAGTACTACCCCTAACGGGGTCCTCATGAGGGCAAGGCGCGGGGCCCATGACTTGGCGGTTGGTATGGGGCCCGCTGCCATGCTTCAGGAAGGCGACACATTAATGGGGGAGAACGGAGGGGAGGGGAAAGGAAGAGAGGTCATAAAAAAGAAGAGGTATCGGACAAAATTTACAGTGGAGCAGAAGGAGAAGATGGTAGGGTTTGCAGAGAAGGCAGGGTGGAAGATACACAAGTTAGAGGAGGGATTAGTGCATCAATTTTGTCAAGAGGTTGGGATCAAGAGGAGAGTGCTTAAGGTTTGGATGCACAATAACAAGCACCACTTTGTCAAGACTCAAAACAATGACAACAATCATCTCTCCCCTCCTACTGACACTATCAGCAATAGTAATTCATCTAATAGTTAATCGAGGGAGTTGTTTTCAAAAATACTCGTCTAGGTAGTTATCGGATACGTTAAGTTTTATGTATATTAAAGTTTTCACAGATTCTGTCAGACGGAAATTTCATGAGATATTATATTGTTTAAGATGGCGACGATTAATCTTCGAATAATTGGTAGTTTCTCCTTCGATTGTAAACATCTATCCTTCTATTATAAGAGCATATTTGTAGTGGTATGTATGTACGTCTTTTAACTATTTTCATTTCATGGTCCCATCGAATCAATTGTAAGCTCTTTGTTCGTTACAGCACTTGACCGAGATGCAAGGTTTGCAGCAAACTGTAGAGATTGACTTGTTTATACTTTGCAAGGCTTCACTAGCTCAGTATTTGACTCAACGATGACGTCAGTCTTCATTTTGACCGATCCTATGTGACAATAGTCTAGGAAGAGGAAAAAGAGGGTAAACTATGATTTCAAAATATCCTTAAAAAAACCCCTTCAAATGGCTAGGTCTACTGCGGTACACCGATTCCTAATACAAAAATAATAACAAATCCAATGCAAATTTAGGGTGCCTTTGGTTTGCGGAAAATATTTTTTAGAAAGTTTTTTTATAAATTTTCATCGTTTGATGAAAAATAGGATGTAAAATTATTTTTAAGAAAAATTATTTTTATTATATGGGGGAATATATTTTTGTTTAAAAAGAAAGGAAGTTAATTTTTTGGACACGGGTGATTTCAATAATTTGAATCGAAACTTAATATGGGACATTAAAAAAAGCTCAACTCCAAAATTTGATGTCAAGATTTCTTCATTTAGTTTGTCGATATTTATCACAATACATAACCACTAGAGTAATTCAATAGACCAATTTTTCGGATACCGAATGACTTAAATGATTTGAATCAAATTTTTTTGCATTTAATAGGGAACACTAAAAGAAGCATAAGTCTAAAATTTGATATCAAAATTTCTTCATTTGTCGACATTTATCACCATCTATATAGCCTCTTAAACAATGTGAAGTATGGGTTAAAAGTTATTTTCCTTCCAACCAAACGATAAAAACTATGAGTTGAAAATTATTTTCCTTGGAAAACATTTTCCATAGAAAAATTTTTTCAAGAAAATAATTTTTCTGCCAACCAAGCACACTCTTAGTAAACTCCAATAAATATTATCCAGAGAAATCTAAATATATAATTACAACACACTAATGACCTAAAGTTAGCTCAAGCGGTGTGACAAATGCATAAACCCCTATGTTTGAAGCTATGAGTAGGCCATTTTTCCTTTGAAAAATAAAGCATATTTCTACCTCAATGAATCAATAGGCATATGCCCTACTCTTATACCGTTATCCAGAACTATGTGACAGCAAAACAAAGTGCGTGCACAGTGAAAGAAGTGAGGAACAAATTGTTTTGTTGGTCTCGTGCCAGGTCTGTAGACCCGGCTACACCTCTTGGAAAAGAGGGATTAACCACTTACCCTGTCTAATACTCCATGCTGAATTTTAAACACTCTGCACCAATAATCCCTGACATATATATATATGGTAGAATCGAACGAGTGGTAAATTTGGTATGATATTGCTGGCCATTAATAAGATAAAAACCAAAACTTTTTCTTACATATTACAGCAGATAGTTACAGAGGTAAAAAATAATAACCACCTCTGCTCACTCATCGACCATATTTACCACAGTGAATCAAGACAACCTTCTATCTACCAACATGGCAAATACAGTTTAACCCCACATCTTTTTCCCTGTTTCATTCATCAACATTTACACTCTCTAGAAAATTCACTTTGGCTAAGATAATACCACCCTTAATCCCCATGCCATTATCATCATTTCTAGGTTACAGTCATTCCAGGGCAGTGGAGTCATGCATCACGATGCTGCAAAGAAAGTTTCCATCACCTGCCAAAACTTCACCATCTCTGCTTCACGAACGCTATTCACGGCTCAGGAAGACATCAGTTTTCAGTGTCTCTGTTGCTCAAGGGCAAGGCTGCTCACATCTGAATCTCCTCAGATCTTGTTTCAGTAGGACCCACAATAGATGGTGGTGGTGCTGGTTGTCGGGTGGTATTAGTTTCCCGGCTAGGGTCAGGAGGTTCAGCATAGAACTGGCCTTGATCTCTCATATCTCTAAAAATGGAGAAAAGGGAGTTAAGACTTTCAGTGGAAGCCCCTCCCAGTATCCAAAGCAACAAAGAGCTAAACGAGTTCATGTTCCCAGGGTTCTGACCGGTTTCTGGTTGCTCGGGCACCGGAAGCGGAAGGGAGTCTTCACCGATATTATCGTTCTGTCGATCTCCATCTGCAAATCGTTCTTGAGGCCCTGAAGCTTCTGCCTGTGCAATAGGAGGTATTGGGGCATCACCACCGCCTCTAAGCCCCAAGGTTCCAGAAGCTGCACGAGCATCCATGTGGGTCGTACCCGGATTCCTTGTATTTAATCTGGTGATATGCAGTGTCGAGGCAAGTATGGTGGAGGATGTGATGCGGACGTCTAGGTACTGCTGCATTTGTGACCGGCGATTCTGCAAGAATCTTTGCAAAGCAGGAACCTGTGAACAATGTAAAAATCACATAATTGTAACCCATATCAACATTAAGATTATGATTAAATAAAGCCAGTGATGGAGATGAACATGTTTGCAACCTTAGAAATGACCCAAAAACTGAGAACCTTGGATCTCTTGATGAAAAAACAGTACTCCCGCCACCTACCACATTTATCGAAAAAAATGTTGTAGTGTCCCATTTAGGAGGTAATCGCATTGTCCATGTGCTAATCTTGGGTTTTTTTTTTTTTTTTTGGAGAGAACAATGTAAAGGGGTAGTCATTTAATCATAATCATAAGTAAGAAATTTGATTGCTACAAATCTCTTGATTTCTTTTGGTGGAAAGACATCTAATCAATAATCATGATCCAAAAACTTGATTGCTACAATTGGTAGCATAAAATCAAAACACTAACTGAAAAAGCTGAAGCTGATCACATTGCTGAAACCTGACGGCCAAAAAAGACGAAGAAAAATTGCTGTGAAGAGAATGAAGTCCTTGAATATTCAACAGTGCACCAATCTATCTTTGTAGGTAACAACTAGGCACCTAGTGTAAACGATTTTAAAGTTATCACCAATGCCTTTCAAATTTCGAGTTCTTGGCTCAATTTTTCAGTGTGTTTTAATTTTTTTCTCTGTTTTGCCACCGTGTTTTGTTTTTATACCCCATGTTATTGTGTTGCGTATGTTTTATCCTAAATGCCATCGAGTTTAGGTTTTTTTATCCTAAATGCCACTGATAAGTTTTGATTTTTGATATGCATTTTAACCTCACGAATGAAAAAATTGGCAGTGGCATTTTGAATAAGAAAAATCTACAACATAGTGAAGTGATGATATGGGGTATAAAAATAAAACACAGTGGCAATTTGGCAAAGGGAGCCAAGAACTCTTCAAATTTCTTCCCAAAACAAAAATTTTAAAATCAGACACTAAATAGAATCAAGGATACTATGTAATCTCCTTGTGGGAAAATGAATCACAGTGGCAGGCAGTAGCACACACTTAATATGACAAATACATAAAGTTTGTGTGTGTGTGTGTGTGTGCACGCGCATGCAAATGAGGCACAAATACTGATGTAAGCAAGATTCGAACCCAAGTATCTGGTTCAATCCCGTAAGTTTTACCAATAGAAATAACCAGATGATGCATGTTTCACAGTTTAGCCATATGTGGTAGACACAAAATCATTTACCTCAAATCTGTTCCAGAAATAGAGGATCAGGTGCAGCATAAATGCTGCAGTCGTTGACAAAGCCAAATAGGAAAAACCTGGAGGGTACAAGTCCAAATTTCAGAAACTGAAATTGAGTTCAAAATAATTTAGTTTATAGGGTAAAGATCATACCATAAGCATAAGAAAAGAAATAGATGTGGAACACCAAGAAATAAAGTAAGAAGAACCGAGGAAAGAACTTCATTGATATTGGAGTGCGGACACTGCAACCAGAAGAGGATCAAACTATATTAGCCAATTTAAGAAAAGGGGAATACACAAGAAGCATGTTAGAGCGTAAGAATTCGTGGACAAATGCAAAGAGGAAAGGCAAGGAGGAGGAGCAGGATGAAGAGCATGAGACCAACCTGACAAGGGTAAAGAGTTCACATAGCCAGACTAATATTAACACCATGAAAGCCAGCAGTTGATCATCGTAAAATTCAAACAGAAAAAATAGGATGCCTATCATGATCTGCAAATCGATGAACGTAAAACATCATCAAACAAGTAGGTTCTGTAGGCTATTCAATCAGTCAATTTATTTGATAGAACACAACAGTAAGCATTGGTACATCCTTACAGGCACGAAGACAAGCGACTCAATGACATGAACAAATATCAACTGGAATGTTGGAAGTTGATACTGAGCATGGTGTTGGAGTTGCACTGCAATAAAAGGAAAAACATAGAGTTTAGTTTATCATCTGCTGGCAAGTGCGTAAGTGAAGAAAATTCTGAAGATCAAAGGAGAAAGAGCAGATGCATCTTAATTGAACTCCATTTCATTTTCCCCCTCAGCCTAATCAGTTCATGTTACTTGTAATAACAGTCCTCCGATAAATGGTGAGACGAAATTCGATTCCTAGGCCAAGTAGCATATTCATAACTGTGGCAGCCTGGCAACATCAATCATTGTGAGTTACAACTCTTAAGATTTAAAGTCTCACTTACTAGATACTGGTTTCTTTATCCCCTCTTTTCCCCTTCTATAGCAGATTTCATCCAGCCACCCAAGTGAGCAAGGACTTGGCTGTTCACGTCTTTTCCTTCTTTCCTATGTAGGCTGTTTGGCAGTCTGACGAAAGAGCACAGTTCCCAAATATAATAAATGCAAACTTTCCTCTCTTTTTTTTCTTTCGTTTTCTCAAACTTAAATGAGGAAAAGCATTCTGGCTGATATGCACCCAAACAGTGCACAGCTAGACTTCTAACAAATATTTGCAAAAGAATTATAAACCTGAAAACAAAGCAACCTGTGAACTTGAGCATGCGAGTCTGCGTCTCTCTCAAAGTGAACGAAACTGACATTGTGGTTGTAAAGAAAACAAAAAGTGACATCATAAGCACTCCACACTTAGCTACAAGGTAATCTGCAGAAGAACAAGAGAAACACATGTCAACAAACGTACAATCTCATGGACACAAAAAATAGTTCATATACATAAAACAATCCATGAAGCTCAGAATTTCATCCCTAAAGTACCAAATATCAGCAAAGTACATTACCAAAAGAAAGAGAAGCTAGTTGAAAAAAGAACATGTCACAGCTTTTCCTGTCATATACCAGAACAAGTTGATAATAGATGCTAGTGTTTTACATCAATAAACTGCAATTATAAGCTCACTGAATATCATTATGACATTTTCAAATTGAATATATGCCTAAAAAGATGTTGCAATGGCTCAGGCACTCGGCTATTATTTCTCAGAAAATTTAAATGTACAGAGCTATTACTTAAAATGTTCACAATGCTCCAAAACCAATAGATATATATAAAAAAAAAAAAAAAAAAAGATGGCCATAGCTAGAAAAAGAACACAGGAAAGGTAAAAAAGCAACTACCCAGGAAAGGAGAGAAATTTGGGGGCGGGGGTTTGGGACTTGGGGCCATAATTAGAAATCCATAAAATCCATTGTGGTTATATGCAATTGACCACTTCTGGCAATAACTAAAGATGTTCCCTGGATCTATCAAATAGTATGCAGAATAAAGAATGCAGAGTAGCAATCCGTGAGGAATCATAAGTTCATCTACCCAAGGTCAACATGATCACTCTATTGCCCACAAAAGAGGGACAAAAATCCAGATGGTTCCCTACCCCTCCACAACCCCCCAAAAAAAAAAAAAAAGAGAACAAAAGGGGAAAAAAAGGAACCACGTTAGCTCCCAAAAAAACAAGCAGAAAGAAATGACATGACAGCTTAGTGATATAGCTCTGGGAAGCTTACAAATCTATCAATAGAAGTATAACAGTAAAACAGGAACTGTAATTCTTTTTTTAATATAAGGAAAAGAGAGAAAAAATTATAACAAAAGGATAGACACAAAGCTAGAATCCTACAAAAGGAATATATGCATCCAACATGGAGCGTATGCACAAAATCTACAATATCAAAAGAATGCATACCAATATTTCGACAAGTTCTGGACCCTATCTCCTTTACTAAATCACCGTCAAATTTATTTATCTGTAATTAATGGGCCCCACATTTCCCCATTCCCTCACTTGCCCTCCCCTTCCAACATGAATCCACTACTCCTCCCCACCCTAACCCCTCATGTTTCAGCCAGCTTGGAGCCTTTGAGGTGAAATACAATGCTCAGTTTCAATAAATCACAGTCCAATATCAAATATATAAACTGCCCTTTCCATTTCGAAAATTGGGCCTATTTTTTCATCATAGTAGATAACTTGATTAGAAGCTCAGAGGCACATGAGACTCACATGCATGGCAAATTTTTAATTGGTACAATCATCAGGGAATTGAAAGTTAAACAATTTAGTAATGCGCAGCCCGCTGGAAGCAGAAATTGGACAAATCATAATGTAATTAAGAACATCAAAAATCCACAAACTACTCCAATCATTGAAATGCTGCAGAAGCAGCTTGAACATGCAACCTCCCAATACCAAAGGACAACTCTACATATGCATCTTGAAGCACCTTTCACATGATATCCCAACTTAAAGAATATAGCTTTGAAAAAGACAATCAACAGAAGGAAAACCAAATGCAACTGACAATTCACATAAATATTCTCAACAATGAACACATCAATGAAACCAAATCTTTATTACCCAGTCCTATTTTTCAGGGACAAAAGAATCATGAACAGAACGTGAACTTCACACATCAAAACATAATAAATGATACCTCCAAACGTAGCAGAACCCGTTGATGGCTCATGGGCATAACTCAGATTGTAAAACTCCTTCGTCTGATAGTTATATAGGTATCCTGCACACAAGACTGCTATATGAGGTTCATATCCTAGGATGTAATCAAAATAATGACATAGGTATTCTGCCTATGAAGATGTTGATAAGTGTTCATATGATGTAATTTACTATTTCCATGTCTTGAATGAATAAACAGGTGGACAAAAGTTAGGGTAATTGGCCTCAATGATCAGAAGTACCACTCACTTGCCCCCCCAAAAAAAAAGGAAAAAGGGGGAATCAGTGAGCTATGTTGCCAATTATCATGTATCCATACATTAATATCACCTAGAGTATCATCAAAAATTTTGAAGGGAAATGCTAAAGCGGGCTTTCAATGAATTGTGGTGCAAAAAATAAAAAGAAACAATAATTAGCCAACTCATAAACCAAATGATAATCACCCTATGATGTATCATCCAATGTTATGCCACAAAACATGATAATAAATACTCCCTCCGTTTCAAAATACTTGTCATTTTAAGGTTACGAGGGAATATTAAAGAAAACACTAAATTCATGACAAAGTTTTTGTTGAAAGACCAAGTTGCCTAAGATTTCATTGGAAATAAAGAAAATCAGTGAGAAAAGGAGAGAAATAAAACAATTAATAAGGACAAAATTGGTGAACTAGTCATTAATACATCATTGGAATTGTAAAGCGACAAGTATTGTAAAACGAAAAAGTTAATTAAAGTGACATGTATTTTGAAATGGAGGGAGTAGATAGATCAAGAAAACTTCTCTAAGACTAATTAGTATGTACTGGACACAAGATAGCCACAAACAGGGTTCGGTTATTCTACTGTAAATGAAATGACTAAAATGAGTAAATGCAGGGAATGAGATTGAGGAGCCACCATAGTTTGAATGCCAAGAGATCGGTACTATATCAATTGGGTACACTAAGGGCAGCAGCAACCAGGCAGATGTAAGAAATTTAAAAACTAAATGGGAGAAAGGGGGCTCATTAGAGCTATCCCCACAAACAAATCTCTGTTTTCTAGTAGGCTATCTGTAATTCAAAAATGGGAAAAAAGAAAAAGTTATCAGAAATCAGAAACAAATCCCTCCCAGCAATTTATTTCAATGTCTTATTGAAATAAACATAAGAACAACTACAATAATAGTAAATATATTTATTTCTTAATTATGCTTCATAATTTATCAAACAAAAAGACATAATACTCGACAGGTGATAAGTACCATACTCTGCATGCCAAAAAAGATATAGAAGGCTGATAAAGACTGAAGCTATCAACTATGACTTACCTTGTCCAGGAGAATCTAGTAAACTATTCATCAAAATAGTGTCATATCCCACCACTCTATTTATCAGAAGTTGTTGCCACCTGAAAATGCAGGAATAATTGAGATAAAATGAGATACAATAATACAATGAAGAAGGCCAAACATGAACAATTCATATAGTCCTCAAATGAAATGGGGAAATGAGGGTCGGAGGAGAAATCTCCAAATTAAGCCTAAGGGTGAAGATGCACCATATTATGGATAGCCCCTTTTTCTTTCTTTCTTTAGATTCCGGAAAGGGCAAAGGGCAGAAGGAAAACATGGCTTCCATAAACTTCCATCATCCTTTCACATGTGATCGAAGAAAACAAAGGTCTAAAATTAAGGAAACTTGGTTCTAGATTAACTCCTTGCAGAAAAGATTCCCATCTTACGGGGACAAAAATTCAAGTATAGAGAATACATAGATTAATATCAACAAAACAAGATCGTCAACTAAGGGAGGTTCAAATGAGCGTTTATAAAAGCATTTATCAGCTCATAATTGCTAACTTTAAAAGCTCATAACTGCTATAATTGTTATAATCACTATAATCGCTAACCGCTATAATAGTCATTATTATTATTATTAAAAATAAACAGTATGAAAAAAAAAACATTCATATGCATTCTAATTGCATTTTTTTCATTTCTTAAGATACATATTGACGAGACCTATTTTTCCCTCAAAAATATTCATATAAAAAAAATGATGACCAAAATTTGTAACGGAATAAAAATTAGTTGATTACCCAAAAAAAGTTGTTACAAAAATTCATTATTGACCAATATACATTGTTGGTGAAATATACAAAAAAATAATATCACTAACAATATCTTCAAAATTTCATAAAAAGCTTATAACATCTCATAACCGCTAGAACAGCTAATCATAACAACTCGTAACAACTAATAACAGCTAATTGCTAACTTTAACAGTTCATGACAATTCATAACACCTATATAAAACGAGCTGAAACGAACAAACCCTAAGGAGGCGGAGTGCAGGTATGACAAGAATTAGATAGGATGATATTTGACAATAACCTGTTACCAAAGCAAGAATGCCGAGCAGATATACTAATGTTTGCAGTCCGGATATCATGACGAGCTCTAGCTTCTTCAGGAAGTAAGAAGTAACCCTACAAATGAGCAAGGGATCATATGACAAAGATCTGTGAAGAAGCTAGCATTATAACATTATAAAACTAACTGTAGCATCCAAAGCAGAGCAAACACACATAAATGATTGGACAGAAACTTGCCTTTTCCATAGTGTAAAGATATGTTGGCTCAAATGCTTCGATTTTCCTTTCAAGCCACTGCACTGAGAAGGCCAACAAAAATTAGAAAATTATAATAAATAAGAATAAGTAAATAAAGAGGACATATCTTAGTTCGAACTAAATACATGAAAGGTTCAGGTCTTCGGTTCTTGGCCTTGATACTCATAGAATGCTCTCATGAATGAATTTATCAGCAGCCCAAAATATGTACAGACACATTGCAATACACATCAAGTAGAATATTGTGGAGCCACTGTCAGTTTTCAGAAACATGGCAGTTAACAAGAAGGTAAACTATTCGATACAAAAATATGTATTGCTCAATCTGTAGTTCTCCTCGTAACAAATTTGAACTCTTAGATCAATTTTTAACAAAAAGGTAAATCATTCACTACATCCATGAAGAAAACCATTCCCATTTCTCACTGCTAAGAACAAAGATGCCCCTACTAGATGTAGACACAACTGGACACCGACACTGTCGCAGATGATTTTTCAGTGAAAGAATACTGCACATTTAACAGAGACATTAGTAAAACAGATACTGCATTTAATTGATTTTCTATTACTATGCGTTTGGATTTAAACCACCACAAATTTGTAATGTGAGTGTCATGCAAAACAAGAATAATAAAGGTTGGAGATACAACTTTAGAGCATTTGACAAGTTCCTGAGAGTGTCCAAGAATGTAAGCTAGGTGGCGGCGCTTGGCACAAGTCAAGGAGAATGTGCGCGTTTCTTTTAGTGACTTAGCCAAGATTCATTTCATAAGAAAAGACAAAAAGCATAACATTCATTCCAACAATAATAATCCCCTTAGTCAAGGGGACCCACAAAAAGGGGGCATAGGTAAACAAATCTAAATAACTTGCAAAGCATTTTCAACACCGGTATCCTACAATAACCCCTTTGATCACTCTCACAATTGATGAAGACAAACAAGAATTCACTTCATTACAGCTATGGAGACTGCACAAGAAATCGATTTCCAATATCCAAGATCAACAGTATACAAAAAGATCTTGAAACGTAGAAAACTAAACCATAACTTTCTATAAATAATACCGGTAAATTGTAAATACTGATTGTTAGGAAGTGATAGTCAATCTACCTGCAATAGAGTTGACCCTATCCAAATAGAGAATATGTAGCCACTTGGGAATGTCAAGATTCAGGTGAATACCTGCAATATTCTGTTCTTCAATTGTCATGATTTAAACAGAATAAGATCCATCTCAAGTATTTGAAAGAACAAAAGTTTAAATCCTATCAGAATGATGAAGTATATCTACAGGATAAAACATCAAATAAACAGGTTTCAAAGCAAAAGTTTTCAATAAAACTATGATCCTAATCAACATGGCTACAATGCAATATCATAACTCTACTCTCGTATTATGTCAATACCAATATTCAGGTGACCATGACGAACTTGGATTTTCCAATTTGCCCATCCAAAATCCAGCAGATGAGAAGAAGAATTTATGACTTGTAATGAAAGGGAGTGGAATGTGACAACAAGAATAAAGATAATAAAAAATGGAGACATACATCAATTATTAATAATACAGGGAGAAATTTGAAATTTAATAAAGTAGTTTATATAAAAAATGTGCACATAATTTGAAATTTAATAAAGTAGTTTATATAAAAAATGTGCATATAATTTGAAATTTAATAAAGTAGTTTATATCAAAATTGCGCATATAAAGGTATTTACAAAGGGAAACACTCAAGCTCGAAAACTTGTATATTTGAGTGGAAGTTAATCTAGAACGCCAATAATTTGTTGCCCATCAAACATAAAGCACAAGGTTCAAGATTCCCAGCTTATGATTTATCATTCCATTTCAAGTCCCCTATGATTAATCCATGTTTTGAGAGTACAGAAAATCTTTTGCATCCAAATTTGAGAAATAACAGGAAGAAATAAAACAAGTCCAATGACAGATGCACAAACATGTAAAAAGCAGGACTGGCATTTTTGATAAAATTCAACCACTTACCCAGATACTTCCCAGAATACGTGTTCCAAGCTTCCACATAAATGATAGGCGCCAATGCCACTTTCTGAAGAAGTGAGAGATTATAGCTCTGAAAGACTTTTTACAATACATGGCAAAAGCTGCATATGGCTCTTCAGTATCGACTTTACCAGCAGAGTCAAATACTTCTGAGGATTTTCCATCATTAGTAGTTTCTGATTGTTCCTCAAAAAGTTTATCATAAGCTTTCCAGAACTTAAAGTTCAGTTTTCCCCTCTTAGCAGAGGAAACAATCCCGTTGAACCAATCATTCACAGCAAACAAATTCAAATCATCCCCATGTGCATCTTGCTCTGCAGGCTTCCTAATTGTAGTGTCCCCATCAGAATATACAAGATTGGTTTCAGAGTCATTTCGTATTAACAACCCATCACCAGTTATCTGCATACAAGAGATTAAAATTCAATCTATAAGCAACATGGACATCAAGATAATAAAAGTTTAAGAGCCTAAAAAGTTTCTTTTTTATGAGTAAGAGCCTAAAAATGTAAATCCAAACATGACTGCTTCAGAATGGTCCTCTAGATTTGTGGCATTTACCTTCACGTTATAAATGTAACATGAGGTGTATAGAATTGCAGAAAGACCAAGCCAAATCGGTGATTAAAGAGATCACGGGATCTAGAATATTATGAGAGGTTTCAAATGTAGAGTGGTCACAGTGTCTTGGGACACCCAACACAAAGTCCTAATATCCAGTTTTCGGGAATTTTCGAGAAATATCTAAGTCATCAAATGATCACTATATGCTATTGTTGATTCCTTAAATTGTGTTTGAGGGCCATTGTCAACCATTTTTATGATTATAATGCCCATTTTGTAAGCAGTTTGTAATTACACTTCAAAATCTACAAAATGTTGCCAATGAAGGCATCAGAATACTTTAAAATCAGGGGTAAATTAGGGCATTTTACGGCACGTTAGGTTCAACGTTTTTGAATCGAGGTATGCGAATAATATCATATATTCCCATACCTCAAGTTTGCTTAGAATACTTTTTACCTGGAATCACAGTCCCCATTGAATGACAAACCCACAAGTTATGGGTTTTACTAAACCTCTCTCCCCCTTCGGTTTACATAAACCCATACCTTTCGGTATAACTTTTTACTTATTTTGAATTCACTCCTAAATTGAACCAAAACATGTGGACTTAGCAATCAGAAGCCATTCTCATATCTCCTGGTTTCATTTCTAATTCCATTTCATTACAACAAAGTTACAACAAAAAACATCACTAGAGGCTTGGAGCCTTTTGATGAAACTTTCCCAAGAAAATCTCTCTCTATCTTTGATAAATTCAATCCAATAAAGCTCACTTCTATCTATTAAAGCGAATAAAGCCCAAATCTATGTCAAGAATCTTCTAGCTAGCTAGTACAATCTCGTCTGGTACACTACAATCTCGTCTGGTACATCATCAAACAACATACTTACTTCTCCTCATAATCTAGTTCAGTCACTTTGTTCTCCCAAAATCATCCAGTGAAAATAAGACACAAATCCCATTCTGTCAATTCAATTCAAATATTTTCTAGTTTGTCACGAAAACCCATATTTGCTCTTTTTTGGATCATGATTCAATTAATTTTATGCAGGAATCACTGAGGGGAGGAGGAGAGAAAAACTAACGACATTACTAATCCTCAGAGTCAAGCCAAAGGTCAACTCAAACTAACCCAACCATACCCCACTCTATAAACCACATCACCTCATATATGGGAAACTTTTTTCTGTCCAACTCAAAACCTTCCTCCTTACCTCCTCCTTTGGTGACACAAGATGCATTTGGTCCTCCACACAGCCATCACCCACACTAGCCAACTATTCTCCCTCCTTACCTTCAATGACATTGAAATTAGATAAGCCTCCTCAAAGATACCTCTGCTCCCTTCAATGGGCCTCCTTTGCTCCAACACTTACACACATTAATCACTAATTAGTTGGGCTCTGGTGACATTAGGCCAAGGGTCTGCCTCAAATCTCAATGTTAGAAACATGCAGTATATCTTCAAACAGGCTTATCTAATTTCAACAGTGAGGAAACAGGCTTATCTAATTTCAACAGTGAGGACTCGTTGCTATCTTGAGGAGAGTTTAACTGATTGAGTAAGCACGTTGTGACTAAAATTAACAGTACAGAGAATGAAGGCAGTCCATTGATCATGTCACACCCAAGGTTTAGGTTCACCACAAAAGTTTTCGAAACTGTACAGAAGCAAGTTTTTAGAGTTGTAAATGTTTCGATTACATTAAATGTTCTGCAGTTAGAGTATTTGTTTTTGTCCAGAGCAAAAGAGCCTACGCAAAATATTTTTGTTGTCCTGTATAAGAGTGGCTTGTATATTGGAATTTAAGACCATTTGGAAGTAATTTGAGATTTCAAGAAACTAGAAACACCCCAGTATTAGGTCAACCAACCATCAATAAAAACTTTGCCAGGCCGGAGAGAGAGAGGAGAGAGTAGAAGGCAACAAAAGGAGTGGACTGAAGAGCGAGTGATAGCATTCTGGTCACTTCCACTAAATTGTAAGGGTGTTAACGACGGAAAGTTACCCTGTGAATACAAGTAAAATTACAGGGGTAACTTTGAAACTTGAGTGTCGTCCAAATGAAACTAGCAAAAACACCAACTCAAAATTCCCAAAAGGAAAGAAAAAGGAGTTTCCTTGGAGTAAAACAAAAATAACCTGATGAAATGGAAAACAAAGAAGCTACATCACAGGAACACAAGCATGCACCAGGCAATTTGAAAATAATAAAAATAGTGTAGTCTTGCCTTGATGTAAATCAGTTGAGCTTCAGATGTTTGAACTCCCGACAACTCACTTGAACAGCCAGGCTGCACCAATATAAACCAAAAATAATATTTCAGATAACATTCAGACATAGAGAGACAAAAAATTGCCAAACAATCCCCCCCAACGACAAAAAGGACACAAAAAGTTTGGTGAACTGTTATTTAAAAAGAAGATTTCATTTGAACACCAATATTGAAAATCTAACCAGAATGTGGATAAAGAACATATTTTATCCCATCACAGAATCCATCTTAAAATTATCACTTTGAAATTGTAGGAAGTCCAAATTACTAATTTTCCAATTTACTAATTTTTCTTATGACAAGTTATACAAAAATACAATCCCATAACATCAGTATTTCACGCAAGCTAATGAAGTCTTGACCAAGTGGTCAAGAGCAAGGTCCTGGATACATAGGGTCCCACATTCGTCCCCTCTTCCCCCCCACCCCCACCCCACCCCATATTGTAACTCTATTGTACTTCCATTTGCAACTCCTTCGAACCAAAAATATTTCATCCAAAACAAAAATAAGGGAGCACCCACGACCACTAGCAGCAAATGCAACATAAACACTACATTACCACCAAGAACACATCATTTGTCAGCAAACAACTAAATCAAACTTCAATTTCATTCTCAATACTCCCAAAATCTAAATTACTTAAAATTCTAAGCAAAAAATTGAAATTCAAAGAAAATTCAATTAAGGTTGAGAAAAAGAAAGATACCTGCTGGACATAATTGGCGTGCATAACAACAAGGATGCAGAACATGGTAATCGCGGTGAAGAGATAAAAGTATTCAAGAGCAGCTCTAACTCTGGGCGTCACCATCCGTGAGAACCTCTCTTGAACCCTAATAAACGTCTGCTCCGGATCCATTTCTCTCTCCTCCCCACACCCCCTGGAAAAGAGTGATGATACAGCTAATCGCTAATCTTTTTCTAGGGTTTTTGGCAATTCTTCAATCGATTGATGATTTGTGCCCTAATTCCTCGATTTCCCATTCCGATTACTATTCATCTCATTCAATTCGTTTGGGGATTGTCGACTTCAACGGCTCATTCAATTTTCAGAAGTCTCTCTCTGAGCGGCGGTGGAGAGAGAGAAAGAGAGTCAGAGAGAGAGAGGACGGTGGGCTTGCGTGGCGGGTAAGTGCACGAAATCCACGAGTGTCATTTTTTAAAATTATGGAAAATAAAATATTTCAAATAATAAATACATTTTCCAAAAAAAAAGAAAAGAAAAAAGTGTCCAAGTAAAATGGGTTTGACATTGAAATAGATTAGATAAATTGACTTGTTTAAAGTTTGGTCTAACCCAAATGCTATCTATTTTCTATTATTTATATGCTTTGGTTACATTGTTATCAATTGATTCAATCGATAAAGTTTTATTTTTTTATCAAATATTTAAATTTGAAATCCGCCTTAATTATATTTACGTTTCATTTGTACAATAAAAAGATGTTCCGGTTACATCGACTTTTATGCCTACGAAAATGTATGATGTATTAGTGTTCAAATTGTATACATGTTCATTATGTTTATTATGTGAAAAATATATTTTAGTAAGTGAAATGCATATTGATATTTGGTTAATATAGATAATGCATATTGAATTCTGTTTGGAATTCATGGGAGTTATATAAATTGAACCTGTGAGCATCACACCCCATTGAATTTTGTATTACTTTCTCTTTGTTATGTTATATTCAAGTTTAATTTTAATTTCAAATATCTAGCTACATTGCTTCTCTTACTTTTGTTTTAATTAACGAGGTTCTCCCGTATTTGTTTAGGTGTTCAATTTGGGGTAACAACATCTCAATTTTATACGGTTTGTTTCTTTAGTTAATTATTTTCTTCAATTTGAAGCATCAATATAAACATCAATCTCTTTGTCAGTCATTTTGAAGTTTCTCTATCATATTCTTAGTTTGTTTAGGTGTTCAATTTGGGGTAACAATATCTCGATTTTATACGGTTTGTTTCTTTTGTTAATTATTTTCTTCAATTTGAAGCATCAATATAAACATCAATCTCTTTGTCAGCTATTTTGAAGTTTCTCTATCATATTCTTAGTTTGTTTAGATGTTCAATTTGGGGTAACAACATCTTGATTTTATACGGTTTAGTTTCTTTTGTTAATTATTTTCTTCAATTTTAAGCATCAATATAAACATCAATCTCTTTGTCAGCTATTTTGAAGTTTCTCTATCATATTCTTAGTTTGTCTAGGCGTTCAATTTGGGGTAACAACATCTTGATTTTATACAGTTTAGTTTCTTTTGTTAATTATTTTCTTCAATTTGAAGCATCAATATAAACATCAATCTCTTTGTCAGCTATTTTGAAATTTCTCTATCATATTTTTAGTTTTTGGGGTTGATAAGTTGTTTTTTAATACCCGTCTTTTTGTTGATCCAATTGATTTTTGAAAGAGATGTGATGTCTCCAAGTATCTAAGATGAATTTGGTTTCCTCTGTAATAGGTAAAACTTATGCTTTTGTGTTTGGTTAATTAGTTGTTGCCTATTGTTTCTAATTTCATGACCAATACTTTCAAAGATTTGTCCACACTCCTACACCTGTGATAAATAAACGTTTAAACATGTAGTCGTTTTATTTCCTATAGTCTTTTAAAGTTGGATTTTGGAATTAACTTGACCATTTGTTTATGTAGGGCTTGTCGAAACTTCAGTTACAATCTAATTTTATTTTAATTGTTGGCTTCACATTTCTGATATGGTCAAGACTAGTGTCAAAATGGAAGTTTCAATTTATTTTTTTTTTCAGATTTGATTCATTTTAATATGTTTCTATTGGGTTCACTGATTAATTTTTTTCCCTCGGACTTTGACCACATGCTATTACTATAAAAAATATATATATATTGACATACGGCACCCGCATTTCACATAACTACAACTTAGTTTGCCTCTCTTCTCTTCCTTTTTTGACTTCTTAAAGCGTACATGAGAAGAGTACATGAGAAGGACAACAAGATCATTCAATTAAGTCATATCGGTTATGAGGTAATTGCTAACTCATCCGAATAAGAAATTGCGGACGACTCTATTTCTGTCGTGACATGGTGCAAGTTGGGGGAGGGTTGTGGAGTAAAAAAAAATGAATATATTACGCTTGATTTAAATTATGATATTTTACTTTTAAAATGTGGATAGAAGTTTAGAAGATTGTGATTTTGTTCTACGTGAGACTTTGTTATATGCGTATATTATATTGTTGAAGCAAAGTGGTTTATGTAATTTAAAGGCCTAAATCTTATTCTTCAAGCAAGATGATGTATATTTTAGAGGTAGAGAAAGATTGAAGTAGGAATGTATAGTTGTGAGTCATATAGAAAATGACAATAGTAGAAATATAGCAGTCTAAGGAGTAAACGTGGTGCTACAGCATTATCCCAGTAAATAAGAATTAGAAGCACAAGGAATTGCAATTATAATGAGTGAACTTCGGGATAAACACAGTAGTGCACCAAGGTTTCACCATTTCAACAAGTCGTCCATATTTTTACCTTTTGTTTTCTTAATCTTAATTATCTAAGTGTACAAATATCTGGTGAGGATTATAAGATGATATTTGTCACTTAATATTGCTGATTTTATTGAATAATTTTATATTTTTAGGTTGTAATGATTTATAAAATAATTTAATTAAAAAAAAAAGAATAATTATGATTTTTTATGTTGGTCTACATAAATGCCTTTTTTTTAAAAAATAAAAATGCATTGTTGGTACTTACATGCTTCTTTTTTTTTTTTTTTTTGAAACCACACTTGCTACACATACATGCATCTTTATTTGAAGTATATACATTCTTCAACTTCTATTGATATATATATATTCTCCTTATGTTTTGTTTTTTTGGGGGAGAGGTGGAAAGGAAATGGTTGGGTATCTAATTTTTATGTCCTTTCAATGTTATACGTACATGTATGATGTATCTATATTTAAATTATACATGTTTGTTTTGTGAAAAATATATTTCAGTATACTTAATGCATATTGATATTTGGTTTGGTATACTGAATGCATATTGATTTTTGTTTGGATGCCATGAGACATATATGATGCAAATATGTGAACGTCACACCCCGTCGAATTTTGTACTACTTTCTCTTTATTATGTTATATTCAAGCTTAATTTTAATTTTAAGTATCTATCTACGTTTGTCCTCCTAATTTTGTTTTAGTTGATAAGTTCTCTTATTTTGTTTAGGCGTTCAATTTGTTACAACGACATCTTGATTTTATGAGGTTTAATTTCCTTAACTAATTAAATTATTAATTGTTTTCTTCAGTTTTAAGCATCGAAATCATCATCAATTTATTTGTCTAACCATTTGAAGTTTATCTCTCCTATTCTTAGTTTGTGGAATTGATAAGTTGTTCTTCAATACATGTCTTTTTATTGATCCATTTGATTTTTGAAAGGGATGCGATGTCTCTAAGTATCTAAGGTGAATTTCGCTTCCTCAATGATAGGTAAAACTTATACTTTTGTGTTTAGTCTATTAATTGTTACCTACTTATTTCAACTTCAAAGGTTCACCCTCACACTAACCCCGAGATAAATAAATATAAATATGTGTAGTCTTTTTCCTTCCCATTCTTTTTGAAGTTAAATTTTGCAATTCACTTGATCGTTTGTTCATGTAGGGTTTGGTTTGACACGACTTAAGTTTCAAACTAATTTTTTTTAATAGGTGGCTTAAGGTTTCAGATACAGTCAAGACCTTTAATGACATTGATGTTATGATCTGCTGCAAATAACTGCATTATGAAACTATGGTGAAATGGAAGTTTCAACTATTTTTTTAGATTTTTTGATTCATTTAATATGTTTTGTATTGACTCAACTTCACTACTTAATTTTGTTTTCCCTTGAACTTCTACTCCATGCCAATGTTATAAGTAAATGACATACGAAACCAATAATTCACATAACTTTCGCTTTAGTTGCATATCTACCTTTTCTTTTTCGATTTCTTAGAATGTACATAAGAAGGATAACAAGTTCGTTTAAATAAGAAACTATCATGTAAGAATCAAATTAGGTCATATTGGTGTTGAGGTAATTTCTAAGTCATCCCAGTAAGAAATTGTGGATGATCATATTTTTTACGTGTCACGGTGCAAATTGGGGGAGGGCTTTCAAGGAAGAAACTAAATATATCACACTTACTTTGAATTGTGACATTTATGTAAGAAGTGTGGATAAAAGTTTGGAATATTGTGGTCCCATATTCTACATAAGACCTTTTTGTATGCATAGATTAGACTTTTTGCCACGATATATATATATTTGAGTCAAAAGAGGGTAACTTAAATTAAATCGAGCCCCCAAGGGTAATCACCCTTGGGGAAAGTTATCAAAATACGCTTGCTCTATCCCTTGGGTAGGGAGAAGTCTTGCAATCAAATGAGCGATCGTATTTCCCCTCTTTTGACATGGCAAGCTAAAAGGGGAAAGACAAGAACTAACTAAAGCACGAATATCATCTAAAATTAAGTCCGTGAGAGCCAAACCTTTCCTTTCCCCGAATGGAGCTTTGCTATTAGTCTCAAAGAGTCGCTCTCGACAACTATCGACCTATAGCCTGCCGCTAATGTCATTTGGGCGCCAAACAAGCAATGCTTGAGCCTCGATCTCTTCCATTGACAATATGACTTCTATTCTGCGAATTCGATAAGCAATACTTTTTCCCATTCATCTCAAACAATGAACCCCAAACCATTGGAGAGTCAACAACTATAAATGTTTCGAATTAATTTTAATTTTTAACCATATTTGCTGCTGGTGGTTGCCAAGTGTTTAGGGAGATGGTCTTCCTCGACTCCTTGACATTGTTCACCTTACCTCTATACTCCTCTCGCTTCCTTCACCCATTTGACAAAGCCACATGCGACCACCACCCAATTGGGGTTCCCGGTTGAAAATAATATCATTTCGTGTAGTCTACATTGCCCATGAGGTCGCCATGATAGCAATGAAGCTTTCAACCTCGACTTTGTCCAAAAGTCATTGTAAACACTATTTCATAGTAGTCCTCGGAGCTTGTTTTTGTATTTTCGAAATCCCACGCTCAACCATGTTGAATGGAGGCTTTCACAATCGAAAAGTGCATGGAAAGTCGTTTCTAACTCAAGCATTGCACCTACTACATATGTCATCAGCCCGTATATGTACATGTTTGAGCTCCACATTCACCCCAAGCGTTTCTCACGATGCTCTCCAAATGAAGTGTTTTAACTTAGGCAATGTATCCAAACCCCATAATTTGTGCCACCACATCTAATCATAGACATTTGCTCGTGAGAACCACTTCAAAACAAGACCCACCTTTCCTATCAAGTATGCTGATCTTATCGTGAACAAACCATCCTTGTAGGGCCACCAATACCTTGAATCAGGAGGGAGGCGATGGCTTAGAGGCAAGCTAAAAATATAATCAGCATCCTCTCGCACAAAAGTGTTACAAAATCAGGTTGGCGTTCCACGTCGCAGAAGTTTTGACCTACTAGAAGTCCCAATTTTGGGTTACAGAAAGGTTTAGACATTTGGGAATTAGCATTGGGGGCATCCATGCATCCTCCCACACCGAAATATTCCTTCCGTTATCGAACCTCCAGCGCAACCCTTCAATGAGCAACGATTTTGCTTCCCAAAGGGAACGCTAGGTGAAACTAGGAGTCCAACCTCTTTGTGCCTTTAGAACCGTAGACTTAGGGTAGTACTGTACGCGCGTGTGTGTGTATATATATATGTATATATATATATATATATATATATATATATATATATATATAATATGATATGATATGATATGATATGATTACTCTATATAATTGTTTGTAAGTGTAAATGCGACCATTTTATTCAAATATTAGGCAAAAATAGCTTATGAAAGTATCTGGTCACACGACTTATAATTATCAAAGAAATATTAAAAGTTTGGTCACAAATCTTTTGATCAGTCAATAAATTAAAGGGTGCTACGTACTAGCCTACTTTATAACTCCATATAATTGTTTGTAATTTATAAATAACACATTGTAAAATTGCTTTGTGCTAGATTAATAACCAAATAAACGCATCTTGATTTATTCATCGATAATAGAAGAGCAAATTACAATATTACAAACACGAAACCAAGCTTGGCAACATTTAGCACTATACCACAAGATCAAAAACCAAATAACGTTACCCAAAAAACAAATACAAAATCATACATAAATCCAACTTCAATTTAACTTAAACTCGACACCAACTTTTACTAATGTACACATAAACATTTTTTTTTAAAATCCCAAGATAATTAAAGTTATTTCAAGACAGATTCAAAGATGATCGACTGCCAACTGTACGTAGACGAGTAAAGTTACATGAAAAGTCCGGGCCAATAGCTTATACTCAAAAATATGGTGCAATTAAATTCAGATGGAAGTGAACTTGTAGGAGGCATAGCCAAGAGTACCGTGATCCCAGGTACGGTAAATAAGCTCTGCCTTTGATTTTTCACCGGCGGCACCCAAGGCTACATGCAATGGTAAAAATGTTCTGGAATTGGATGTGCTATTTTCCACCCTGAAGGTGCTTTTGTTTCATAATTACACACATCTTCATACCTGAAACGAAAAGAGAAATTTACACTTAAAGTATTCTCTTACTTATTACATGCGTTACTGTTTAGGCAAAATGACGTCACCTATTTTTATTAAGAAAAAAAGTAAGGAAAAACATATGTTAAAATTAAAAAACTTCTGAAACGCAGGAGGCTAAACAAGATGAATATGAATTCGTTTTCTCTCCTCTTTTGAGACTAAAACAAACGTACAATCATCAAATCTACTTGTCTGAAGAATTTTTACATTAAACAATTACAATTCGAAAAAAATTACAACCTTCAATTAAAAAACAAAAAAGAAAACTAATTGTTTTTTTGCTAAAGTTATTGTCACTTGAGCCAAATCCAATGCAAACTAGTACAATCTATCATTGTCATTTAACAATGATTAGTGTATTTTCTTTGCAATTAATGTGTTGGACCATTCTCATTATACACCTGCACAAACTCCACCTACCCAATTCAAACGTGACTTGACCTAGAAGTAACCCTTTTGACCCCACCCTACGTGACTCATTTGCCAGCTTATTGACTATATGTAGCAATCGTCACAATCAAGTTCTTAATTTCTTGACAATGACTTCTGCTTACTACGTCCTCAGTGTAAGTTGGTGAATCTCATTAATTAAGTCCTTACCAACTTATTAAAGATTTACTCTTAGATATCATGTCTGTATTGACTTTTATTATACTGTTTATATCACTAAAATAGACGAGGGAAATAAAATCCTCAATTTTTCCATGCTTCATAATTTATACCTCTATTCATTTTTTTGACAACTAATTGAACAAAAGGTTGGGATAGGATTACGACTATTGCTACAACAATAATACTTTTGTCTTTAGTTGATTCATAAAGTAATAGAGCTCTCCCATGACAAATTTTCTCCATTCACATTACTCAAGCCCGATACCTTACTTAATGAGACAGTAATATTGATGACCTACTAGGTGCCTACAACAGCTCGTCAGTTGAAGATCATCTAAAAATGTATGCAAGATGCAAATACAGAGATCAATTTCACCCAAAGAAGTAATTGAAGTCGTTAAAGAAGTAGGTGTTATATACCTTCCACTAGTGAGAGCATCCTCAAGCCACTGATCGAACTCATTAGCCCAAGGGGCAACCCCATCAAACCAATGAGGGGTGTCATCAGAAGGGTGGACTGCACCCCCAGAGCCAATGAAGAGGACTCCTTCCTCCTTGAGAGGGGCCAAAGCCTTTCCCACATCGAAGTGGTGGCTGGCATTTAGGTGAGGCTGAACCGAGAGCTGGCACACCGGGATGTCGGCCTCGGGGTACATGAGGCTCAGAGGCACCCATGAGCTGTGGTCGAACCCGCGGTTCTCATCTAGGTTTACACTCTTGAACCCTCCTGCTATCAGCAGTTCCTGCACCCTTTTTGCTAGTTTTGGCGAACCTGGAGCTGGGTATTTCATCTGCTTTAAGGGAAGGAAATAAACATATATGTATATGCATGTTATGATAGGCAATTTTAATAAATTTTTGTGTGAAAAAGCATGGGAAAGCGAAGGTGAAATAATATACTGTTAACCAACCAGGCTGGAGAGGAATGTCCATCTTATTCTCATGCTAGTTTAGTATTTTTTGTGGTTAATAGTATTCTTTTTATGTATAATAAGTGCTGAGTGTTGTATTTTTTTGTCTGTTTCTCTAGTAATTTGTCCTAACTTGATTTTTAGAGCCTTCAACTCCTTAGTTTTTTACTCAAATAACTATCGATAAAAAATAATATATAACATATGTATTAACTTTTATAGCTCATGAAGTGAAAGTTAATATTGTAAAAAAAGGTAGGATATACTAATATTTTCAACTCTCTAAGCATTGAATACAATCTTTATAACCAACTGTCAAGGAGTCTTACCCACTTGAACCTAAGGCTGCTCGCAATTCAGTTCGTTTTTTTTAATTGGGTAATCAGATTTAACGGTTTGTAAAAATGTGAATTGGAAGCATAACCAGATAAATCATTTAACTGGCTATCGGTTAATCGAATTACTTGGTTCAGTTTTTTTGAATTACTCGGCTTGATTTTTCAATTAACCAGAAAGATTTAGAAATTAGCAGCCCTTGCTTAGCCCAGCGCAACCCAGTGTCTAGCCTACCATGTAGCAACTGCCCAGCCACCTTACACACTGGTGCTGCACATGCCCCCATTCAGCCACTCCACTCCCCAGGCACATAACCCTGTAAGGTTTTTTTGGTTCAAATAAGTAAATCACTAAATTAACCTATAATAATTTTTAAATTTTTCTAAAAACACTTATCGATTCGGTTATCGTCGGTTTCAAAATTTCAAATCGGAATCGAATTGGAAAGATTATCGGTTCATCAGTTCGGTTAACCGGATAAACGGTTCGGTTCAGCTCGGTTTGTCGTTCGATTTCGCAATCCCGAATTTTTAAGCACATTCCTACTTGAACTCCCTCCAATGTATATAATAAAAAATATTTAACTCGTTAAGATAACATAACTTGAACTCGACCCAAAATTATAAAAAAAAACACAAATTCGACACAAATTGAACTGAATTCAACATAAAATTAAATAATTTTCAAAAACGATATAGTAATGAGCCGAATTTGAAGTGAGAACTCATGCGGCAAGTTTAGCGTTGTTTGTTTGTCTTATATGAAAACAACTTGAACGACAAGCAATAAAGAGGAACTGATGGGGCCCATAGCTGGATCAGATTTGTTTGCGGAGTTAGACATGGATATAGCCCAACCACTTCCACCCATAACAACAGCTCGCGTTTAAATTTATGATCCAAATATTTCGGGGCAGTGGCCGAATCTGATTGGACCACATCATCCCCGCGCCCAATCAACTATCGCATTAATAAGGAAATAATAATTGGGGTGGGCCAACGTGCGAACTTCAACTAACGCGGGACCCACCTCAAAAAGTGGACTATAGTGTTACAACTATTGAACATATGGGCCCAATTCAAGATGTCCCGAAAGGGTAATTTGTTAATTCAAGTCACTTTTGAAGATAGTTGACATAATAAACAGGTCATTTAATCTGTTTATAGATCATATTAAGATAAGATTGGGTTGTATTTTGGATCAAATTTCAGTTTGATTCGATCTAGGTTAGACGATTTTTCAATTTAGGGCGATTTCATATTAATTAATGTTGGTTTGTAAACTTATTCTGTAAAAACAACTTTGTGGAAAAATTTTTGATTCAAATGTGATTTGGTTTGGGCCAAATTCGAGTTTCAGATTCACCTTCTACTTGAATATGTATATAGATTGTTCAGTTGATTTCGATTTTGATTAATTTTATTAAATTTAAATATACTGCAACATTTATTTAAGTCTAGAATATGAGAATATTTTTTTCAAACTTATAAGTAATTAAAACTTGAAATAGAAGAGTTATGACAATTTAAACGAAAATAAGAGGAATTATATTTTCGAAACTCCTCTATAATACAATCTCAAAATCACGATATAATTTATTTACAATATAATCTTAAAATTAGGAAAAATCATTATTGGAAAACTTGAATAAATGCATGAGACAGATGTTAGTTGGTATGTATAAAAAGTTTTCCTTTTCAAAGAAAGCGACGTGTGATTGTCTGACCCTCTCCTCTAAAATCTATTATTTTATACATTTCAATTTTGTTTTCTTTAGATTTTTACTATTTTGTTTATATTCTCAACCTTGTCCAAAATATTTGGGGAAAGGGAACATTAGGGGCCAAAAGATTATTCCTTCTAAAAACAGATATGGATCGAAACTTAATAGTAAAAATTAAAACTAATCATGCATAGATTAGGATGGAAAAATAAATGAACTAAAAATACTACAGAAAAAGGACTTAGTCAAAGAAAGAGATAAAATAACTAAATAAAAAACTAGGGTGTCATAATAGATTAACTCAAAAAATATCAAAAAGAAATTTAATCGTACTTAGAAAATAAATACTCCCTCTATTTTATAATACTTATTACTTTTGTGATGTGAGGGAATAATAAGGAAACACATAATTCAAGATAAAGTTTGTGTTAAAAGTCTAAATTGTTCCAAAGTTTCATTGGAAATGAAGAAAGTCAATAAAAAAGAAGAGGAAAAGAAACTAATTAGAATAAAATTGGTAAACTAATTATTAATGTTATTAAAATTGTGAGGTGACACATTAGAAAACGAAAAAAATTAATTAAAAATGATAGGCATTTTGAAATGGAAAACACTCTAGTTATTGGAGGACATTGATCCCACCATGGCTCCCAAATGAAAATGGAGTAACACGACATTTTGTTTGTTAGTTTGTTTTGAGCCCCATTATGAGATTATTATGTAAATTACATGGTACATTAAATGGAATCGAGTGCATAAAATTTTACGAAAAGATCAAGCATTAATGTCACGCTCTTTTAGCTAGAAATTATATAGTGATTCGGATGTATTGATCACTAAAAGGACAAATAAAATAAATAAAAAACTCTTTTTTAATTTGTAACTTCCCTCTTGTTCCTCCTTCCCCTCAATTTTATTAACATGTGACTCGGGACTACAAATCTCGGATCTACAGTATCATTTATGTTATTAGAGATCCACTCCTATTTTCTTTCCCCCATTCAATACAAATTCAATACAAAATTATTACAGCTTCTGAGAAGCAATAGAACAAAAAAAAAAATGATAAAACCCCGTCTTTCCCTAATTAATTTAATTTAATATGATTTTATTTGGTTTCCATTTAGTAACTCTTTTTTAATTTTTTAATGACTTTTAGGCTTTTAGTATTATATGAATCCCTTTTCTATAAGATAGAAGGTACGAGACTATCTAACAAGAAATGCCTCTGAGATACATGTTTTTCTCTTTCATATAATTATTTATTGATACATAGTATAAAATTACAATGCATTGTACTCCAAAGTTATCTATCAACTGTCTCCGGTTTTTTTAATTGTCTGTAGACCTCCATTATTGTTTTAAATCCTATGGCAGATCCATAAAAAATAAAATAAAATTTGTGTTACATTTTTTACATCTTACATACATCTTCATAAAAACCATAAGACAAATTCTCAAATTCTATGGAGTCCTTGCATACTATAATTTATTTTCATCTTACATTTTTGTCCTTCCCAATTTTTTTTTCCCTACAACCCACACCCACTGTTACAATGTGGCTCCGCCACTATTCAAACTAATTATAAGTGTTTCTTAGTTAATCATCAACACTCATCATATTTCTTAGTTATAATTTCCTAATACTCAACATTCATCAACACTAACATCGATATATATTTACAACCGATTAACAAGAAGTTACTAACGATAAAAGGAACAAACTCTTAATCTAAAGGTACCTCGACAATAAATCATCAATTTATAAAAAGAACTATAACATAATTATAGAGCCATTCAAATGACCATCACGAACGAAATCGTGAATGGCCAATAAAATTACCAATCATCCTTGAAAAGGACCCGAAAAAAGAACTAGATCTAACTCATGTGGCTGATCCCCCCTGTGGACTAGACATAGCAGATGAGGGCCAAGGGAGGCAAAGTACTAGCTAGTAAAGGAAGGGACAAGGACAGGACCATTCAATTGGATGCTAGTTGGAAGTTACAATTGAAGCACTAAGTTAGAACCCTACAGCACTTCCTCACACGAGACTAGGGCCCTATTCTAAGAAAATGAGTTATTTGAGTAGTGGATAGTTATTTGTATAGTTGATAACTCGTTTAAATAACTCGATAGCTGTTAGATTTTAACTGTTAGTGGATAGCTGCTCAATTGAGCGGTTGAATAAATGTGTTCGTAAATTTAGCGGTTGAGTTAGTCGATTATTGTAAATTAACGTAAAAGGATATAAATAATTTGTCAAATATAAATCAATGAAGGGTTTTTTGTCAAAAAATATGAAACGCTACTTTCAAATGTGAAAAGTCTAATATTTTTAGCTTTTCGTAAACACTACTTGAAACGCTAAAAGTTATCGCAAACGCTAGTTAAAACACTACCTTATTGAACGCTAATATTTGGTTGATTAGTGTTTTGATTTGGTCAAAACGCTAAAAGTCTACTTCAAACACTCGTCGTCGAACGAGCCTAAGAGAGTACTCGTACTTCTCCCGTAATTTGACAGAGAAGTATCTTGCCTTGCGTCCCAACTTCACTATCTATCCTGGAGTACTGGACACTATGACAACAAATGAGGTACTTTGTATTTTGCACCTCTTTGAACCCGATCTCAGAAAAGAACAATAGCAGCCCGAATACAGTTAATCTTACCAATGCAACCAGTTTTACAAATAGAGAAACCAATTCCAAAAGGGACCACGTAAAGATTTTCATAAAATATTTGATTGGGTTGAAATCTTTTAAAAACATACGCAAATAGATGAATTATATATTAATATTAAGTAACCTTAGCTATTAAATAAATAAGTTTCCACAAGGAACGCACGTATACATATGCACCTCTCTAAACCCAGTTTCAACAAGATCTACCCTAGACCTGCTAGTACCCAAAAATCCGTTAAAGTAGAGTCAGAGAGAGAGAGAGAGAGACCTGAAACATGCAGTCAGGGACGTCGCTGAAATCATAGATGACTTCAGGATGTTCACCAGCAGACACAGAAGGCACATCAGTCTCCCAGTGAGCAGAGACGACAAGAATGGACTTGGGTTTGACAGGGAAGACGTTCTCTTTCCACCCCATGAGGAAGTTCCTCGCTATGAAGGACTCATCAGCCAACATGGCCGGATTCCCATGAGAAACGTAGAACGTCTCCTTAAAAGACACTTCCTTGCCAGCACCCATCTTTCCTTCTGCTGCTCTTGCTACTGCTACTATTGCTAATGCAGACCATCAAACTGTTTTACTTCTGCTTAAATAGACTTCAGAGCAATAGTTAGGAATAAATTAGAAAACAAAATAAAAAGTAAATGTGGAAATTTCCCCATCACATAATTTAATTACCTGACGCAATTATTGATGGGCAGAGATAAGAAAATGGAGGGCCAAGAAAAGTAAATACTCAAGACATATCAAAGTAGATTAATAGCAAAGGATTAGCAAAATTCCACGTTTCCCATTTCAGAAAAAAATATATAAAAAAGAAAGAAAATCCATGTGCAATCTCGACAAGGAATGACTTTTGTTTTTCAGCAAATAAATACTAGCAATTAACCCCACAAAAGAGATAAAATTAAACCTGATATATCAGGATCTATACAGCTTCAACAGAAGGGTAGCAGAAAATAACAAAGCATGGGGCTAAGTTGGGCCTTACACTAAAATCAAGAGGAGATGAGATCTTGGAAATCATCCAAGATCGACCCTACGAAAAAGCATTTTTGAAATCAATGAAATAATCAAGATTTCAACTTCTTCCTTGTATGCGTCCCCTTAAGCAACTTACAACTCTGCTCAGTGTAGGTCCTTAGCTTTTTAATGATGCGCCTTTCACCAACACGAAGTACCAATGAATGATAGAGCTTTCTTTCCATAACACAATTGCATTTCTTCAGGCTTTCTATGTCATCCTCTAATGAGCTTGTGCCATATAGGCTTTCTCTCATATCAGCAAGTGATAGCAGAGCCTCACAGACACTCTTTGTCAATAGCATATCACGGCTCATTTCAGAAATTTCATCCAGCAAAAATTTGCCTGTCTTGGATAAATTAGCAGATGCAGACCCACCATCATTTCCACTGGTAGCTAATATGAGATCCAACTTAGTATAATCTTCTTCAGACAATAAAATTATATAAAGCAAAATCAATAGCTCGAGTTGGGGTTCTCCATCAAATGAGATCTCAAAATACTCTGAGTTCTGGCTAACACATCCAGAGTAACCCAGTTTTCTCGATAAAGACAGTCTCGATCGACTGTGACGACCAGAAAATAGAGACGAACTCCATTGGAGAACCAGATCTATATCGATATTCACTATGTCGTAAAGATTATCAAGTTCTGTAAATCCATATCTATGTAGCAGTGCTGCATTACCCATTGATCCATATGTATTGAAAACCTGAAATTGAAAAGAAGTAACGACATGATCCAATGAAGATCTTCGGATGACTTCTAAAAAACTACCCTATCCATGCAAGAAACAAATGCAAACAACTTTAAACTGATCAACTAATGCACATTGGGAGCAAGAATCACATACAAGCTTATGTTAATCAAGAACAAACCAAAGAGCATATGGCTCAGTGGTTATCTGGTCAACTGATCATTGCCATAACATGGGTTTAATTTGTAACGTCCACAAAATTCCATGTGAGGCAATTTGTGAGGTGAGTTACAACTGGCCTTGAGCCCAGTGGGCTTTGCAATCTGTGGGCATCCCTCCCTGGTTCACTCCAAAAGCCTTGCTTCTAGTCCTTGTGCTAGACTGCTAGGCCCAAGTGGGGCGAGGTCTGGAGCCTGCTTCCAAACCCCCCAAAACCCAAAAAAAAAAAAAAGAAAAAAGAATGAATGCCAACTTGGTTGAGTTAGTGAGATTTGCACCCTTAAGACCAAGGTTCACCCTTGGTGGTCCTAAGCCTTTGAGCTTAGGTAGGCTACCTCCTTTCCCCTCGGGGTTTAATTCACTAATGGACCAAAACGGAAAGCTGGTAGAGCCCATTCCCCCCCAACCAAAACAAAAAAGAGGAAAAAATGAAGGAGAAGGACCACATAAGGGGGTGAATCCAACAGTCCCACGTGCAGTCAAAACCAAGACACTCTTGTTCAAGTAAACGTTCCAGTAATGAAGCATAGAAAGCCTATATAAGTCAAACACATTTTCTGTTGAGAGATTGTACCAAAAGCAAATAAGGACGGTTAAGCCAAGTAATAAGTACCTCTGTTCCAGCTTTGACATCTTTCACAAGAATCATTTCCAACTCCATGGGATTGCCTGTCATATCGTCAGAGCACTCCAAGTTGGTACGATCAGAAGGACCCTCTCCATTAAGAATGGCAGATGAAACATTCTCCTCAGGCTGGAATGTCTGGGTTTGTTCTTTATCATCGCAGTCATTTTCATCATCAGTTACACTTTCCACACTCTCATCAGATTCATCGAAAGATGGCACAGAAGTGAAATGAACATCTTCAGCTCCAGTCTTATGATTAAAACTGGACATAACCAAAACACGAAAACGCTGAAACATTATCCAGAAGGACCAGAACATTATTCTTCTAACTATCATAAGAGGGATTGCAGTCTGCAGCAATAATTTGTTTTAATCACCTTCTTGTTTCCTCTGAGCAATATATCACCCTCCCCACCACAAACACACATAAAAAGAGACACCAGGTTCTCAAAGGAAATAATCAGATTTGTCATTTTGAGAGCCCCCTCCCTCCCCCAGGAAAAAAAGAATATTAGTCTCTCCTCTTGTAGGAGAAGTGATTAATTGGCATGGACTAAAGTATTGAAAGATGAAAAATCAATGAAGATTATTCATTGGTCATGACATAATTGTCTCTATGTCTTAGATGTACAATTATTCAAGCGCGATATTCATTATAAGCGTCATTTGTATTTCTTTTTTCAATTAATGAAATCATTATGTTTCCCATTTAAAGAAGTAATGAGATCAGTCCACTTTCCTCACACAGCTAAAAAATCAACCCGAAGCAATTTGTTTCCAGGCTTCGGATTATAGTGAACTAAAACAAACAAGGCCTGACTGAATTGCCCTTGGCCTCTTTTTTTGTCGAGGTAGGCAATCAAATGAAATCCCTCCACTATTCAGCACTGCAGTAGTAGGAATAAGGCTCCATATATCTAACACCATATTCACAATTCCAGTCATGAATTAAACAGAACAGGCACGACAGGACATGTTTGATCAGCAACCACCACACTACCTTGAGCAATAGCAACCACCACACTGTCCTGGAAACTAGCATACCACCACATGATATAGGGAATTTCATTAATGAAATAATTCAATTGTTGGGTATTTGTCATAATCACAGAACTGGAGATACAGCCTCAGTTGAAAAAGAAGGAAGGGATTAACTTACAGATCTGCAAGAGGAACCATTCCAAAACCATGGTATTCATCTATTTGAAAAGATCTAGATGCCACAAGACTCTTGGCAGCAAGGTAATCTTCCACACGAAAATAATTTGGATCAATTGCAAATTCTTCAGAATGAACAAGGGGTAGGATACACTCTTTCCAGTCCTCATATATGAGCGCTTTATCCTCTTTTACAGTCTGCCTACACATGTATCAAAATTATCAAAATTCAGAAATATTGTGAATCTATACAAGATAAGGATAGTGCAGTACTGAAAATTTTCCGATTCTCCTATAGTCGTTTATTATGGACACCAACCTATCTAAATGCAAGTGTACAGTGGACAGAATATGAAAAGGTGCTGTTAGTCCACCAATCTGTGAAGTAAAAGCCAGTCAACCGTTAAGAGCATAAAAGGCAATGATAGTACTCTGATCAAACAAAGCAAAATTCCGGGGTCTCAGAAGCAAGAGCAGGTTCATGAGACAGCATCATGATATTGTATTCGAGTTGCCAATGACTTCCTTGGCAATACGAGACAAACAACAAGCGAGCGTATAAAAGGATCACATTTTCACATTGCACTAGCTCCCTCCCCCCCAACCCCTATATTTCCCTCTCTCAATCATCCCAATTATGGAATGCTCTCCTTCAGTTTCTCTATCAACATGGAAAGACTATGTTTTGATGATCATCACCACAACCACACAATCACTCATCTAAAATGACAACCTTCTCCACAGATAATGAATTGCAACCTACAATTCAAACAACATTTAAAACCCACACAGTAATTCAAATGCAAATCAACGAATAAAAGCGAGGTATTTATAATACCAAGTTTACGAGGTGAAGGTATTTACACTACACGGAAAAAAAGATTCTGAACCTCATTAAGCTGGTCAAAGTCACATATATCCCACAAATATTATACAAAAACCAATCAAACCCAATAATCTAGAAAAAGAGAGAGAAACCAGACCTTATGTAGCTCAGTGCCACGAAGAAGAGAGTCAACTTCATCCAGAGTCCAAACCAGAGGCATGGGCTCAGAAAAAGGCAAGAGCTGAAGATAACCAGCCCAAGGAGAATCCGATCCCAAGCTCCTCTCGTACATCACCGCAACGGAGAGCCCGAAATGTCCATCCAAGTCCGAAGCCTCGATCATCGGCGCAGCTGCGGAGGTCCGGATCGTCAAGCACGCTTGCTTGGGTATCGTCGCCACCAAATCTCCTTCTTTCAGCTCGCAATTTGATCTCACGTAAATGCTTCCATCCTCCGCCTCAACCAGCTCCAAAGCATCACTGTACTTGATGTCGTTCGCCAACATCCATCGCTTGAACGCCCTCAGCCGCCTGTTCGCAGGAGAGAGAGAGAGAGAGAGAGCGAATCAGTGAAAAAATCTATGGGAGATAGAGAAGACTTACAAAAAGAGGAGAATGGAGAGACCTGGAAGCCATAGTCGCCAGAGTAGAATGGCGATGGAGGTCGTTGGCACCGGCGGGGTTTTGGGAGGGTTTTCGCTGAGGGGAGAGAGAGAGAGAGAGAGTGGGGAGGAATGGAAAGAGCTGTAATGGGTCAGGTCATTGTCCGGGCTGGGCTGGATCTGTTAGCCCAACTATTTACATAGGAACCGGTCCAAATTGTTTACTCGGGACCTTTTTTTTAATCACCTAAAAGTGGATATATTACTCAAATATCCAAAACATCACATAAATCGTCTAATGCCACATCAAAGACAAGATCTTGAGTAGCTTCCAACCAGACCTGATGAGACGGATCGGGGGTTGAAAGACGATACATGATCTAAAATTTTGGATTACATGTGAAAAGTATATATTTTTTCTCATCCTATAATTTAATTCATCACCTCTATACCTTTTAGATCACCAAAAATATCTAGTTTAATTTTTATTTTTCATGTCAAATACATTTCACAAAGCTAATAAATAGCTCCATTAAAAAGGTAAAAATAGATTATTTGGAACTGTAGGTGAATTGCTTCAAAAGTCCAATATGAGGACGGATCATGTGATATGTATGCTAGTGCTACTCAAACCACATATTTCTTTTAAAAACCCATTCTATAACGGATCCTTAAAATATCAGTACATAAATTATAACCCTTATAATATAATTTATGTACACAAGTAAACTTTAAAAAAGACTTATACTTCATTGTACAAATCAAATGACTCAAGACTATGACCCAACCAGGCCGAACAAATCATTCTTATATTGACTTCTTCGACCAAACTAACCAAAAATTTGTTTTAAATGTATATTTTAAAAAAAATAAAAGTATAAAGGTTAATATAAATAGTATGTGTAGTACTGATTTGCTCAATTAATTTATTTATTTTGTGCTGCAAAATTATTATTTTTTATTTTGTGCTCT
This sequence comes from Talinum fruticosum, assembly GCA_021018815.1. Lineage (NCBI taxonomy): Eukaryota > Viridiplantae > Streptophyta > Magnoliopsida > Caryophyllales > Talinaceae > Talinum > Talinum fruticosum. The sequence goes on along the minus strand of JAITYX010000002.1, from coordinate 5,163,550 downwards.
AACAAACGGAGAGTTGAAATCACTTCTGTGTTGATTACACACCTTAACAACTGACAACCAACTGAATCCAGGCTTACCAGAACTTACCGCCCCTCTTTGCTCCTTGCTCGTTGTAGCCACAAAGCAGGACGGCGTTCAAGACAGAAATAACAGATGTGCAGAACCGAAAGGACTCAATGGATTGAAGGTTTCAGCCAAACTTTGCACGTGCAACACTAAGACTGCCGGATACATCTCATATCCTGTCTAGGGCCGTGCTTAGAACTCTCAAAATGGCTAAACCAAAAGGAGATGCTTGCTTAGAACACTCAGAGACGTCAGGGGGCATAACAAATCTTTTACTGATGCAGTGTTTGGGTTTAAACCGAATCAAAATCAGAATGTTGCACACAAATAATGGAACACGATGTCATGAAACATCAAACTTGGAGATTAAATTGCTCGACTAGTGATAAAATCTTTTCATATGACATATCCTTATGTATACATGTTTTCAGCAGTATTTGGGTTTTCCTATGTCCTGAGAGGCTAAGATTATTATCAAACACATATTTTAGCTGAAGACAGAATATACAGTATGTCCTTTGTTCTTCAATCAAATCTCTTGCCTCCATGTGATGTTATTACTGCACAACAGGGGGAGGGGGGCAATCAATGTCAATTACATACGAAGGAAGTTACAAAAACACAACCTACTCAGCTGAAGCATTCAAAGTATCCTTGATCCCCCACCCTCCCCCAAATAAAATGAAAGAAACGAAAAGGAGTTGTAAATTATAATGTCTCCATCGTAGAGTCAGTTGCAACTTGAAACTCGGAAATCTGTAAAACATGGAGTAAGCTGAAGAGCAATTGTATCTCCAGCATATACGTGATTTCTGCATTCATAACCCTCTGCAATGTCTAGGGGTGCCCCAATTTATGCACCTTCCCCATGAGCCCTAACAATAAAAGTAAGGAGACAGCCAGAAAGGGGGTTATCAGTGGTCAAACAAAGCTTGCATGCCCTAGGCCACCCTTGTGGCTGCAAGACCCTCTATCAGTAGGAGATGTGCTTTTATAAATGAACTTCTTAGAGAGAAAGCAGTTCATATGTCAGAACTGCAAGAGTTCAGAATTCTTGTAAACACAACATCTATCATATACACAAGGATCTATAAAGCTGCTTGATGCATTCAACAGGGTCTTTAATCTTAAGTATGTCATGGCATACGGCTTCCACATTAGTGACTCCAGCATAATAGAACATAAACCTTAGCCAAAGAGAATCCTAGTAGATATATCATATATCCTCACCAAAAGACAAAGTCTTATGGTAGTTATGATGGAAATATGATGAAAATGAATATAAACATTATGTGTATATGGATGAGCAGCTTCAGTGATAGCATCAATAAAAGCACCAAGGCCATGAATTGTGAGAAGAATGACCTTTACAACCCTTGGAACTGAGTTTTTCGCACGCAAAGCCACAAGAAATCCAATCACATGTCTCCTCAAGCCCACAATAAAGCCTTTTCGCCTGAGCACCTCATGATTAATAGGAACTCAGATGGTTATATTACTTCAACCCAAGCACAGCATATGGCTAAAGTAGGCGCCGAACAGCAGAACAGTGTCCATCAGAAGCCATAATTTGACACCTTTTGCGGCTCAATGTGAGGTAGCTACACCTATTAAAAGCAAACTTTATTTTAGCCTTTAACAATTCAGAAAATTATGGCCTGTAGACATGGACCTAGGCATCATATTTTCTTACATCCTAATACAGCAAGAGAGCTACAAGTTATTTGGATCAGCCAACTAACCCCATAAAAGAACCATAAGCTTCAGGCTGAGGCAACCAACAAGGGCTGTAGCCTGTAGCAATGAGCCCCAGTTCTGGAGACAAAACTCAAGAGTACAAGACCCTCCTAACCTCATCCCCCAAAAATGCGATGAACAATATAAGAAAGATATAGGCTTCTGGATTTTTACAATGAGACTGGGATAATGACGGAGTTTGTGCATGAGATCATAAGTGGTGTGTCTAGGATCCAATATTCCAACTATCCTGACTATGATACAGCATTCATGATGCTCAGAGCTAAAGGGTAGAAAAAAATATATATATACTTTGAAATAATAACAACAATAAATTCATAGAGTTCAATCAACCAAAAAACACACATCGTTTAGTTTGACCCCATATATGGATTTCATATTTGGCAGCAGGCTTTAGGCTCAGTACAGGGAAGAGGAGAATACCCACTGACTTGCAGAGCTTCTCAGCAGCATCCGTGTTAAAGTGTCTTCCGTTTTTTGGTTCTGGGTGTCAGTACCTTTCAGTATAGATAATCAACTGTAACATTAATCCATCCAAAGAAGAAATTGGATCTCAGGAATGATAAATTGGGGCAGATCACAAGATTAAGATTACGAATTATGCATGAAAAATATAATTGTTACCTCATATATATTGCTAAGTAAGGGTTCAGAATTAACTCAAATTTGCATTACTGGCTTGGAATACAGAAGCAGATGAAAGTAAAAGTGCGCAGAGAGCCAATAGCTGCAACAATAACGTAGGCCATGCACGAGATGACACCTGAAAGTAAGATGCTGAAAGCATCTGACTGGGCCATGCAAATCTGGCAGGTTAACAGCACAGTGATGGTTGAGTGAGTGAAGAGCATAAGATGACGAAGAACCCCATTTGGAATTTCCCGTCTCCATCCCTAACCCATTTGGAACAATATATTTCCCCTTACTCACATTAACCCCTCCCCCCTCCCCAAAAAAAAAATAATAATAAAATTTTGTTGCATTTTGAGGTACTCCTAAATATCACCGTTGAAATTAATTTTAATGGGAACCTTTATCAGAAAACAATTTTTAAAAAAAACAGAGCAACTATAATAGCAAACCAAATGAAACTAGTAACCTAGAGCCTTTGAAGCTGGCTTAGTTAAATCTTAGATTTGAACAGCATCGAGTACAAACTACTCCATATCAACAAAGTGGAGGACAAATGCATGACATATCATGAACTTCATGTTTTATAGTATTAACGACAACAAAAAATAGTGCTCTTATTGTTGGGGCATATTTTCAAGTACGATGGGGGTTTTAGTTAAGGACTGTGAGAGGGGTTGAGGATACTTTTGCACATATCCTGAATTCCTGAATCCTGATCCTCGTTTTAGACACACTTTCTTATTCCTTTTGGCTGCAGCATTTTTAGGGCAAGTCCTTTAAAATATCGCTTTTCCTGCTGAATTGCTGACTCAATCAGCTGTGTCGCCGGACTACCTTGATTTCATTTCTTCAAACATGGGCATAATTTGCACACCATGTAGATTTGACTATGTGACACCATTATTCCCACCCAAATGCTTATTTCTTTTCCACATAGAGGAATGAAGATTAACAATTCAAACATCATGTTCACCAAGAAAGCAACAATCACTATCAAATAGTCTCCAATATAGCCCAGTTCACCCACCTAGAGGATATGCAGCTTATGTTATGAATATTACATCCACCACCGCTGACAGACAGTGGACCCTGATTTGTTCCAAGGAAAGATCTTTAGGGATTCAGACGTAAGCAGTCTTACCTTGTCCCCAAGGAGAGAGTATGTTTGCTACCTTATGAATGTTGCATTCAACGGAAGGGGGCCAACCGGAAAAAAAAAGTACCCCACAACACAGACACCTTAATCCTTTAGTTAGGATCTTACTTACAACTACACAAACAGATCCAATTCAACGTCCTAAATTGGTTTTACGTTTCTGAATACCATATGATTCATGAAACAAGTACTAATCATAATAAAGCTAATGCCAACCCACATACGACAAGTACTAATCATCAAAGAAAAACTTTGGGTTCTTTCTAAAATTGGAAGAAAAGAAACATAAACATTCTTCATCATTGATAGTTTTCTAGGCACTAAATTGTTACGGAAACAAATACTTATTTTGTTATGTTCTTGGTTAGATTAGTCTTCCTGATTGTATTAGGATTATGTAAATTGGGCACGAAGTCAAACGGCGCCCCTTCGTATTTATAGAGGTGCTGCGGCACCAAGGCAATACAAGGGAACAAAAGGATCAGATTCAGCAAATCCAATCGCGCGAACAAATCTCAGTTAATTTCTTGAACAACAAACACAAACACAAACAAAACAGATACAATGCGACATTTTGAACCAAAAAATCAGAAAATAAAGAGACAAAAACTGGATTAGAGGAGAGAGAAAATAGCTTACAGATTGAGCAGTCTGTCTGAACCTGACAAGGCGATTCTCTCCGGCAACGCCAAACCTGAGAAAATCGGCGGAGCCAAGCCAAAATCCGCGATCCTCCAAATCATGGCTTTATCCATAAAATAATAATTAATATAAATAATTATTATACATTTTCGCTTTATATTTGTTTATCTGCTACGACTCTCTATATCTATGTGTGTGAGTGAGACAGAGAGACGTGCAACGTGGTGCATTTATGTGTTTTCACAAATTCATTTGGGCTTTTGGGCCCACATCACTTCCTACCATTTTGGGCCACCCACGTCTGACATGACATATTTCCATTATTTTTCCTTGTTAGTGGGCCTTTACAACTGATGTTCCTTCTCTTGTCAAATTTAAAATAGTTCTTTCTCGTTAAGATTATTTCAATAAGAGCAACGAGTTATTTCAAACGTCACATAAGGGAGTTTTTATTTTGATTTATATTATCAATGCTAGTAATTTATTATAATCACTTCATAATAATTTATATTATAAATGAATCTCAATTGAAAAATTTATAAATATAATTTTGTATTAAATTAATTTTGAATCCCACAATAATTTATTTATCCTCCGCCAGCTCCCCAAATAGTCTCTCTCTCTCTCAGACAATAATTTATTTCTCCTCCCTCAGGTCACCGAATAGTCTAATGAATGTTAGGTAAGCAACAGAGATTGTAGTCTAGAGAAAAATTTAGGCTTTGGGTAGTACTTAGTTTTATATCAAAACAACTCTCAATATGAATCCGCTTTCAAGGGGCGAAAATACAAATGAAGGTCAAATTGATCGCCTGAAATAAAGAAAAAATAGGTGCCAATCAATGAAAATTTCAGATTAGGATTTTTTAAAATTCTATTTTCACCACCTAGAAAGGAAAATAAGCGCACAACTGCACGCAATTTCAAAGATCCAAAGAGCTGAGTTCAATCTCCAGATAAGCCTTGTGAACTCGTGCAACAAATCACCATTCATTCCATTAATTGAAGAAACTGTTTCACATAGATATTGTAATTGAGTTATGCAACAAAATAAGTATGATTTACTCTTACAACAGAGATCCTGGCAAAGGTATCATCGAAGTTCTGATCTTCTCTTCAACGATGCTGACTAATGAAATCATAGCTCTGCTCTCACTGAACGAACTTATGGATGACAAAAACACCTCTTCTAAGATGAAATGCTCCTTAGACACGGAAATTCATTAAAATGGCGTGGCTCAGGAGATAACAGCATGACTGAATAGCTCCTTAGTAGCAGTTCTGGATGGAAGGTTAACAACAAGACCTTGTATAGTAATTGATACAAAAATGATGACATTTACCAGAAATCCATGGCCTTCAGATAAACAAGCTGTGGGCAAAAGGTTGAACAGCAGTCCCATGAACTAGAAATGAACCTTCAGGAAAGCGAGGGAAGTTCTGATCTTACTCGCCATTACCAAAAACAGCCTGAAATAGACAAAAATTAGAAACTGAGCCTAACCAGCCAGGATCTATAAATTTGAAATGCAGATCAAAAGTGTAAAAGTTGTCAAAACGTTATGTAATAGAAGACTTTTCTTGGAAGCTAGGCATACGGGCAGGGATGTGGATGATCTATCATTCCAATGCATTAACAAGAGGTAACAAGAATAGTAATCAAGAAGATTTCAGCATCAGACACTTGACACTCTAACCTGGCTACAGACACTTGGACAGTTAATTCTACACCAAAAAGATCAATTGAAAAAGTGTGAGCTTGAGACTTGAGACTCAGAGACATACCAGTGTTGGACTTGAGTGACTGAAGTCCAGGTAGCATAAAAGATGGGAATTGGGGAGTGTCTAAGAAGCATACCTTGGAACTCAAAGTCTGGAAAAATCGTTTGCTTGAAGGATTAGTAGAAATATGATGACAAGTGACTGCTGTAGAAAGTCATGGGAACATGATCTGATAGACTCGAAAACACTGTCAAAGTGCCAGCTGATGATGTCCTCAGAATGCTGAAATCAAATCCTGAATAGCCTGGTTATGCTCATTATGTCCAATAATGCTTAATATATCATTTGCTTTAGTGACACCCAGCTGTATCGTGAAGCACTCACTAGTTAACGATACCACATGATTTACTTGGAACATGTTTGTCCAAAAGCATCTTACAAGATGTATCCTTTGGAATTTCGGCTAATTGTCATATAGTTGGAGAAATGACAGGCAATGGCAAGGCTATTTGGCCATGCAATTATAATTATCGCATCCAACTGCAATGGTAGTCGTCAGTCCAACTCATCAAGTTCTATATCAAAGTCCATCTAGGCCTTCTGTGGTGTCTGTTGATTAGAAATGACAAACAATGCACAACACTGAAGGCACTTTATAAACCAGGGTAGTACTAACCACTTTCAGTAGCAAATCTATTATTTGATTGCTTCAAGCAAAATTCTCTTTTAAAAAGTATGTCAATAACAAAGGGAAAAAATGGAATTTACATTCACCACTGTGCTCCCCACCCTTGACAGAAATTCAATCACATGACCACACCTAACATATGCTAAATGCCCAGCCGTAGGTTAAAAGTTAGTAACTGAAAAACTGGAAAAAAGGGCCTCAATTAGGCGGTCAGAACCAGAGATTTCACCTCTATTAACACTGGAAAACTATGCTGAGCGTAAATATAATGATGTTGATGGTGTAGTAAACTATATATCTCCTATTGCTACTTCCAAACTAAAAGAATAATGATCCTTATATCACAGAATTGAAAGGAATTTTGCACTTGCCCTGCAACCACATCAATCTTCTCTCACTTTTGAGAGCTATAAAGGTCTCTCGTGCATTAGGGTTTTCAAACAAGTCCAAGGCAAGGAAGTAGAGGCGTTGATCAACACCTTGCATATCATCCAGTACTTTGATACATTTGCTTATAGAGAACCGATCTTCATTCTTCATAATAGCAGTAGCTCTCATTTTAGAAGCAGCTGCTATTTCTAGCATAGCATCAACAATAGCATCACCTGTTGCCTTGCGACTTCTTTTTGACGGCCTGAACTTGATGGCCCCAGTGACTGACGCTTGTTATGTCCATCAACCAGATTAGCCTCCTCTCCAGAGCCAGAAGACCCGTCCTCATCCACTAAATTTAATGTGGCATTAGGCTGGAGAGACATCTTTGAAGTCTAGGAACACAAACAACTGTGAATAAACTATCATAAGGATAACAGTCATTATTAATTTTCATTTCCATGCAGATATAACAATATTTAACTAGAGCCTCAGGTGACAGTGCATAAAAAAGAAAGAAGCTAGTATAGAAAGAGGTAACAAGATAAAACAAGGACATTTGGATTTCTCTAACAGCAAATCCCCTAAAAGCATTCTCTTTTACAACAAGTTACGTGCATGCCTTGAATTTTCCCTTCTGAGTGCCCAAGAATATCAATGAGATTTTACAAATCACAAAATCCTATGCTTATCTCAAAAGTTCTTTCTTCAGTAATTAACAAATTCAATGTCTGACAATAACAGGAAATAAATTTTATCATAATCTTACAAAATTCCAAGGGTCACAAGGATATTCATGAAAAAACATAGAGCAGAGGGTTTAATTGTCATATATATATATATATAGGCACAAATAGAAGCCAATGTCCTTATTAAGAAAAAATAGAAGCAAATGTCTCCATTCCAAAGAAACATGTACATTATTGTGACATTTATGCAGAATGACTAGAATATCCTCACGAGTCTTTCATATATTGGCCTCAGTATTCATCTACAATGTACCAAACAGATTCAGAAACAACATTTGTTTTATGGTAATCTAAAAATGAAATATCGTGGTACCAAAAAGGAAGTCGTGATCATCCCTGAAAAGATGGGTTGACTTGGGAAAGCATTATGCACATTACAGTCCATAGTTAATCAATTTTGAAAGTAATTGCGCACAACACCACCACCACCTAGTAGGATCTCGAAAAATACAAATGTATGCACCCATAACCCTGCAAGCAAAGAATTGCATGCAATACGAAATTTGAGAATTAACTATTTGCTGTGAACATTCCATGTGATGGTCAAACAGGCGAGAAATTTTAGTGGTGAGAATACAATAATAGGCAAAAAATGAAGGACTAAAATGAGAAAAGTGAGCAGATACTTTTAAGACATGATGTTGCCAGCCTACAACAACAGAACAAGCAATATCTAGTTATTATGTGAGCCCTAGAAAGCCACTGGAAAGAAAACTAGCACGTATCACGTAGGATGGCGTACATACCTCTAAGCAAGGTCAAGACCGATGGTACCTACACCTATGTGATTAAAGATCCCATAGAACATACAACCCATCACATGGGCTAAAGCAAGTCATTAGGGATATCAAGCACATTATAACTCAATCATAATTCATACCCCTATAGCATAGACCATGGAGGATAGACAGCACAACAATGCAACAATTGAGGTCAAGCAGGGTTTTAACTAATTCTAAAGAAGTTTTAGTTGCCACAAGATAGAGTCAACTAAGGAGTTGGAGTGAGCCAGTTCCCATAGAAATAATGGACAAGGCTGTTATAGGTTCGAGTACCCTAACACCCTCCCCCCCACCCGGAAAAAAAAAGAAAGAAAATGCAGGGTCACTTTTGAAAAGCCTAAAGTTAATATTGACTAGGTGTTCTCATCATCATTCTTTTTCACATTCGTTAATACACATGACATGTTGAAACAGGGGATCACTAAAATTTGGTGATGACTTTCGATTTTGAGGTGCACACAATACCATGTTCCGTTGCTTTCATCGTTTAGAACTTTCTCGATTCTTCATCCTTATCAATGAAATGGAACATCTTCTCAATGAATATATATGAGCACTCATTCCTACGAACCATGGACACTCTTGGGAAAAAGTTTAAACGAAGATTGAACCTTCAAGGAGCAAAATTGACCCTTAAAGGTAGATATCCCGAGCAAACAGTATTTCAATTTTCTAATTTGTTTTCTCTTTGTTTTGTATCCACTTTCTCCATTATTTCTACAAGAAACTCAAAAGAGAATATAATCATATAGAACTAATAGCTCTCTATTAGTGAAAACAACCAATAGTCACAAGAACCCTCATAAACTTATCATACTCAGGGGCATTGAAGGGCTGCGATGGAATCTAGAGGCACTTCCTAACATTACTTAACCACAAACTTAACATACTCAAACCCAAAAAGTAGATACAAAACAAAGAGAAAACAAATTATCATACTCAGAGCATTGAAGGGATGTGATGGAATCTAGAAGCACTTCCTAACATTACTTAGCCACAAACTTATCATACTCAAACCCAATTTTATCATATATCATGCGTCTAAATTGAGTTCTGAGTTACAAAAATTCCCAATATTACTCGCTTCCAGTACTGCTAATACCCATCATGAGGTGTCATCAAGAAAACAAAAATCATGATGAAGTTTCAGGCATAACTAAAAATTCTCTAAAATTTAAGCATTGTATATGCTCCAATAAGGTACATTGTGTATTCCTAAGCAATGCCAATGTTCGATTACAATACTTACACTTCAAAGTTCGAAAATTCACAACAAACAAAGGGAGAGAACAACCTAAAAACCAATTTCTCAGCTACCCATCTCTTCACAACACTAAGAAGGCGAAAAATGTAATCATAAGAGGATCCAAACCAGGAGGATTAACAAACGAAATAGGGGATTAAGAGAGAGAGGGATTACCCTAGAACAAGCCGTGATCGTAATTATGTGAAAGCAGCAAAGAATTCCCAGAGTATACGATGCTCGGGAGAGTCAAAAAGAATGGCGGAATTCAATTCAACTCGTTTCTTCTTTCTTGAGTTAGAACGAGGAGAGAGAAAACAAGGGTTTAAGTTTCAAGTTTCAACCACCACGATTGCGCACTTGGCACTTATAGCTGTGTGAAGCAAGGGACAAGGGGAGTTGATTTTGATATAAAAACCCTAAAAATCGATACAAATGAACAGGGAGAATAATATTTTACAATTAATTAATATATTTCCAAATGTAATAAAAGTTCAGAAATAAAACATTCACTGAGGTCATAAAAGAGCATAAAGTCGAGTCATCAAAAAATAATTTTATTAAAAATATTTCTATTTAAATATTTGCGGCCCGATATATATTACAATCTTGATCAAACCTATAATATATATATATATATATATATATATATATATATATATATTAATACATTTAAAATTTGGGTTAACATCCACTTTAATTAGGATAATGTCTAAAATTTAAATAAAATATTTATTTATGACATTCAATTGTTTTTAGATTAGATAAACTTAGCAAATGTAAATTTAGGTTAGAATAATAAAAATTAATAACGTTACGTGTAAATTTAAAATAACAGGAGAAATTTATAATCATATACTCCGATTTTTGGACAGGACACATTCGAAAAATCAGATGAGATGAAAATTCGCTAATACCTCCCTTTCATTCAGCCAAAAGAGGAAATTTTTTATTTTTATTTTTTCGAAGTTGGGCCCTTTTGTAGGACCAGCAGGTGAGGGAAAAGGCGCCTAGGTGTGGGCCACTAGGGCCTGGATTGCAGCCATTATTGGAAATCGTGTGGAAATTAGCCTAAAATAATAGTCTTCACCTTAATTGTGTTTCCATATTTATTAACTTTTTTACAAAATTTTCCAAAACTCATGTTTACTAGGGTTACAGTCCTTCTTATGCACGGAAATTAATTAATTTTTATTTCTATAATTAGTTTTATTTTTCTAACTAATGTGGACTCGTCTTATGCACTGAATAATGTTATATAATGTATACTTTGAAAAATTATTGAATCATGGAGTAACGTTGTACTTGTGAATTTCTTTTTATTGATCATTTGATTTTATTGAATGGTTTCACATTCAACAATATTCTTCTGCATGTTATCCCCTCACAGTGAAAAAACTTTCGTGACTCGTCACATTTATCGAACCCAACACATAAAAATCATTAGAGCCCAACACACATTCATCTTTCAATCATTCTAAATTTCTAAAGAATAAATAAAGAATCTAAAACAATAAATAAAAAAGAATGTTAAAAAATATCATCAAGGTTTTAAGATTATGCTCGTGATTTTGAATATTAAGAAGGCAGACCTCTATAAGAATCAAACAATTTAAATAATGTGACAATATGTTTGGGTATCAAAACACAAATATTAATAGGAAAAGGAATAATATATGATGGGTAAATATTGAATTAGATGACCTATAGATAACAACAAATATCATTATGTCGCAAATTAATATTACAATATAAATTATAACAAATCAATAAAAGAATGTCAAACTTATAATTCATAACTCGACAAAGTCAATACTAATTTGACTTTAACATCTAAATAAATATCTACATTCAACTTAATAAAATATCATTAACTCAAATGTTACACGAACCCTTAAAAGTACACATACACCCATAATGGGATCTCATTTTTCAAAAATTTTAGGGTGAATATGATGATTTACCTATTCTTACTTACTCGTGCATACAGATGCAATCCATTTTCCTCCTACACTCTTCGATCATCATCAAGAGGTTATAGACAATAAAAGTTAATTGTAAATAACTTTCAAACTATGACTCACTCTGTTAATCATAAATAAGTTTATGTTTAACCCCGATCTTCTTATATTTGCATCCTTAAATCACTTGTATTTTCCAATCATTTGTCTAACATCCAACTCAACTTGCAAAATCGATTCACATATATTAGCTTAATTTCCGGCAGTTTATTTGAAACTTAATTTGCAACTATATTTTCTCTCTAAATATTTATAATATCCTAGTCATCTAAAAGGGAATGAGAAAATTCATTAAAAAATAAATTTACTCGATTGTAAACATTCACACGAAATGATAAAAGTATGATAAAAGAAAATTCATTTTGCGAATTTACCCAAAAATTATATAGACATTAAAATCATTTAAGGTAGAAATGTAGAGAGAAAATGACAACTTCACCTGTGCATAAATTAGCAAGTGAAGCATATAAAATTCAACTTAATAATACCAAATTGGGCTTCATAAATCATATTAATGATCAAGTAGATAGTGAGCTAAAAAATGATTTTTTAGAGAGAATATGCAAATCTTAGATACGAGTAACTTAAGACAATTTTTTGACAGTTGGTGCAATTTATCAAGTTATGCAAAAAAATCATATAATGAAGATATCTTATATATTTGAGGTAAGCTATTGAAATGCCTTCAATTTATTTTAAACATTATATGACAACCTTAATCATCTAATCGCTATTCTTTGACAAGTATATTTGCGAAGAAAATGTAGATAAAATTAACTGAAAGGATTTATTGTTAATCAATCGAGATATTATCTCAAACTCCTCTTCCTCAATTTAAAGTAAACACTCGTTATTCGATTAAGAGGCAAATCAAGAGATGCTTAAATACCAAAGCTAAACCGCCAAAGCAACCAAGTTTGCTAGAATCGGACATCTATAACTCAAAGCCAAATACCTTCAACATGTTCTCCATTATTTCTAAAACTCCTTTATCTTTTCATCATAACAAATAAGTCATTTTTTTTTTGTTCCTAAATTTTGTCAATCCTAAACGACGACTCTATTATGTTTATATCGCGAATAATTAAAACTAAAATAAACTAAATTAAGATTTTGAAATTGTAAAAACGAAACATTAAAGGTGAAATATTAACTCCACGTAAGCTAATTACCATTATTCAACATTTGTTTCAACATGTGAAGGAGAAAAAAATACTAATAAGACTATAGTATTACACACAAAAAAAAAAAAAAAAAGGAGAGGAGAGTCCACTTATAAAAGGAATTTTTTTATTTCGATAAATTTATATTTTTTATTTATCTAATTATTTACATCAACGACTCATATTTAATGGACAAATAATTTTTATAGTTAACATTGCTCTAAACTTCTATAATCACCCCTTCGTAATATTTGACCGGTTTAAAAATACTATTATTATATATTGTATAGATTATTATTATTATTATTATTATTATTATTATTATTATTATTATTATTATTATTATTATTTTATTTTTATTTTTATTTTTTTAAAAAATTTGGCAAGGAGTAAAAGAGAGTCCATGTATAAGAGAAAATATTTTTTTAAGAATAAATTATCATTTTTTATTGGACGAAACTCCTAAATTTACTCTCAAGCCGCCATGTCATACTTTTGAAAAGATTGCTATTATACGAGTATATAGATTATTTACATCAGCAACTCATATTTAATGGACAAATAATTTTTATGGTGAACATTGCCCTAACCCTCTATAATAACCCCCTTCGTAATATTTGACCGATTTAAAAATACTACTATTATATATTGTATAGATTATTATTATTATTATATTATTATTATTATATTATTTGTTATTATTATTATTATTATTTGTTATTTTTATTAATATTATTTTTATTTTGGCAAGGAGTAAAAGAGAGTCCATATATAAGTGAAAATAATTTTTTCAAGAATAAATTATTAATTTTTTTATTGGACAAAACTCCTAAATTCACTCGAGGTCGCCATGTCATACTTTTGAAAATATTGCTATTATATAGTATATAGATTTATTATTCCTAGTTAATTTATAATGATAAAAATTAATAATAAATTTAAAACATATAAGTGGATATATTTTTTAAAATAATTAAAATAAAAATATTTCTTTTTATATTTTCATAACTTATTCTGATAACTTATTATTTATTATTTATATACTTAATGTATCATTTCTCTTTTCTCCTTTTTCCAGTTTTAAATTTTAAAATTCTAAGTTTTTTGACAAAAAAAGTTCATAAAGTGGAGACAATATTTTATCAAATTCATAAAATTACTCAATATTATTTACAAAATTAAAAGTCCAATTATTTTTTACTCTATACTAATTGTAATCTAGATCATACAGATATATATTCTAATGATTTCTATGGCTCTTATTCTTATCACATAGGTACTTTTTTCCTCTGTAAATATATTTAGAAGATCAGACTTCTATTGTATCATCAAATTAATAGAAACATATATTCTCTTTTTATTTATGCACGCATGCGCACACGCACACACAAGGATAAACATTAATATTTGATATTTTTCACTCAATTGAACACGATTGAAATAGCTTTTGAACAAATACCCTTATATATGAGCATTTTTATTAATTTCGTTGATCAATATATCTTTCAACCATTAGGATATCAAGATATACTTCTAAACCAATCCACTTAGAAAGTTGCAAAGCGCTAATACAATGTAATTTTCATATTCTATCACATTGAGCACATATGAAAGATGGACAATTTGTGCTAAATATCTCCTTCTACTTCTACCATATGACACATAATTAGTTTCTGTGTTACCTATATTTTCCCCCATCCTTTGGACATTATATGGTTTGCAATGCTCAATAGGGGGAATTTTTTTTCAAATGGTAAATAAAATGAATTGGTAAATTTAGGCAGCTCTTCTCATAAGAGTTCTATCTAAATTATCATTTACTAGGATAGACACGATGGAGGGGAAGAATACATATAAAAATACCAACGTATAAGCATATGTAAAGACTACATGATCAAAGAAGGAGAGATAATGCCTTGCTCACAACGATCACAAACAAATATTTGAGGAACCTCTTCATTGTTTGGAATGCGCACACACCTAGTGTGTTGCCACACTTCACATATGTCACAAGCAACCATTCTTTCTCCATCATCTTCTTTAGCTCCACAAGCACAATCTATGCACCCATGGCCTTGATTGTGGCACTCTCCGTTTTCACAAATGTTCCACCCTTGCATCAATAAATCGTCTCCATTTCCATTCTTGATATTGTCCCCAATAGTATTGATCCCGCCTTCAAGAACAACACCCTTTCCTTCTTCAATCAACCCTCGAGCAAAGTCAGTGTCCTTGACATTTGAGTTCACTATTGACTCAATCACCAAACTGTTCAATCCCAAGTACATGTCGTTGAACCACTTCTCAACCTCCTTCTTCAACTCTTCTATGGTCATGCTTGCTTTAACACTAACAGTTTCACATGGTAACATCACTTGCTTGTTCTTCAATTGCAAAGTGCACAAAACATCAACTAGTTGATCCCCAACTATGAGTTTGCCCCTAGGTGGGAGCCCTTGATGGCAATCAAGTTCTTTGAGAAGGTGCTTGCCATCAAGAATAACCCTACTAGCTATGGAAATTGTGCTTCCTGGCCCAGATGTAGGGCCGGGCTTTCGCTCCCTAAATGTGGCTTTGTAAAGGTACAAAATGTCATTAGCTAGTTGAACCCTAGTGACAACCATCATATGTGACTTGGGTTCCCTCACCACTAGCCCATGATCGTGGCTAATTGAGATGTCCTCTAGGCAATATTCTAACACTTTGGTAACTGGGTTCAAGCTTCGACGAACCAAGTACTTGCCCACAACATGGTTTCCAAGTGATTTGAGTACGAAATCCAATAGGCCGGTATCACCAATGTAGGCTCTAGCAGCATCTCTCACTTCTTGCCTTGAAACCCACTTGGGCTCGGCCCTCTTCAATGCCTCAACAATGACTCGAGTGGCCATCTCCACCCGTTTTGGGGACCACCTGCAAGAAGTTTCTAGAAGGATTCCAGGGTTGAACATGTCAGTGGGGCCGGCCTCTTTGGGGAGGCGGTACCTTAGCTCTAGCATAAAGCGAAAAAGGTCACTTAGGGTGATCAAAGAGTGGTCACATAAGGCTTGGTACCTTGAGAAAATGACTTGGAGATAGTTGTCTAAGAGGCTAAAGTGGTGGAGGAGAAGGCAGATAGGGATGTTTTGTAAGGCTTGGATTGATTTTTGGTACATGAGTTCTGTGACTCCAAAGCTTCCACGCCCAAATTTGTAGCCCCACCGAGCAAACCATGGTCCTCCATATGTTATCCCATGAAGGAGCCTCAAGTCCATGTCTTTCTTCTGTGATATGTCTGTTAAGCTCACTTTCCTGCATAAATCACGTGCTAGGGTTCAATCAACCGATAAAATTGGCTCATACTCAGATCAATTGGCATGAACAATCCAAATTATAAAATTGACTCATACTCGATCAATTGGCATGAACAATCCAATTATATCCAATTATCTAAGTAACATTGATGGTGTTTTTTCGACAAACCTTATAAGACAAGAAGGTCAATCACTTAAATGTAACATGTATCTTATGAACTTGTCGGATTACCCAAAACATGGCATAGTATGAGAATTAAGAAACATTTGAGACAAATCCAACCCAAGAGAATGACCCAAACAAAACTCAAATGACTTGAAATCAGTCCATTTTGAACTCGATTCGGATCCAAATCGAACAATCCGATTGCACTATCTCGAAATTCAAGGAGATACATGACATATTACATACCTTGCACGCAATCCAGTGCAGATACGATCCCAGAAATCCATGATCTGCTGTCCAGACAAATCTGAGCCCATTTCGAGGCCATTAACGCAAAGCAAATGGCCAAAGCCATTGCAATGGAAGACTCCATGAAGGGTATGGCCTTCAAGTTCCACCAAGCTGCTAGTGCTACACCTTGTGGCCAAAATGGTCCCATCGCAGCAGTAGTTGTTATTACCTTTGCAGCTCAAACAATTAGTTGAAGCCATGGCTGCTGTTTCCTTGGAAGGCACTACAAAGTGGTACTTCATGTTGCTTATCATATGCTGCCCCCAACCTGTTACGATCAATAAATTAAAACTCCAATATCATATTAATGCCTATATATGTGTACATTATCGAGACTATTGTTCATGTGCAGACATTGAGAAATATGCAAGGAAATGTTATTGCCTTACAGTACCAGATAAACTATGTTTATTACCATAATATTTAATGCTCTTTTTCGATATGGTTTATATGACCCATTATTTCTCTATTTTTAGAGTTTTTCAATTTATTACGTCTGCTTTGCCGGCAGAAAATGTTCATGTGATTAATACTTTATTTTTTAGTATTAAAAAATATAAAATTATAATTAATTGTTTCTCATCTTACGTCCTAAGGACACTATATATTAGCTTCAATTATATAATATCTACGTCTGCCCCTTTTGCAAGATACGAAGGACTACTTAATTAGGCTCCCTAGGGAGGGTTGTGCACCTACAGTTATGCTAGCTGATGATATTATGTAGATTGGTAAAACTAACACGTATTGAATGTTTGCTTCAAACTCTATCAAATACGAAATAAGGCAATTCAATCTTGACCCAAATTTAAATTAAATTAATTGGCTTACTAATTCATGTGGACGAACAATCAATAGACTTGAATAATCCAAAAGATTGGACAAAATTAAGTTCCAAAACGACCCAAATTATTGATTGATAATAATCAACCTATTGTTGAAATAACTCAAACAACCCATTTGTCAGTATCGATGGATAAACCCTCTAACATATATTCAAGTCCATCTTAGCGTGAATTGAACTATATTCACCCACTAGCTAGTTGCCTTACTAATTAAGAAGTTATGTACGTTACGTGGAGTACTTTTTTTTAAAAAAGTAAATAACACAATAATTAGGTAACCCTTCTCTTAAAGATTTTACTTATGTTGCCTTCAACGAGAAATTACGTTACTTTATGTACCTATATAGCGGCAGTGTCTACAATAACGGTAGAGAGAAGCTTCAATGGGCTCCTCAATGACAAAGAGAAACACCCGGTGGTCAGGCCGGTGCCGATGGACTTCGAGCTGAAACGACCAGCTGACCATTCCATTCGCACTCAAATTACTCTCCAAGTGGCCAAACTCAAGCAAAGCCTTGATGTTCTTCCAAAAGGGGCCCTGGAACTCAGCCGGGTAACCCGGTTCACAGAACGACTTGAACCGGAAGACCCTTTGCTCTGGCGACGATCTCTTTCTCCTCTTGTTGCACCCATGCACGTACTCCACCAGCTGTGAAGACATAGCTAGTTTCAGTTCCTCAGTTGCCTTCTTCTCAATCAACAATGGAGGTACGTCGTGCGAGAAAGAATAGAGAGAGAGAGGGAGAGGAGAGAGAGGGGGAAGCGAAGTGATATGTATAAGTAGCAGCGAGAAGTACTGATGCGGCTTGATCACACAGTAAGTGCTGTAAGGAAATAAAATTGGAGGAGAGAGAAATGAATTAGGGTTTGCATGAATGAAGTGGTTTAATTTGAAAAATGAAAGCATGCAAAGTTGTCGGAGGAGCAAAGGAGCGTTTGTTAACGGCTTGCGAAATCGGAGAGTAAATAATAGAGGCCATGCATTTTGTCATAGACTGATTAATTAAACATAATTAACATATACAGTATTTGACGATATATAAATGTATATAAAATATAGTATAGTCCGTTAAATTCGATCTCTGCTGGGAGTGGGTGGATCAGACAGATAAGGATGCATGCTCATGCTCTACTGTACGTGAGAGCAAACTGAGAGAGAGAGAGAGACAGAGAGAGACAGAGAGAGTAAAAAAGGGATATGATTTGATGCAACATTCCTTTGCCAACTACCCAAACACTGGATAGAGAAATCCAGAATATTATTGTTACTGTAGCTGCAGTACAAGTATGTTCAATCTTATAATTAATAGTATATGTTTTTTCCTACGTCTCATAATAGAAATCCCGACTATATGTTGTACCGGTAAATTGTATCAATGAACTAACTTAAGTAGCATTTGAAGCTCCGGGAGGTTTCCGGTTTGAGTTTGTAAGTGAGGGGTTTTCACTCCAATAGGCCTAATTTATTCGGTTTTGTTCATTATCCTCTTCTCGATTTTGAGCTTGTGAACTCCATTTATTGTCTTACAAAGTGGATTAATATGAATCTCACACTTCCTTATAATAACCTAATGCTTATGTTAATGTCCAATTAAACCAGCTACCTTTGTAAAAAAATATATAAAATATGAACGTTAATGTCCCCTACATATATTTTAGTCGGTTTTTCTTTTTAAGGGTTCATGAATGATGCCTTTGTTTGTAGGGGATGGAAAAAGTAGTCAGCGTATTAGGATATTATTTTCAGTTGTACAATTTTATAAGATAGTATTCTTTGTGTGGTTAAAATTTGAGCTTCTTTGTCACTCGAATGTATCTCGAGTAAATTCATATATATATATATATATATATATAAACACATGAGGTCTTGGGAGTAACCTAAGAGAAAATCTTCTACGTAATTACTTGTTTTTACATGGTATCATAGCCAATTGTCACAACCAATTTTTGTTGATTTCTTTCGCAATCTGTGGCAATGGGAGACAAAATAGACACAACCTCATACAATGATCCACAATCACCA
Organism: Talinum fruticosum; assembly: GCA_021018815.1. Classification (NCBI taxonomy): domain Eukaryota; kingdom Viridiplantae; phylum Streptophyta; class Magnoliopsida; order Caryophyllales; family Talinaceae; genus Talinum; species Talinum fruticosum. The sequence continues at coordinate 5,143,937 of JAITYX010000002.1, read as the reverse complement.
TATTTGCTAAGTAACTCGGATCATCCAAGTTATATTATCAGCACCGTAATTCTCAACGGTGACAACTACGATAATTGGTCTTGACTGGCTATAAATGCCCTTAAATCCAAAAACAAACTGGGATTTGTGGACGGAATCATAACAAAATCAACCACTACTAGACCGAAGTCCATGCCTAGGACAAATGTGATTTGATTTACAATGTTATCGATAAAAGTCTCCATGGGTTTGTGGCCTACGCTAATACGACAAGGGCTATTTGGGTTGATCTTAAAGAGAGATATTCTCAAGGGAACTCTATTCGGGTTCATCAACTAAAGAGGGAGATGATTCTTGTTGGACAAGAACAGATTGACGATAACCGAATAGTTCACAAAATTGAAGTCTTTGTAGGACAAACTTGGGACTTACCGGACACTTCCGATTTGCACATGCAAGTGTGAATATAGGAAGGCAATGACTATGATGCTTGAACAACAAAAGGTTCACCAATTCTTGATGGGACTCGACCATAAGAAATTCAACAACGTTCGATCCAATCTGCTTGAATCAAGATTCGCTACCCAGTCTTAACAAAGTGTGTCTGTCTTGTAATTCGCGAAGAACGCCAAATTTCATTTATCCAGATCGAAGAAGGAAGGACATCCATGGAAGCTGCCTTCTAGGTTACTCGTGCAAAATCATCAAGGAGGAACCCGACCAAAGTGTACCCATTGTCAAAAATTGGGACACGATCATAGCCGATGTTTCGAACTCGTGGGATACCCGACCAATTAGGTAAATCGGCGTAGCAACTCTTACACCAGCTCCTAATTTATCTTCCCTTGGCCCGCTGGAACCTGTTTCCGCATAGCCCACAACCACTCAGCCCACAATTCCTACACCAGCTCCTAATTTATCTTCCACCGGCCCACTAGAATCCTCTTCAAATCGGTCTATCTCCTCCACACGACCTCAACATGCTCATCACCCTCATCCGCATCTTCAAGATTATGTGTGCCAAGCTATTTTTGATCGACAGCCTTACCCGTCCTTACTTCATGATATGTCTTCAAGTTCGTCCAATCCTTTGTTTCATTATATTGAGTATGATAAGTTTTCTCTCGCTCACCGTGCATATCTAGTCGCTATTCCTGGCGAGTGACGAGACTCCTTCTTTTTCACAAGCTATTCAGGATTCTCACTGGCGTGAGGCTATAGCTCAAGAAATTTCTGCTCTAGAAGCCAATCACACTTGGGAATTCAGACGTCTTCTTCCAAGAAAGAGGGTTCTTGGGAGTAAATGGGCGTATAAAATCAAATACAATGCTGATGTATCCGTCAAACGCTACAAAGCTCGTTTGGTCACTTTGGGCAATCATCAAGTTGAGGGGAGGATTTTCATGAGACATTTGCTCATGTGGCAAAGATGGTCACAATGCGCACAATGTTAAGGGTTGGGGACTTCATCAAAGTGATGTTCACAATACCTTCCTCCATGGGGATTTTCATGAAGACATTTATATGAAACCTCTACTTGAGTTTCATCCTCCCCATCCTAATGTCGTCTGCAAACTCGGGAAGTCGTTATTTGGACTTTGCCAAGTACCTTGCCAATGGTTCTTTAAACTCGCGATGCCCTTCGATCTTACGGTTTTCAGCAATCACCCTTGGATCACTCTTTATTTGTTTTTCAATGCAGCACTATCTTTCTAGCGTTGCTGATCTATGTTGATGATTTAGTGTTGACGAGTAATGATCTCCAACGAGTGTGTTGTTTTTAGGACCTACCTACATAAATGTTTTAAGCTCAAAGACTTAGGCCTATTAAAGTATTTTCTCGGCATCGAAGTCGTCCGTGCTCCCACTGGAATTTTTATGTGCCAACGAAATATACGCTCGATATCCCGACTAAACCCGGTAAGCTAGGGTGCAAACCATGTTCTTTTCCCATAGAACAACAACACAAGCTTTCCTCCTATTCCGGATCCCGGATGATATCGAACGTCTTATATACCTTACCATCACTCGTCCCGATATTACTTATGTTGTTCATATTTTAAGTCGGTTTATGTAGAATCCGCGTCAAGGGCATTGGAATGCTCGTTATTCATTTACTACGCTATTTGAAAGGGTCACCGGGGAGGGCCTTCTTCTTGCCTCTACTAATGATCTTCGCCTCCGTGTGTACTATGACTATGATTGAGCAAGTTGTCCTATGTCTCGTCGCTCTGCGATCTGGTTATTTAGTATCCCTTGGGTCGTCCCCCATTTCCTGGAAGACCAAAAAGTTACCCACTATGTCTCGCTCTTCCACCGAAGTTGAGTATCGCGCTATGGCTAATGCTACTAGTGAAGCTGCGTGGCTTCGAAATTTGCTTCACTCCTTTCATCTCCATATCCCGCTTGCTCGTCTCTACTGTGACAATCAAGTTACTCTTCATATTGCTTCCAACCTGGTGTTTCACGAGCGCACCAAGCACATCGAAATTGACTCGTCATTTCGTAACGAGAACTTTCCGGTGAGATAGTAACTCATTATATTCCTACTACTGCCAAAGCCTTGGGTCATCGTCGGTTTCATCATCTTTTAGGCAAGTTGGGTGTTTCACATCTCCACACTCCAACTTGAGGGGAGTATTAGGATATTATTTTCACTTGTACAATTTTATAAGATAGTGTTCTTTGTTTAGTTAAACTCTTCTAAGGAAGTTGTATTTGAGTTGTTTTGGGTTTCCTTGTAACTCGAATGTATCTCGAGTAAATTCATATAAACACATGAAATCTCGGGAGTAACTTAAGAGAAAATTTTCTCCCTAATTACTTGTTTTTACACAACGGATTTCAATTTTTTATTTTATGAGAGAAATTTTGATAAAGAATGGATGTTCTCATTTATGATAAGTTCCCACCTCGGTCATATATTTGCCAATACAGTTCTTTCTAATTCAATCCCTAATTATATAAATCTAAATATGTACGTTTAACTACTAGGAAAATATATTTGTAAATAAATCATATACCTAAGGTATACTCAAACATTCTCGTATGGATTTAAGTATACCTTTCCCTCCCACTGCTTTATCTACCACGATGAATTAACTCATATTCATTAAAGTTAAGTCTTCTCATTCATAGATTAGACCAAACATATCATATTATGAATCACCTTTGGGGCATGTTTGGTTGGATGTAATCAAAGTAGTAATGTAATTAAATTGGTAATGATCATTATATGTAACACCCCAAAATCCACCCTAGGAGTATTACACCGCCGAGTTCCTCAAAGGAACTCCCAAGGCTCACTCAGGTGTAGACTTAGCTATCTTAATCCAACTTAAGGGTACGAATTGAAATTCTCCCCAAAGGTTAGAAGTTTCCTAAAAATTTCGGCAGAGTTCCGTTTGAACTATGGGCCAACCCATAGGCTAAAAGCCTTAAAACCCGCATAAAATTCACAATAAAACTCAACGAGCCACACGCTCGGAGTACACGACTCAACGGCCACACGCCGGAGTATATTTACAACCACAAAGCTTACATTGCGAACTAGTTTACAACCCAAGTCATGGATTCAGCAGAAACCGCATTTACAACCACTTAAGATCAAAATTGCCGGAAAAAGAAATCTCCGGCTTGTCGAGCTACTAGTTCGGTCTCCATACACACGTCTAATTTACTATACATTACTGTCTATTTACATGAGTAGTCGAATAGGTACAACATATGCTAAACATGAAACACCTAGACTTGATCGCATCCATGATCGCCACCAAAGACAAGCATTCCAACCAATCGCCTCGGGGGTACCTGCAATCGGGAGGGAGCGGGGCAATTTGTGGGGGTGAGCAATAAACCACGGGCTCACCGGAGTCATACACCCTTAAAAGGAAATTCTTTATACATAATACACATAATAATTAAATTGGCGAAAACATAATAATGTAATGCAAATCTATATACTTTCAATGAAATCTCTTGCAGAGGAAAGATCGAACTCTTTTAAACACTTAAAAGCACAATTTCACATACAGGAACAATTCTTTTTGGGGTGAATCAACCTTCTAGGCCTTCGAGAGGACTCGAACTAGCACTTCTTTAATTCGGGCGCGACCCCGACAAAAGGCTCCCGGGACCATTCTTCTAGGAAGTCTCGGGCGGGCATCCTGTCTCTCCAGGACCCCTATTAGAACCCTTCCCTCGAAGTCTCTAGCTGGGCGTTCCCGGTTCGAACCCTTCGGTATGCTAAACGATCCGTAGCCGGTCGATTCAAAACAATTTGCACATATTCACATTCATCACATTCACTTACAGACTTTCTCAAATTGATTTCACATCAAGGAAGGCGTGACACCGCGTGTCACCCTTATAAATTCACTTTTTCAAATCTGGTTTACTTTCTCAAACACGTTTTGCTTCTTTAGGATAGAATCACGTTTGAAAGACATTTCACAGAAATCACATTCAAGGGTCATTTCACGTAAAACACAAAACCTCTCTCGAAACTACCTGTGAACATCACATAAAGCAAACACATAGCACGGACAGTCACCATTCAATGCAAGCAATCATTCCCAACTCTTTTCCAACTATGCCTTTCTCAATTTATCAGTTTAATACGATTATTTCCATTTTCCGGGCCACAATAACCACAAGTACATATCACTCAATTCAACATTCTTACCTTTCATTGCCCTTTTGCCTCACTTGCTCATTTTATGCTTCTACCTTATAACTCAACTTCCTCTTCCCGTATTCAGCCACCCGGCTCTTGCTCTCACTTTATCGCTTAAGTTCCTTTCACTGTGCTTAACTTCAAACCTAATTTCATCCCAAGGACTCGAGGTACGATCTAAACTTATTTCAACCTTAGAATTTCCAATCTTTATTTCCTACCCCAATTATGCGTCAATCGAAATGAAGTCGTGTCCCTCCTTTATACTCAAATAATTGGTTCCCAATATGCATCGTTATCTCCCGAGTGCAAGAACTTAGGAAGTCTCTATGGTTTAATTGAAACATCGATTCGCAATTTACTCTCAATTTACCACTTCTTGCCCCTAAGTGTCATTAGAGGTCGTCACCATATTATTTACCTACACGACCCGATATTCTCGGCATTTCATCTCAGCCCTCACTAACTACCGAGCTCGTCCGGTTTCGATTCGGACTCAACAATTTTACTCGATTACTCATAATCCGATTCGGTTCTAACAGTTCCTAGCTTTGTTCCATCACATAAATATTCAATAATCACAACAAACTCGTTTGGGTTTCGAAATTACTAATAGTTTAGAGTGTAAGGCTACCCACCTCGATTCGGGGATTGCGGTTCTGTTGTTCGGACTCCCTGTTTCCCTTCCTCCTTTCGTTCCTTCTCCCTGCTGCTAGCCTCAAATTCCGCCGCCCTCCTCTGCCTGGGACACCGCCGCTGGTCGTCGTCCCGCGTTCACCGGCTGCCCCCTTTAGCCCTCGCGTTCACTTCTCTTTCCCTCGGCCTCGGGCTCGCCCTTTCCTTCAGCCCCGGCCGTCCCTCGCGTTCGCCGATCGCCTCTCCTTCGTTCGCCGTGAAACCACCGGCCTCCGGTGGCTCTCCTTGCTCTCGCTTGCCCTCTCCCGCTCGCGGTGTCTCTCTCTCGCTCGGGCTCTCTCTCTCTCTCTCTCTCTCTTTCGTTTCCCTCGGTTCCGTCCAGCCTCCCCCTCCCCGCTTTCCTTTTCTCTCCTCCTCTCTTTCTCTAATTACGGTGGCTACATCAGGTGCAGCCAGCACTGCTGCAGACAGTCCACTAATCCTCCCCACAATTAACTTCTCTTTTCTTTCTTTTTTTTTTTTGACATAAGTCTACCCGGGATTCTATCTCAAATAGCGACGAACGAGCAATTACCTTTACTAATTAGGCTATATAACACACAAGCACATAAAATAAATTACGTAAAAATACTAAGCTTAATTTAACTATAAAATCAATCTACTCGAAATTCGGGTCTCACATTATATCTCCACCATTACAATAATTTAATCACTATTTTTTGCTATTTAAATAATGCATCACCTTTGTGATTACATTACACTTTTTATATAACTAAATATGGTAATGTAATTATTGTCTCATTACATTACATACTTAGTTACATTACATAGTTGATTATATTACACCCCTATTACATTACATCCAACCAAATCCCACAATTTCATTCCCGATTTTATTTTTATTATAATTATGATAATCTTGGCCCGCTTTCTCATAAGAATTTTATCTACAATATATACCATGAATGATACTGCATACCAATCTATGAATATCCCCCACCAAAAAGAAAAAAAAAAAAACTTATTGGTTTAGTTGTTGGGCCATACAATCCACCTTAAGAAGTTCATTTACTATTTTTTTTTTTTTGTAAAAGAAGCCCATATGTTTTAAGTGGGGGTCGGTGATATTACAGGCCCAACTGCCTGCTCAAAGCCCCAGAAGACTCCCCAAATGTTATACTCGCCCTCTCCAAATATTATACTAAAATTTGAAGCACAATTCACTAAGGATAGTCATGTACTCATGTCTCGAAAAGATTTACTCATTAAAACACATAACAATACTTACTAAATCGAACTTATGAATAGGACTCTATATTCTAGTGAGCACAATTCTTATGATTTGTTCACCCATCCTTAACGATGGTTGTAGTTTTTGATCTGGTGACTAAACCCCCATATGTATTTATTCATGTCCATATGAAAAATGATATAATTTACGAGATTCTTTCGAGTCCACAGTATGAGTGATGCTAATAAATAATAAGAAACTATAATTGCACCATATAATGACGACTAAGAATTTCATGAAGAGCGGATGGAATTAAGCAACCTCGCGACTAGTCCTCTAAAACAATTGACATCAATGTTGATTTTCTTAATACAGACACAAAATTAAGATTTCTTTCAAAATTAAGGAGTTTTGTTGAAGTATTATCAAATATTTATATTATAATTTTGAATACATAAATCTTTATGCTTTTGTTTGCACTAAAAAGGATCTCAATGTCGTAAGGCTATTCCAATTACTCATTGCTTTCTTGTGAACCCTTACCAACAAGATATATAGCATACGATACAGGGAACTTATTTTCCTTCAAAATATATATATATATATTATATATATATATATATATATATATATATATCTCAAGCGTATGTGTACATTTTTTTATTGCATTTTTTTTCTAGTAGCCGGGGGTTGGGTGGGGAAACTTTTTTAAAAAAACAGCTTGAATTTAAAATACTCAAAAATATCATCTTAATTGAACCCCCCAAAGAAAAGGCTATTTTATTATAATCGATTGCTTTTTTTTTTCTGGGTGCGGAACTTAATCAATTGATTGATAAGCTTTGGAGATTATATTAAAGATAGTAAGTCTTGTGTGAGAACATCTTACTTTAGAGTGATTATGCGACATAAATTTTTATAATAACTTTAAAAATATAGATGCTTGATTAATAATTCATTTAGGAGTAACTCTAATAAAAGTCAACTCATGATTTATTAGTAGTCACTTTCAAATTTGAAAGTCACTATAATAAAAGTAATTAGTCATATTAAAACGTTTAAAAATCACCACGTTTCACAATAACTTTTAAGTGAGACAATTTCATATAAAAATTTGTGTATTAAAGATTAGCAATTAAAAGAATAGTTTCATAGATATCCTCCTTCATTGGCAGTGGCACTTTCTTTTCGAAGGTGGAGGAGAGAGAAATGAGTCTAGTTTATGAATATGAAGATTCATAGAACAACACAGTTCGATTGTTTTAGCTTTAAAATACACTCAGGCAACAAAAGTGGAGGGAGAGAGTATTGACATCTAATCCAAAAATATGAGAGTTCATATAGATTAGTAGAGATCATATCAATAATTTGAGTGGTTAAGATTGTGTGGTCGATTTCATCCTTATAAAGAGGAGAATATAAGTTTAAATAATCATAAACTCATTTGTTATTAAGTTGTCCACACTTCAAGTAAGATTATACTCTTGATAGACCCGAAAAAGATTAACATTAACCATAAAAATTTACTTTTGTTTCATTAATTTGATCTATTGTCATAAATATACATGAGATTGTTAAATATCTTATCTACAAAAACCAGTACAATTTAGCTTCGGGACAAAATTCCCAACAAAGCCATCCTAATAGAAATTAGATATCTATATAATTCCCTCACTTTTTCTTCCAATGGTCTCATTCCTTCCTCTAATGCATCACAACTTCTCCTCACCAAGTCAAGATCACCATTCATCTTATGAGATTTTACTTGATCATGCAACCCTCGGAATGCGGTCACCACTTGTTCCAATTCGTTCATCATCAAATTTGGTGTGTGTTTTTGCATTTCTCGACTTCATTCTCTATAACGGCTCGTGATCCATTTAGAGAACTAGACCAGTTTGTTGATATGTTAGACTTCATTCTCGTAAGACCTTTTTAGATTTAAACGACAAGGCTCTTTGAAGACGGTGGCAAGTGACTAATGCGACTTCTTTTGACATGTTGACAACTTCATTCAACTCGAGATCTTGCCCACCGCGCCATGCATTAGTGGGTTGGTTAGACTTTCGTCCCATCAGCCGATACAACTTAGGACAACATTTCTCCAAAGTTGCGCATTGCTTCTCGAGTCTATCGCAGGCATTCAGCGTTTCCCGAGCACGTGGAGAAGCCGCATCGCTGATATCAAGCAAGCGTGTGGCTGCTGTCAATGAATCCATGTACTCCCGAAGCACGTCCATCTTCTCCACCAGGGCGTTGCAGGCATCGAGCAACTCAGTGTTATCCTCCAAGTACTCACTGATCAGTTCTTTTTCTACATCAGTCACATCTGTGCGGTTCTCCCGAGTGAGAAACTCATACGCGAGCTTCTGAGCGGCTACAGCGGCGTCAAGAACATCAACCAACCACCTCGCACAGCCAACATCATGCTCTGAAGATCGCAGTGTATCGAGCAGAGTGACAACCTGTTGAGAGAACTGACTTTGTTCGAACACCGGCACCACTGCTGGAGACATAGATCGCTTTCCCATGGACAGCTTTGACGATAAGCTTCTGATGAAGGATGGAGCCCTCATGGTCACCATTTTTGCACCTCCAAAACTCAATGCTGTGCGTGAAGTGGTATGTGAGTGATGTGAATGATCTCAACGAATTTTTGTGTGTGTCGCAATAAAATGTGGCAATTCACCAACTTGACATATATAAGAGATCCTTATGTCAACCATTATTGGGGACTGTGCTTGATGTTTGGGGAGCCCAAAGGCAAAGTGGGTCCCCTTTGTGTAGATTTGTGCCACTTAGCAAAGGTGATAGTGGACCAATGAACAACAGGTCATGGGCCTTGGTGGGCCCATCCCAACGACCCCTTCAAGATTATTATTGGTTTGATGTATGATTGATCATTTATGAGCTGTCTTGGGTAATGTGGCCCATCCACATTGTGCCACGTACACAAAATCATAGTTTAAGATTGGTTAGGCCATATATATAGACCATACACCCGTTGGTGTGACCTTTAAATTAGCTTTTTTAATTATATTAATTTTAAATTAAACTTTTAGATTTATCGGGAATGAAGCAATACATGGATAACATTAGTAATTAATTAATGGGGTTAATGAATTAATTAACACGATAATGATTTGGGCCAGAAGTTAAGGATCAATTGATGGTATTCCACGTGGCATGCAAGTGAAGTGAGCAATTGTTTGGTTGTTTGCCACGTGTATAAATTCTTTGCATGTCATAATTTGATACTCAACCATCAACATGGGAGAGAGATTTGGGCAAATCAAAACTAGCGTTGTATTCTCATTAGTTTATTGGGTACATAGATAGTAGGCATGTGGAGGCTGTAAAATCAATGTGGTCATCGTCCATGTTCTTTTAATGTCATTTTCAAGCTTGATTTTGGAGGCTTATTTTAGTCCCTCCCAATAATTTCATCATAATTTACTTATAAACACCACCCATTGATTATGTTCGTAAATTGTAATTTGAAAAAGTGAGTAAGGATTTAAATTTCATCCGTTAAAAAGTCTATACCTTTAGTCAATTTTATTTATATTTTTCGTCTCGTGATGTAAGCTCATTAAATTCTATATATATGATAATTTTTTGCACAGTTTAATTTTTATCGTTAGATGATTACTTCAAATTGTTTCTGATTTATCAAGTGTAACTAAACGAACACGAGGAGAAGAAAGGATAAAATACAAATATATCTTCATGTATCAAGACATATCTCCTTTCAAATTTTTTGAATAAGTTTAAAGGCAACTTTTTTTACACAATTTAAAATAAGCTTTGATGAAAAAAGATTTTGATATCCACTATAAGCATATCAATGGATAACTACGAAGGACAGCCAGCAATAATGGTCGAGCAGGACAAAGGAATCTATTCTTATTGCAAGTTGTAACACAAATCCACTATGATTAAAATATTCCTAATTCGATAATTAAAAAAAATTAATACCCAAATAATCTCCTCCTACAAAGATTTTGGGGGACAATGATAGTGGGAATTGCGGCCGTACAATTAATGTACATGTTAATTATTCTCCCCCTTCGTTAAGGAAAGACAAGTTAATGTGCTATGGCACGAATGCTTTATTTATAGCGAATGTTATGATTATGGGTTGGGATCGATTCGTTCATAGTTTCCTCATCTTCATAGAACTGGAATGGAATAAATTAGAATGAAATTAAGAGATTCTGAATGATTTTTAATTTTTAATCTTACATTTGTTATTTAAATTATGAATGATAAATTTGATGAATTTACATAAATTAGAGGAGATAAAAGATGTTTACCCAAATTCATATCTAAGTGAAATTTGAGTGTTCATTTACGAATTTAATTTCAATTTCAAAGGACATGAAACAAACATTAAATACGAGAATTAATAACTCCATTTCTGTACTAATATTTTTAAAAAATGAGCCTTAAGAAGGTTTAACATTAAATTGCTTCAACCCGATCCCAAAAGATTGTCCATTTTTTCTTAAACCCCATCACATTGTTGAAGGAGCTAGATCATATATGGCTAACAAGCCTTTCCCAAAAACAAATTACTGTACAAGTAAATACTGTAATAAAATATGGTCAGCAGCCAATTCTATTATTAAAAAACAAGGATTCATATGCAGCACAATTTATGTTTCTTTGCTTTTTGTGAAACCCACTTATCCTCAAAAGAGAAGACAGAACAATAACATTAACCAATCAGTATTAATCCCAAATAATAATAACAATTATTATTATTATTATTATTATTATTATTATTATTATTATTATCATTATTATTATTATTATTATTATTATTATTAGCTGCGTAGAAGCAGTAAACACATTCAGATATCAAATTCTTGTCCAATGTCTCGCATTTTTCCTTTTTTTGGGGGGGAGGGGTTGTACAATTCCAAGTCACTGAGCAATATGGCCTTCCTTCCAAGACCCAAATCTATATCATTGTAAACCTTCATCCAGCAAGAATAATTCAATGCCAAAAGCATACAACTGCGAAGACAACTGATGAACCAGTGTTTTTGTTCCCCCGAAATATACCCTAGAAAAAGAGCTCAAAGTACAACATTGTTCCTGCTTTCAACTCTTTACAACAAAATCACGCGGCTATCAGAAGAAAAGGGGATGCATAGAAGTGAAGTGAGAGGATCTGTAGCTAAACCTCGAGGTAATGTCATTATATACAAAATCATGAGAACAAAAATCCCAGTTAACGCATGAGATGACGATGGGCCGACAAATCAGTCAAAGTTGTACTCCCCATCTCACTCTAGTGTTTTAAGCAACCTGAATAATCCAGCAGCTTCCCTTATCCGAGAGAACTCAATGCAGAATGCCTGAACTTCGATGAACAGATCTTGCACTGCAATAACACAAGGGAAATATCCAGCATTTTGTCACTCCTCTACCTCTAAAAATTAAAGATCGCTGCTATACATCCTGTCTTATTTGCTTAGGGATAGGACAAACCCTTCTTGCATTACAAACTTATGTTAACCATCCCTACTGAATTAGCATGCCGCTATAACGTCATTTGAGCCCCTTCGTATAGGTGTGACGGTTTCTTCTTTTCCTTCTTCCCTCCCTACTTTTTTTGGCAACGTACATGGGATTTGAACCACTTCCCAGAAACAACCCTCATAGACTTCAACCGGAAAGGCTAATAATATATCCTCTGCCTGCTATCATTTTTAAATGAAAGAGACTAAAGGCCTGTTCCTTTAGGTTAGATAAATGGAGTTGGATGTTGAAAGGAGTAAAAAAATTGGAAGAAATTGAAAGAGGCTAGAAAGAGTTCAAAGAAACTCAAATTGGAAAAAGTTGGAAGGAACTTAAAGAAATGGAAAAGAGTTGGAAGAAGCTGGAAGGAGTTGGAAGAAATTTTATTAGTGTAATTTGATCATTTTATTTCATTAACATTGATAAATAACAACCTTTATAAATGAAAATATGTTATGTAGACAAGTCTTTTGTATGTGTGAATGTGTTTGCTTGTTAAATAAAATAGACTGGCCCATTGTGGGGGCTGATGAGAAGTTCAGGAAAATCCCTCATGTTGCATGGGATGAGACTTGCAAACCGAAGACATATGGTGGGATAGGGATGAAAAACTTGAGGATTTGGAATGAAGCCTTTGTGGCAAAGTTAGTATGGGTAGTTGCAACCAAAAAAGACTCACTATGGGTTAGGTGGATACATGGAAGATATATTCAAAATGGAGATTGGTGGAACTATTAACCCAAAGGAGACACATGTTGGTATTGGAGGAAAATTTGTAGAGTTAAGGAGATATTTAAATGGGGAAGTACAACGTCGCATAGATGGCAGTGGAATGCAGGAGAGAATGGTGTGTATTCAATCAACACAGGCTATATACGGAGGCTAAATCTGCAAAACAAAGCAAAGTGGGCGAGGCTAGTGTGGTCAAGGATGAACATCCCAAAGCATGCATTCATCCTATGGCTACTAATGTGCAGAAGACTACCTGTCAAAGCAAGGATACAGAGAATAAACCCCTGATGGACACAACCTGTAGGTTATGTGATAATGCAATAGAGACCATAGAGCACCTCTTTTTTGACTGCACATTTGCTGCCAGGATGAGGGATGAGGTAGCAGAGTGGGCAGAGATAAAATGCTCAGGAAAGACATTACGGGAATGGATTGAGAAAGTGCGAAGAGTAAAAGGGGAAAAATGGAAGAAACAGCTACAATGGGCCAGTATAGCAGCACTTGTATACGGGATCTGGACAGCAAGGAATGACAGTGTCTTCAGGAACAAGCAGCCATCAGTAGAGAAAACACTTCACAGTATTATAGAGGATGTAAAGCAAAGAGCTCTCTTTATATTAAGGGGTTCCAAAGGCCTTGAAAGTTGTATAAACTTAATGTATAGATAGGAGGGTGATATACTAAGCAAGGGATACCAGGGAGAAGATGCATATTGTAAAAAAACTTGGACCTTTTTGCCTATATATATATATATATATATATATTTTGTGAAATTAATTACATCATTCACTTGTAACTAATATAATGATATTCATGTATAAGTAACTAATATGAACACTTGTAAGAAAATTATCTCGTCATAGTTACAAATGTTTTGATTGTCACCCATAACTAGACTGCCAAATTGCCGAATATTTATCATAAGCTATTTCATAAATTGCTTCATGGCTTGATTAAAATATATTTGTATTTTTCAACTAGTTTCAAATTACACATCACCATTACTCTCTGGCATGAAGTCTCAAATCTTCCTCATCTCTCCCTTCATAGTAAGACTTCCATATCTTTACATTGAAAATTTATTAGATATGATACGGCAATGTTTAGTTTATTTATTTAAAATAAGTCATGTCATAATTTTTCTTTATTTTGAAATATTTTTTCTTAATCGTAATTTTAGGGTAAAATCAATACAATAAAGTTCGGTGTTAAAAAGTAAAGCGAAATATCTTGATATTGGCATATGAATAATTAATGTAAAATATTGATTGAAAATGTAAATAATTTTCATATCATATAATTTATAACTAGTAGGAGTTGGAAGGTACTGGAAGAAGTTGGAATCAGTTGGAAGGAACCTGAAGAAGTTGGAAGAAGTTGGAAAGAGTTGGAACTTTAGAATTTCAACCCAAAAGAAAAAGTCCTAAGAAAGTCTTTCACAAAGTTCAAAGGAAAATGAATGCAAAGGAAAGAGCAAACCCTCCCCCTCGCCCTCAGGGAGGGCCAACTTCCCTTCTGTTTTTAGTGAGGAAAATAAGCAAAGCATCCAGGCCTCATAAGGGGGAGGAGTAATGGGATGAAGGGTCCCATGAGGCTCATGGGAACTGCACACTGGCCAGCAAGTCAAACAACCATGGTTTGTTCAAAGTATCACAAGGAGAAAAGGAGTACAGGAGTACATGTCGCCAATAGAAACAGTTATTGGCTTCCTAATCATATGCAGTATCAGTAAGAACTATTTTCCAAGAAGTAATAAATTGTAAACTTCAAAGGCAATGATGCATTGGGTAAATGAGAATGTGGTATACTTGGCTTTTATATACCAGTTGTCTTTCAAATATCCCCTCTCTAGATTCACAATAAAAAATGCAGAAAGTGCATGTACCCACCATGATGTAGAGAAGTACAAAATGACAAAACTATAAGTTGAGATAGGATAATACTAACCATTGATAATCTTGTTGCGTATTAAGCTCTGTAAGAAAACACACACGAGCCTGACCAGTCTATTTTGCATATACTTGTCCTGTAAATTGAGTTTAAAAGAAAATTCTTTTACTTTGCAAATACAAAGCAGCATATCAACTGCAGAGAGATCAGAAGTAATGTCCATGAAGGAGGCACCAGAAATTCTTCATTACCAGTAACTCATAAACCCCCCTCCCCGAGCCCCCCACCAAAACAAAAAAGCTCATGCAGACAAGAAAAGAGGGAAAAAATGGTCATTGCACAAAAGAAAAAAAAAAAAAAGAAATCAGGATTAGCGGGAAAAAACGTGATAGAGCCTTCAAACCATTTCCCACAAATGGCAACAAGAAACTTAATATGCCTCTACAGTGCCATATCACAACAATAAAGGGGAAAATGGTAATCCATATTCCTTTCCATATCAGTCTGTATGACCATGAGGGCATGAGACTGCATGAAAACTACAAATCAGTAAGGAAAAAGGAAGAAATAAAAAATAGAAAAATAAGCACAACCATCTGTTTTCCATCTTTGCAGCTATATAACTAAAGGCTTCTTTCAGAGATGGTAACCATGCAGAGTTCTGAAAGAGGCATGATCAAACTATAAGGTAAAGTTCATAACAGAAAAAATCCTACCCCAGCAGATCAAAAGTCAGGTAAGAGTGTAAGACCCATTTTACAGAAAACCGAAAACAGATTCCGTTGACAGAGAATCCATAACCCACACAGGTATCATGACCATTATTCTCCAGAAATGAATTTCCCGGTACATGATATGAACCACCAACCATAGAATTAGTTATATCAACCAGAAGATAAACAGACTGAATAAATCAAACTAATCATAAGAAACAATCCACTTTTGAACAAGAAAGAGACACATTGGTTGCATTCTTTACATTACCACTTCTATATGCCTCGAACTTCATATGTATATTTTCTTTCCTTTATAGTTTCTTTCTGATACTTAAAATCTATTAGAGTATATGGGTCTCTTATCTTATTCTTTATAAAAGGCTGCCTGCATTTAGATTTTCTTAGAGCCTACCTCAAGGGACCCAAACCATGCTGTCATGATGGTGGTTGTTATCTATACAGATACTTGGGTTAGAAGGAATAAATACTCCACCATTTTACATTACCCACTGGTCAAAAGAATCCAGTGAAACAATCAAATACCCATAGAGATCTCTGCTTTCTGGAAAGTTGGAAAAGTATACTCCTTCACAATTTTACATTTTGAATGTGGACTTGGTAGGAACTAACAAGCTATGCTTACACCGGATTGGTATCCTTGTGAGGGATAATTACATAGATAGATATCAAGATTGCATATTTGCATGGCAAAGAAAAGTAATTGTAGCATGAACCAACTAAATCACCAAAATCATTGAATAAAACAGATGCACCACAGCTCAATATACCCCAATGAAACATCACAGTAGACCCGGAAGGCGGACGGCCAAACGAAGCAGTGTTCTCCGAAGTATCAATAATTTACAGCTGAACTATTGAAACACATAGCAGAGAGAAAGGAAATAGCATTAACCTTGATATTTTCACAAGATGATATGCAATTTGTTATGTACATGTGCACAAATTCTGTGGGAAGGTCCACTGCAGTCGTAAGCCTGTTCACAACTTCCATGGAATGTAGGCTCATATCCATATTGACAAGAACAGTGAAATAACTGTATCGTCCAAAAAATGCACAGCGTAAGACCAAAAGTAAAGGAACATAACAGCATAACTGATTCAGAAATATATGCAAAGCAAGTAGCACATAGAGGAAGAGATCTTTTGAGTGACCCAGAGAACGCACTCAGAAATTTCAGGAGAATTCATCAATTTGATAAGGACTTCGACTGCAATAAGAGGATTGTTCTCAACCAGCTCCTGAAAGCAAGATACAGAATCTCGTTAGCATCAGCACAATAGAACAGTGTTAATAGCAAGAGTAAAGATCAGAAGATTGCTAACCGGAAGTTTTCTTGGCGTTAAACCACAGTGGTAAACCAGCTTCGGATCATTTGCCAGCTCCACTACAACTTGCTAACAGAATAATGAGAGAAAATGATAGAGAGGTTAGAAGGAATTTCAACGATACAACCAGTCAACTACTTCACCACTACGATAAATAAAAGAAAACAAATTTAAGGTTTTAGGCACTCCTAAAAATGAAATATGACAAAAAGTCACATAGTCACTAAACTTTATTCACTTCTATGCATATAATCACAAATGATCAAGACAAGAAGCATTCTAACCTTTAAGTAATATATTGATACAGAGCCTATCTCAATGTGGTTAAGACCCAAAAATTACACTCAGAAAACAGTGCACAGCAAACAGGTAATAAATGAAAGCTCCACATGTAATGCAGATTGCCACAATATATATGAAATTCACAATGCTTTATCTCTCAGCTATTTTTCTTGTAGGTAACTAACTAATAGCTAAGTGCTTTTGGCTAGTCTTGAGAAGAAAGGTTAAATTAATCTGCAAATAGTGACAATTCCTGACATAATTCTCAAACATGGTGCATTTGCCGGCCCCTCTGGCCTTAGTTTCACAATTCTACTCCAGCAGCTCCATGATTCCTCTTGACACGGCCAAGAAAGATTAAACCAATCTTGTTCCCAAGAAAGAGCTAAAAGATATTCTTTATTTGCTCACATCCTTGTCAAGATAATTTTTTTACTTGTTAAACCAATCTGCAGTGGTGGAAACTGCACAAGCAACTACCATTTTTCCAGGCCAGGAAGAGGGGTGTAAGCAGACATGACTGATGATCTTCATTATGATGTCTTCCTATGGAAACATGCACCAACATTTTACCCATGATTTCACACAAAAGTTTTCTTGATTCACTAGTTAAAAAGTATTATGCTTAATCTTAGGTCGAAATATAGAGGTGAAGGATAGTTAAGGGCTATGCCATGCAAACAATACACGAGAAGAAGAAAGACATGCTACATAGAAGACATTTAATGTTGATCGACAACCATAGTTCAGTGAAATAGCAGAGCACCTCTTGTTGAGCAGGAGCAAGTGGACCTTTCAAAGCCTTGGCAATTAGATCTCGCACAGCAGCACCTCTGCTTGTATCCGCACACATGCCATAATCCCATAAAAGCTCGTGGTTATTGTCAGGGTTGAGCCAAACCAACTGTAAACAGCTTAACCAGGTTAACAAAACAAATGACAAACCCGGCAAATTAACTGAAACTAACAGTAAAGGGGTTAACCTCCCCATCTTGAACAGGAAGCCTGGGTGGAAATGGCCTGATCCACTTAGGTCCCAGCCCTTCCAGAGACAGATTTTCTAACAAGCCCATAATTGTCTCATCTCTATTTCCTGATCCGATTTTGGGTATTGCTCCAATTTGATGATCAAATCTAACAATAAAGCCATGAATAAGCATAACTATAGAAGGGAGTTTACCAACAAAAACCTGACAACACAATTCAGCACATTGAAAACTTATGATACTGTCAAAAGCCATACTCTGCTGAACTTGCATCACACTGAGGAGGCACATCAGGATCTGGAATCACATTTTTCACAGAGGCATCCTTGAATAAGCACTTATAAGGCTCTGGACGAGCTTTACTGCAAAATTGCTCATGCAATTGTTCACGAGAAGGGAATACCTGAAAATAAGGGGAAGCCAAACATCAATAGCCTATCCTAACAAGTACCAACAAATACAGGCTAAAACTCGGACTGAGATACAATGGTGCAACACTTTATGATTGGAACTGAACAAAAAAATTCACAAGCACTCGAATGTGTATACTAACAGTGAGCAAATATATGGAGCCTCCCCCCAAAAAAAAAAAAAAAAAAAAAGATAGGGCTCTCAGAAATGTGTAGCCATCAGAACTTACATGTGATGATGAATCAAAGCTTTTAATGTAGTCAGCTGCAGACTGTTTAAGAACCTGCACCAATGAAAACGTGTACTTATTCTCAATAAGGAAGCACAGGATCAGACTTCGAATGCGAAAAATATATGGACATTTACACTCGTAGCTCGTTAGACAGAATTTGCTCTGAGGAAAAGAATGCACGCAGTACATCAATAATGCAATATGATTAGAATAACTTCATGTTAACAGGTGGTGAAAGGAGTAAACTTGCATTCATTTACAAACACTCAATCAGAAAACAGATGCAAGCTGGACTGATAAGAATCCGGAAATCACCAGAAACACAATTCTAGCCATTTATATCAAGTGAAACTAATTGAAGGAAGAGTAATGAAAATAAGAATACCAATTCAGGTAATTATTGATAGATACTGTTGTCAGACCACATAAAATTACTCAAGAACTCGTGGATACCCATAGACAACACAGTTTTATGAACTGATAACGAAAAAACAAGAGACAGATGGTAACCTCTTTGTTACTTCCATCGCCAGAGGACCCTAACAACTGGAGAATAAATGCCCTCTCATATTTTGCACCTTCCTCATCAGATGCTTCCTGTGGCATTCTCAATGTTGTGCAAAAAGTCAATGCAGTAGCCAATAGAATAAGTTGCACTAAAAGAGTTAATAAAGCCATGACTGCTTCAAGATATTCATCCAACGAATCCTAGATACAACAGCTAAATTCTACCAACTTGTACATCAAGTTGACACAGCATTACAAAAAGCTTACCACTTAAATAGAGATAAGTTTAGTGCTAAAAAGTGTAGTTAAAATAAAATCAAATTCATGCAAAAAAATCCACCAAGAAAAATATAGAAAATGTATCCATGAGGGACATGATGAATGATGATCCAATAAAATCCAAATTTAGGATATCAAATAATATT
Organism: Talinum fruticosum; assembly: GCA_021018815.1. Taxonomy (NCBI): domain Eukaryota; kingdom Viridiplantae; phylum Streptophyta; class Magnoliopsida; order Caryophyllales; family Talinaceae; genus Talinum; species Talinum fruticosum. The sequence goes on along the minus strand of JAITYX010000002.1, from coordinate 5,124,359 downwards.
CAAATACTCATATAGCTTTTGTATTATTTCATTTCCGTTAAATTCTTACGAATTCATATAGTGTATTTAGAATGGTCAAAAAAGGTTACTCAAAAATATCTTATGAGATTTAGTTTCATATTCTCTAAATTGTTTTGAGAAGTTTTATACTTCAATATGTAAGTACATACATCACACTCCAATAGGAATGGGAATGGGATTAAAAAATAATAAAATTGAGTAAAACACACACACACAGTCAATGGGAATGGGAGTGGTTCTAGCCTTCAATGTTATTTAACATAATCGAATTCTCTTCACAGTTATTGTTTTCTTAAAGCACACTTTTGAGTTATTAGAATTATCTGACAGAAAAAAAAATCCTTAGGAACAAATTTATCACTTCCACCAGCTAAAACAGCAATTTGCAGCAGTACAGCTCTACATGGAATTCAACATACTTCATCACTGTTTCAGTTTCAGGCTTCTGGAAGTTGCATTTCTATTTTTCTTTGCTTAGTTTCCTAGCTTAGTACTACCTTAGATAGCAAACACATAGTGGAACTTAGAACTGATTGCACTCAACTTGAAAACTTAATGAATTTACGAGTCATTTCTCATTAAAAAGATTCAGTAAAATTACTTATGGACACTAATTAAAGTATGTCTGGTATCCTATACTCTCTTGTGTATCATATCTCAAACTAGGTTAGAGGTTTTCCATCCTTTTGGTTTTTCCAACATCTAAAGGACAGTGGGTAGCCTTAGTTCCAAAAACAACATAAATCTATAGGTATCCTAGCCACATAGCAGGGACAAAGAAGGACCAATCAGCATTCAGCCATAGGCACAAAGATCATTGATTGAATGCAATGGTCCCATAACCATGATATGCAAACAGACCTAGTTCAATTATCACAGATAAAATCAGACTTGAAAGGCCAATCAATATACAAGATATGAAAATTGCATTTACTTACATTGACAAGAAGGGAAACAAATGGATTTTCAGAGGGTGGCTGGGAAGAGTATGCCTGATAGATTATACAAATTGCATGCAAACGCTGACATGGAAGAAGCATGGGTTTATCCTACAATGACAAATCCATCAGGAATTTAGTAATGTGAAAGATTGGTCAAGGCAGGTCACCAGAAGAAACACTCCTGGAGCAAGAATTCGAGAGAATAAATGATCAGATATTGGAAAACAGTAAAGAAATGCAAGAAAAAGATCATAACAAAGCATGCTACCATTCAAAAGCGTCCTTCCAGATATAATATGAAAACCACATTGACAAAGTTCCAAAAAAAATACTGCATCTAATCAAAAGATAACCTGAAGCCGTAAAACCCAGATTGAGAGCCCCAACCCACGGAGTAAACTTGCAGCAATAAGAAACAAGAGACAACATCTGTGAAAGAAATTTATTGATCTATAAGTGAAGCAAACTGGCTACATCTGGATCACCTTAAACACCACAAAAGTGGGACCCACGTTAAGAGGAGTAGTTGTTGTCATATAAGTGAAGCAAACGATTAACACCCTTCAGGTTCCAAGCCAATCATGGCTCAACATCTTTATATCTATAGCATATATTCCTACCATAACAAAAATCATTCCTTAGCAGCAAAATATAGGAGGAGAACATACAATATACTCCCTCCGTTCCATTTTCATTTTTACTCGGAAATTATTTTTGTCCCAAAATAATCATCAATAATGGTCATTTAATGCATTGCTATCAAACTCCTTCATAGTTTCCACTAAACTCATTATCTATTGGTTAAAATTTAAGCTACTTTAAAAGCATATTTTCCACATTTAGGAACATTACATACCCACAAAAGTTCTCATCACCTCAGTGACCAAATAGCATCAGAATACCTAGTTTAATATGGAGTTTCAGCCTAGAGGTGGCTCACTGCCTCTACTCTTTATTTAATTGCCATGAAATACTGAACAATCAGCTCGGTGCCTCACAATAGGCTCCAACCTGTGGTAGGGTTCAAAGGTCAAATCTACACCTCGCCAATGTATATTGAGAATAGATGGTTTTTTCCTTGATTGGAAAAGCACATACAACTAATCTAGTTTGAAATATGCAGTCCTCCGTAATCCAACCCCGAAAAATTAACACCAATTACACTTTCAAATCAGTTGAAAACAATAGTACGTAACTTCTTGAACTATGTATGGAGCAATTCTGCAATTTAATTGTTTCTCAGTCTCATTTTCAGTTCAGTTCAATGCACGAAATCCACCATTGTTTCAAGGATAAAACCACAATTTGACTAAAACAATACAAATGCAGTCACTGAAATGATCTCTTTAACGACTAGTAACTAAGCTAGACCAACCTGACCTACCGATTCACGGCGTAGATATTAACTCGACCAGTACAAATTATCCATCTACAATTGAATTTGAATCTATCGGAGAAGAAACACACGGAAACCCTAAACAATAACGGAATTCAAAGAAATCGACAAAAAACCCTCAAGAGAACCAAAAACCCTAGTCGATCAGTTGCAATATACAATCAGAACACACTTGATCTTTCCTAACTAAAACAAAATCGATCAATCGAAAAAAAAAAAAAAAAAGTACCTCCAATAGAGTGGCGAGAGCAGTGCAAATCCGGAAGTGGAGAGAAGAGGGAAGTTAGAAGTGAAATCGGCCATGACTTCATCGAATGAGCGTTGCTCAACGTTGAGCAACGAGAACAACGCCTTCGATTCTTCGACGCTGATCATCGTCCCTTGCTGCTGCACCAGAAGAGAGGAGAGAGATGGAGAGTAAAAAGCTCGAGGAAGATGAGAGGGGGAGGAATAGAGACTAGAGAGAGAGACAGAGGAGTGAACAGGGCTTTTTAGCTGTTCCGAAATTTTCAGAGTCGAAAAATGTACTAGTTACTTCGGATCTTATGTTGTTCTAGAGTTGGGCTAGGCCAACTAGCGGCCCGGATTGGGGCCCAGTTTATACCCGCAATTCGTAAAAGTCTGGTCGCAAAACTTGTATTTTTGTCTGAATTCTCTCTTCTTTTTTTAAGAAATTTCTTGGATCCAATGCAAACCTTTTTTTCTCATTCAAAAATAAAAAAAACAAAATCAATTAATGGAGTATAATTATAATAATAATTAATAAGTTTGTATATATTCACTAAATAAGAAAATATAGTAGACTGATTCGATCTAAATTAATTTGTAGCTAGATGAATGTTATAATATAAGGATAAATTTTATTATGTATATTATTTATATAGGAACTAAATTAATAAATAAAATTTCATCATATATATGTTATGTACTAACATAAATAATTTAAATCGTATATGATAATCAACCCAACTGTAAATTTAAACAAATTATTAATATACTGTTATAAATTAACAATATCCTTCAAACAACTATTGAGTTGTACTATGAAATAAACATCCACATCCAAATAGACGGTACACCTTTTAAATAGACATTGGTAAATTGTCTATGATTTAATGTTGTAAGTGGAGTTTGGCATGAGCCACCTATTAATCTTGTAGCTTGTTGTATAAAATATAATTGCACTAAAACGAGTTAAAGGAGGCCTATTGAAATAGGCATTTATTTTAATTTTTTTATAAGAGGTCTTGGACTATGTTATGGATATATTAGACACCATTAATTTTATGTTTAAAATTAGTTTTCAATCGTCTAATCTTTTACCTTATTTATTGTTTTTAGTGCACCGATGAGTTAGTGTGACTATTTAACTTAATGACGCGATGACATAGCAGACAGACTAGTCGAGTTTATTGAAACCTTTAGTTTTTTTTTTTTTTGTTTTTAAGTGCGTTTAAAATTACCTCACATCATGCACATATTAAAAATAATAGATAAGATGAAATATTGGATTATTAGGGTTTAATTTTAAAAATTGAATTAATAGTATCTAATATCTTCAAAGACTAAACTAATATCATCCAAAAACCCTTTTATATTTATAATGATGATGTCATACAAGTTTTCACTAATGAACCTTAATTTTATTTCTAAAAAATGAGTGAACTAATACTTTAAAAAATGTAACAAATTTATCGTGTGAGACTGTCATATTTCAAAATACTTTGTCGACTTCCAAATCACATTTTGCATGGTTTTAACAAATGAAAAATAACAATTAATGTGATTCTTTTTATCCTTAAATTTCAAATCTGCATATTAGAGCTAGCATAACCGACCCAAATTGAATAATCCGAAACCATAATCGACTTAACATTTGATGTAACTTACCTAAAGTAGACCATGTGACCCGACCCAAACATTTTTTTTTCTCATAAGTAACTTTTCCTTTGTAAGCAAAGCTTATTATATCAAATATTAACCGACTAAAAATTAATGTAAATCGCACGGTAATCGACCCATAAGCAAACTAAATTAAATCATATCAACCTGAATATAACCAAATTCAAAATTAACCCGATACAAAATATAACCGAATAATCCTCCGATGTCCCAAGGTCTTGATATCCTGCGTGATTGGCCCCTCAAATGTCACGTGCCAAACGACAAGTGTGTCTAATGTTGGTGCAAGAACTTGGTCCTCCAACCCCAGGTCATTTATCACCGGTGCTTTCGGCAAGTGTACAACATCTAGCTCTTATAGCAGCAGTTTAAGGCAGTCAATATCAGGCCCAGACGATTAATTCAGTAGCCTATAAAGGATCGAGAATAAAGGTCGTATAGGCCTAGCCAATAAAGGAGTCGAAATACTTTGTGTTGATAAGGTTAAGGTTAGAGGTGAGCGGTGAGCGGTTTTTAATATTAAAATTCTAAAAAATTAGATTTATAACTGGTTAAATGAATTTCAAAGTTTTGAGAATCGGAATTGAAACACATCATCACTGCGCAAAAAATAAAAAATCTTTAAGTAACTTTTTTTTTTTTGTTTTGTGTGTTTCATGTGGCTAAATCCAAAAGTTAGGTTGAAAATTAGTTGCCTTCGATGCTTTTATAACTTTAAACTAAAGAAGTATTATTGTAAAGTTAAAGGGAAAATTAAAGAGTGGGTACCCCAAACAAAATTAATTGCAGATAGAGAAAGTTGCATGACTTTGTTAATTAAAAATCTAATTTATAATCTAATTTTTTTATTAAAAAAAGCTCTTAAAAATATAAATAATCATATGAAAATCTCTAATTACACACCAAACACCAATTTCCATTTCTGGTTATGAGTATTACTTTTGGAATCGGAACTATAATTATTTGACACACATTTTAGCATCATTCCAGGAAGCTAAAAATCATGCTCGCCCAAATAGGGGGAGGAGGGGTTGAGTTACTTGAATATATACCGTAAAGTGACATAAAATAATATAAATAATTTTTTAAATATAAATTAGTGAAGAAATATTTTTTAAAAAATAAAGCATTTAATGTGAAAGTTAATATTCTTAACGTTTCGAAACGTTATTTGACATACTATAAGCTAGTGCAAACTCTAATTAAAACATTACCTTATCAAACACAAATATTTAGTTGATCGGAGTTTTGATTTGATGAAAACATTAAATCTACTCCAAACATTGTTATTGGACAAGTCCTTACTAATTTAAATGCACCCATATTCTCCCTTCAGTTCAAATTACTTGTCACTTTAGTGGGAAAGGGGAAAACCAAGGCTAACTGAACATTTAAATAGTTAAAAGGTAAATTATCTAATATACCCTTATTTCTCTTTTTATCATTTTTTAGTAAACAGTTAATGAGGGCAAAATTAGTAAATTAGTAATTAACATGTCATTGAATTGTAAAGTGACGAGTATTGTAAAACAATAAAAGTTAATTAAAGTGACATATATTTTGAAATGAAGGGAGTATATTTGTTCTCAATGATGAGGTAGATATTTGTGGAGCCGAATACTTGGAGTTTACGGAAAAGATGAACTGCCTAAATAGGCATGTCGAAATCATGGTATGGCGAGTTATTTGACTTTAAATGAACAATAGTTACATTTTTTCATAGTATGTTGGACTAATTACTGTATCGTGTTTTTTTTTTTTTCCTTTTCCTGGAGCTACTAACTACTACTACCTTCTCAAAGTAAATCAACAATAATGAGGGGATGAGATGGGGTGAAGGAAAAAAAATAGACAAAAGGGAAAAGAGGATCATCCCATTCCCAATCCCATACGTGTAAATATGGAAATTAATTTCCATTCCAGTAAGTCAAATAATTTTCCCACCCAACCAATAGAAAATTGCCAAATATATTTTCCACAAATAAAGTTCCATGTCTAATTTAATCATTTTATTTTTTTTTTTAATGGGTTCCACAGTCTTCCACCACCTTCCATAATTTACATATTCATGATCCCACGATAACTCCTCAAAGTGAGCCAAACAAAGTTCCACCAACCATCTTTTACCACTTCATCAATACATATCAGTAATAGTATTAATGCAAGGTAAGTACATGAGAAAATAATAATAATAATAATATTATTATTATTATCTACGCAATTTCTTCAACGAATAATAAAGACGAAATGGAGAATGGAGAGAGAAGAAACAGGGACACACATCAGCCCCCACACCCCAAAAATCAATGCCAACAAACCTTATGAATGCACAAGAAATTCCCACCGGCTTTCTTGCTTCACGGTTTGCCTTCGTGATGTACTTGTTCCAACTTATTTGATGTGACTATAATTATTAAATTTAATCCATGTCAAATTATTCAAAGTTACATACAAAATGTAAATAAATATAAATATAAATATAAATATAAATAAATATGAACGAACATAAAAGAGTATAAACAAATATAAAAGAGAAGAAACAAACATAAACGAATAGAAACCAATATAAACAAACATAAACAAAAAGAAATGAGTCGTTAAAAATAAGAAATGAATGAACATAAATGAACATAAAAGAGCATAAACGAACATAATCATAAATAGATTCCGTTTTTCATTTAACTTCTAACATGCCCTAATTTGAAAGGATATCGAGAAAATTGAGTTTGCTGATACGTGTAAAGGATTAATAGATTTAGTTTAAAGTTGTCGATATAGGTAAATTTAAGTGGTTTGATACTTGTTCATCTTGTGTATCGGATATTAAATTTGAGTCATGTGAATCAAAATAGCGTATTCTATAATTGAAGTGTTATACCCTTTTATGAACCAACAAGTAACTAGATTTTATTAGTAAACAAAAACTTAAAGCTCCACTACCCCAAGATACACATTTATGTAGCATTTGGTTGTCTCGTAATCAACCATGCAATGTAAATAAGTTTGTAATTGTGTTTCAATTACTTTATGTGGTTGCATAACACTATTACAATCAAACACCTAACATATAATTCCGATACTATGAGTTATTAAATTATGATATATTAATACGATTGATTGCATTATTAAATTTACCCTTTTCAATAAAAAAGTAATGTACACGCAAGAAGTGTGAGGTTAAGCCATATAAAACGTTAGAAGAGAGTAATTACAATTTCATGCACCTAAGGGCATGTTTGGTTGGATGTAATTAAAGTGGTAATGCAATCAAATTGGTAATGGTGATTACGTTACCATGTTTGGTTACAACTTTGTAATGCAATCAAAATTACATTGTAATCCCATTAATCTTTATCTATGTAATTACAATTACTTGAACATTTACTAAACAATCATGATTACATCCATTATTGTGATCAAATTTTAACACACTTTCAATAACTCTCTCTCTCTCTCTCATCCCCCTCTCTCAATTCTATATCCATTTTATCTCTCTTCCTTGGCAAGCAAAAAATTTATCCATTTGATAAGAAACTTTTTTTTTCTTTTATTATCTTAATATATGATATAATCATTAAGTCTTTAAGAGAAAATTTCAACTTTAATATTTTAGATTTAAAATTTAAGTATTCAATTAAAAAGATAAAAGAAGTTTAAATTAAAATTTTTAGATCAAATTTTTTTACTTGTTAACACTTATCATTAATTCAATAAATATTTATCATAAATAAAATAATTTTAGTTTGTATTTTTTATCCATGAAAAAAATTCAAAACTTAATTATGATAGAAGAGATTAAAAAAAGCTCAAATATAAATTTAGAGTTTAAAATTTTGTTACGTGGATAACATGTATCTTCACTACGACAAATATTTATTACCACTAGAATAATCCAATTGATTTTTTTGCCAGAAAAAAATTTAAAATTAGGAAATATGATATAAAAGATTAAAAAAATCTCAAATATGATTTTGAATTTAAAATATTTTCGTGTGGATAACATTTACCTTTATTACTATATTTATTGTTATTAGAATAATATAGTTTATATTTGCAAAGAAATTTGATTATTTAATAGAAAATATTTTTAAAAGCTCAAATCTAAATATGTAACTCAAATTTTTATTTAGATAACATTTATCTCCATTACAATAATTTAATTACTAACTTTTGTCATTGAAATAATCCATTACCATTGTGATTACATTACACTTTTTATATAACCAAACATGATAATGTAATTGTTGTCCTATTACATTACATAATTGATTACATTATATCCATATTACATTACATCCAACCAAACGCTACATAAATTCTAAAACCTCTGACTGCCCGATTTATCATAAATTGGACATAAGAAGTGTGTTACCGCGAAATAAAGGGTACTCCAAACAAGAAGAAATTTTGCGAAACCCGCTAAAACATTGATCGGAGGATCATTTGGACCAATGAGATTCTGTCCAACTATTGATTTGAAGCTGATTGTTTAGTCTACGCCTTATTCAAGATTTTCTTTCACAGTATAATGAAGCAAAATAGAAATTGCATACGAAATAAATCACCTTAAAATGCTCCAATTAAGACTCATCTTTTAAGATGTTGGCCATGTCTCGTAGCACATTTGGCCATTCCACATTTTGGAAGCCTTGTATATTTACTTTGAATACATCTTTTTACTTATTAAAAGTACTTATTCGTATTTATTAGTAAGAGTAGTTATTGAAATTTGCTCAAAATTATTAAAATTTACTAAAAATTGCTTAATCTATTTTAAGAAAATATAAAGAAGTACTTAGTAACGTCAGACGATAGTAAAAGTTAATAAAAGTTGATGAATATTAATGATAGAGTTATGATAAGTTGAAAAGAACATGTCATTTATCGATTTCAATTACACACGACAATGCCACTAGGTTTACGAATTGCAACTCACCTCCCATTATTTGAACGACACTTTACACTCCTCATATAGTAGTGGTATAGTACATCTCAACTTTGGTTGGCCCCAACCATTAGCTGCACTAGCTTGGCCCTAACAGCAATAAAAATAAGGGGAAATTTGGAGCCATTGATGTTGTTGTGGGGTCCGTTGGGTGAGGTAAAAAGGCATGAAACTAAAAACTATAAAAAGTAGTAAGATAATTATACAGTTAATTATAAAAATTTGTAAAAATTTGTAAAAACTTGTAAAAGTTGAAAGCAACTTCTTATAAGAAACGGTAAGATAGTTATAAAATTAGTTATAAAAAGTTATAAGCACCGGTAAGAAGTTGTAAAGAATTATAAAATTGTAAGTTAAATGAAATAGGGTCAACAGGTTAATGGCTATGCCCCTAAACCCCGAGAGAGAGAGAGAGGAGGGGGAGCATTAGGGGTGAGCAAAAATTCCGGTACCCGATTCGGACCGGACCGGTCCGGACCCGACGGGTCCGAACCGGACCCGGTTGGACCGGGACCGGGATCGGGTCCAATTTGTAGGACCCGGTTATAACCGAGTCCAGGACTGGGTAGTAAAATCTTGGACCCGGTCCCGGACCCGGCCCTGATTATCCGGTTTTATTTAAAAAAATAAAAATTCAAACCCTAACTAATCTTGGACCCGACCTTGAGTCTTTGTTTGCTTTGCCTAAAAAAAAAAATCAAATAGTTAAAATATAGGATAATTATTGCCTAAAATTTTACCAAAAAATTGTAAAAAGTATAAAAACAAAAATGATAACCGAAAAACTATATAAAAAAAAAAGGACGACAGAATCGGTAACCGGTCCCGGATCGGTTCCAACCGGGTCCGGGACCGGATCTCGATTTTTGGACCCGGTTGCAACCGGGACCGGGACCGGGTCCAAAATCGGGACCCGGTTGCAATCGGGATCTGGGACCGGGTCCGGCCAAAACGGCCGTGCACGGTTCCGCTCGCCGCTAGGGAGCATCAAGGAGTACTGCCATTGTCGTCGTTGTTGTTGGTTTAGCATCATTGCGGAAGGGTGTCGTCGATCAACCGTCTCTTTTCTCTTTGTTTATTTTTGAGGGTCGTGTTTTTCTTTCTTCTCGAGTTCTTCTTCTTCTTGGTTGAGCAATGGCTCTTTATGTCAATTCCTAAGCCATTTCTCTATATTCATTTGCTGGTTTTGGACAAAAGTCACTAGGTAGTTGAGGTATAGGTCCAATTTTGGGTGGATTTTAATGAGCACAAACGAATTTGAGTTTAGGGTTTGAAAAATCATAAATTCTCATATTGGGATTATGAATTTTGATTTTTAGGGTTCCGATGAACGGACAAGGTAAACGGTTTTATGGTTGTCGATCGAAGGTTGGTGGTCGAATGGTGGTGGGTGATCAAGTGATTTAAGGCTTGGCTGAGTTGGCTCTACGAGGTGGTTATATTGGCGTAATATTTTTGCGCTATTTTTATTTATTTATTTTTTCCTTTACTAATACTTCATTTTGCCAAAAACTTGAGTTCAAAGTTTAAATTACATCCCAACCCCTACGAACTTAAAATCGGACGACATTCTGCAAAACGTCAATCATACACCTATAAGTATATACTCCTTACACATATATCGATAGATAATTAGAAGAATAAAAAAATAAACAAAATTTTATAAACCTAAAATAATGACATGTTATTTAAGAGTATATACTCCTCATTTGACGTAAGACATTCTATTCCTCTTTGGGCCCACATTATATCCCAATCATCACTCTAATCTCAGCCGGTAATACCCTTTCCCCCACCCCATCAGATCAAATACCACTCCTCAGCAGTCCTCACTCCTGAAGACTCCCGTCCCACACACTCTATCTCTCTCTCTCCAACCCCCCATTCTCTCTCTCTTTCCGCCCTGATCGCTATCATCCACCTCCAATGGCGGCCAACACCGATCCCCTTCAAGCTCTCTCCTTACCCTTGAAAACCCGCATCCAAATCGCCCTCCTTAATCTCGCCACCGACGCCGTCCGCCGCCACGACTTCACCGTCAACCGCCGCGTCATGAATCTCCTCGACCGCCGGGTCCCGGCCAACCCCAAACCCTACCGCGGCGTCGCCACCCACGACGTCACCGTCGACCCCTCCCGCAACCTTTGGTTCCGCCTTTTCGTCCCCGAAACCGCCGCGTCCAGATCATCAGTCCCCGTCATCGTCTTTTTCCACGGCGGCGGCTTCGCCTTCCTCTCCGCCGCATCCCAAGCCTACGACGCCGTTTGCCGCCGCTTCGCCCGCAAACTAAACGCCGTCATCTGCTCCGTCGAGTACCGCCTAGCTCCCGAGCACAAGTTCCCCTCCCAGTACGACGACGGATTCGACGTCCTCTCCTTCCTCGACCAGCGCCGGCTGGAAATCTCCGCCTGGCCGGAATCCGGTGACATCTCCAAATGCTTCGTGGCCGGAGACAGCGCCGGCGGGAACATTGCCCACCACATTGCCGTCCGGGCAAGTCAAGCCGGGTTATCAGAGCTCCGGGTAATCGGGTTGATCTGCATTCAACCCTTCTTTGGAGGAGAGAGAGAGCCAAATCGGAGCTGGAGCTCGAGGGGGCTCCGATTGTGTCGCTGGATCGGACCGAGTGGATGTGGGGAGCGTTCCTTCCAAATGGGCAGGACCGGGACCATTGGGCCGTCAACGTTTGTGGGCCCAACGCCGTCGATATTTCTCGGATCGATTTCCCGGCGACGGTGGTGTTCGTCGGAGGGTTCGACCCTCTAAAGGACTGGCAGCTCGGCTACTGCGAGTGGCTGAAGAGAGCGGGGAAGACGGTGGAGCTGGTGGAGTATCCGACGGCGATTCACGCATTTTATGTGTTCCCTGAATTGCCTGAGGCTAATCCGTTTTTTGCCGACGTTAAGGAGTTTGTTGAGAGGCAATGCTCAAAGGCTGGGTAATTTGGGTGAAAAAATAAAATAAAATTTGGGAATATAAATAATTATAGATGTTTAGTATAGTAGATAATAGTGGTGTGAAATTCAATGTGGAGTACTCAATTTCAGATGGATAATTTAGTTTGAACTCTGTTCCTCTAGCATTTTGTGTTTTTTCTTCCTTTTTTAGTAGTATAATTTTAAAATTTGTAGTGAGAAATACATATCAACATATATATATATTGTCGACTTTTGTCACGAGTATATTCTTATGCATATAATGATGTGTAGTGGCGGAAGCAAAGAAAAAGATGGAAAAACCGCAAAACACACAACCAGGCGAGAATAGGACCTGCAGGTGCGGTTCTGGGGAAAAGGGTGAAAGGAGGGGTAAATGATGGAGTTTTTGGACGAAATTTGGTGGAAGGTTAGATAACTGGTTGGGGAAGGTTGTGGTAAAATTTGGGCAGCATCCAAGGTCGGGATCACCTTGATCCAAACGCAAACAGAAAGCCTCGCTGGGTGGCTGTCCAGAATGAGGTTCTTTGTTTGTTTTTGGTGCTGGGGATGGAGTTCTTCTTGGATTGAGCTGAGATTTGGAGGGAATGGACTCAACTCATGTAAGATGAAGTGTGTGAAATTTGGGGAAGAGATGATTCGTGGATTGGGAGATATGATTGATGGAAGTCGCTGGATAGAACCCGGATTCCGGCTTGGATACGAAACACCACCAAGCTGAATCAAGGGGCACTCTTAAACGGTCCGGATACAGAAACACCACCGGGGCTTAAGAGACTCAAAGGACACCACCAAGCTTGCCAAGGCCTGGATACAGCATTGAGGATTCAAAGGGTTGAGAAATCCATCTCACAAGAGCAAAGCTCAAATTCATATATTCATCAAAAAGTTGATTTTACAAGGAGTGTGCATGCTGAATATATAATGCTTCATATGAGCATTTACATAACCGAATCCAAGCTGAAAATATGAAAAATAAAGCAAAACAAAAATGCTAACTAATTAGATGCTTTCCTCCTCTCCAAGTTAAGCTTGGATTAATTCTAGCCAAGTATTTGGGAATTGGGAACATGTGGCCATTGTTTGATTTCCCTTGGGCAAGCATCTAGTAACCACCTTCCTCCACTATAGTTAGTGGTTCTAGAATGCTCTTCATTTAGGCTACTCTTGGTCTTCTATTATGCACATGATCTTAAGCCTTGGTCCCTTGGTCCGCCTTGATTTATTTATATGCAAGGGAAATAAAATGTAACACTTGAAACATCTCCACACGTCTAGGCATGGTCGAACTTAACATGGAGAGCTTTAGGTAGCTAGCTTATATCTTCTCTAACTTGAGTCCATCGATAAGCAATTTATTTATAAACAAGATCATAAGAAATTGGTGTCCATGAACCCTCATCCTCCGGGACTCAAATGAAATATGAGAAATATGATTGAAACCATGGATTTTCCTGGTTCTTCCTTGTTCATGCAAAACTCATTAGGATGGACATCTTTCAGCTCAAACATAGGACTGGCCACTCTCCATCATATAATGTTATGATATCAAAGTAGATATGGTATGTTATTGGGGATGGCATCGGGCGGATTTTCCCCGACTACTGTCGGGCGGAGGCGAGGATAGGGTGAAGAAACTAGTCCTCGTCCCATTTCCCGTCCCGAAAATGACATTTATATCCATTATTTTTACTGCTAATTACGTATATTTGGAGGCAATAAGTTAATTAAAATAGAGAAACCCTAAAGTATTTAAACTCTCTAACTCTCAACCTCCCTTTCAATTTCTCATCTCTCCTTTGGCTTTCTCTCTCCTCTCGGGTATGCCTCTCTCTCTCTCTCCTCTCGCCGTGGTCTCTCTCTCGTCCCTCTCGCCGAGTCGCCGTGCTCTCTCTCCTCTCCTCTCGTCTCTCTGTCCTTCCTCTTGCCGTGTTCTCTCTCTCCTAAGTGGAGGTGGGGAAGCGGGGTCCCGGTTGAGATTAGGTGCCCGGCGGGGCGGGGGCAAAATCATCCCCGCAATGGAGACGAGGGCGCGGGAGGGGGCAAAGGGAAAAGCGGGGACGGGGCGGGGTGGGGGTGTCCCCGGCCATAACCCGCCCGTTGCCATCCCTATATGTTATTATTGTAAAAAATTAAGAAATATCATCATGTTTCCTACTTTCTGCGTATACAAAAATTAGTTAGGGATACATATTGTAACTAAATAGCTTCACCAACCTTCCGGTTATACAAAAATTAACTAGGGATACATATTATAACTAAATAGATTCACCAAGAAACCCGTAAAATAATCATTATATTTCGATTTTGATACTTTGAAAATAACCGCATCAATGACAATGAACATTAAGCTTGTACATTTTGATTCTTTATACAAGGTGAAGAAGAGAGATTCATATTGGTCGATAAAAAGAGGAACGTTTGAGGATGGTGTCACATGGATTGGGTTGACAAGAAGCAAGTCCCTAATATTGGAGGCATTGGCGGAAGATATAGTAACTATTATATTATAATTCTTGGAATCAATATATTTTATTTTCGGACTATATATTACAAAAAATTATTTGATAAAATAAAAAATTGCCTAAAGATTAAAAAATAAAAATAAAAATAAAATTCATAGAGGAGGGTGGTTCATGTTGGTGCTCTATATTATTTGTATGAACTTTGAGTGGATGTTTTGTATGTTGGCTGAATGAAGAAGAATAAAAAAGCAAAACAAGATAATTAGAGCCCATGCTCTATCTAGCAATGCACTTTATTGTATGTATCATCCACTTGAAATCCAAGGAGTGGACAATTGTATGACAGAGTCTTTGGACTTATGTATTGTCACATTTTCATGGGCCATGGCAGCTTATTTTATTTCGTCTCTAAATTATTGTTGTTCTTTGATTTTATGCAGATATTGAGTATATAAAAAAAAACTTATATGGAAATATTTGTTATTTTATTTATTGTCTTTTATAATTGAGTTTGACTTGCATATTAAATTATTCTTTTAATCTTAATTAAATATAAAAGTGGACGATTATAATAAAGTATGATGATTGATAAAAAGTAGACTGAGAAAAACTGAAATACATTCAAAGACCTTTAATATAAGAATCGCATTTTTAAATATGACCTTTATATATTTACTACTATCATCTATAAAGTTAATCATGAGGTATATTTTAATTGTGTTTGTTTTTAATAAACTTTTATAAAGAGGTAAACTTAAACTTCTTTCAATAATTAGATAAAATTTTAATAATGTGATCTCAAATAAGGTACAATGAAAAGTAAACTTATAATTACAAAATATCTCATAGATAAAAAACAAAAGGTCAAATATTTGCCTTTTTTTTTTACGAAAATCCTAAAATAAAGTCCTTTTTACTACTATTAATATGAAACGTCTATTGTTTCTTCTAAAATTAAGAAGATATAATTTAAAATAACATACCCTTTAATTTTTTTCATTTATTGGATATGATATTTATTTAGGGGTTTTTTCTTGTAAGGAATTTATATTTATTACTTAACCCCACTTATCTCAACTCCTTTTCATTTTATTTCACTAATGTTAGAAAAATTCAATCCTATTCCACTCTTTTTCACTCTCTATTGTTCTGATTACTTAAATATTTCACTCAATTCGACTCTATTGGATTACATTCCAAACTTTTTCATTACCTTTCTACTCAAAAATTTTCCCAATATTCCACTCCACCCTACCCATTCTTACTGCTCACTCTACATTCCAATCCACTCCGCTTATGACCACTTTTTTCCACTTCTTACCTTTTCTTCTCTACGGAATTTTTTTTTGTTTTTGGAATTTCACTTCATCCCCCTCATTACCACACCGAAAAGTACATGTCTTCTGCGTTTCACTATATACTTATTCTCATTCCTCTCCACTCCCTGCTCTTTTCCTCCTTTGTAAAACTATAGATCCTTAGGAAGCGTTTTATAGCCTCTACTTAAGGATGGAGGGAGTATCATTTTTGTCGGGCTCGATTTCAGTGCATGCTGCCATGTGACAAACGAACAAGGGACAAATTGGTATCACGGGCCACCACCTTAGATTTTTCCCGTGCTTTCTACCACTTGACAAGTGTGGACTTAACTGCAAATTGCGATGAAGATGAAAGATTTCTTTGTTTACTTCCTCGATGAGGATTTTTGTTTCAACTTTAAAATATATTGGCATTATTGAGATATGATTTATATTTTTTCAAGAATGTATTTGGTTAGAGATAAAATCATTTTTGTGTAAAATGATTTTCATGTAAATTAATTTTCAATGTAAAATCTTTTCAAATGTTTGGTGAAAAAGAAAAACGAGGGGTGGGGGTTCTTAGGAAAAGGACAGAGAGAAGGAGTTAATTTTTAGGGATTGAGGTTTCTCGAGAAAAGGAAAGACAGACAGGTAATTAATTTTTAGTGAAGGAGATACGGTCAATGTACCCTGGACTCACTCTCTCTCCTCCCTTCCGTGGCTTCCATCTACTCCCCCTCCTCTTCTCTCTCCGGACCTCCCTATCTCTCCTCCAGTCTAGCTCCGGACCTCCTTCTCTCTCCTCAAACCCACCGACACCCAACCCCCGGCCCTCCATCCTCCTCCCGATCTCTAAGGACAACCCCATGGCTAGTACTTGGCCCAAATCCACCATGGAACCCTACTCTTATCTACCGACTTAGCTTTCGATCCGGCTAGCCTTGCTTCTCCTCTCGACTGCCAACTTATTCCTCGATATGGCTAGCCGGGTTCTCTCTCCTCCCCATCCATCCGAGTGCTCCACCGCCACCTGCCCCGCCTCCACCTTCGCCGCAACACCGCCATGTACTTCGTCCCTACACAATCCCATCATCGGGAATATAGAATTAGACAGCTCATGGAAAATATATCTTCGATCTCGAAGATAATTGTGAGAGAGAGATAGATGGATGAAATGGAAAATCTAACTTCCGCTCTTAGAAAAGGGAAATATTTTCCTTTGGGTTGAGGAAAATTCATTTTCCCTAAAAATTATTTTCCGATAAAATGATTTTACATCCTACCAAACAAACCCTAAAAAGAAAAAGAACTAGGATGATGATGACTAAACACGATTTTCGATATTACCTTAGTTGATGATGTATTGAAAAAAAATTATACAATTTATTCACATAATAATTTATTTACGGGTCATTTTAGGAAGTCCACTTATTATTAATTAAATATTAATATAAATAATCGGTCTTTTTAATTAGTTTTGACTTAGAAAAATGAAAATGAAATGAAGAATAATAAATATTTTAAAAAAATGTTATAAAAATAAGTGTAACAACATCATTATGCATGAACTAGGAGAAAAAAAACTTTGATTTTGACATGTCACTATTAGCTTGTGCAAGACAAACTATGCATCAACAACATAAACAAAATAAAAAAGGGGGAAAATGATTTAAGTGTGTGCCATATTTATCGAGTGATGTTATTTGAAATTATATATATATATATATATATATATATATATAAAAGTATTTATATAATTGAAATAAAAAATTATTATTAATTAATAGGATCCGCGTACATGAGTTAGAGTTTTATATGGAGGACTATAAATCTGTAATTAATTTGACTTAGTAAACTATTTAATTTTTTAACATAGTTTTTTTAATTAATAAAATTTAAATACGATATTTATTTAAGGAACTATGAGTGTAAATTACTCAACGAGCATAAGTCGTGTCCAAAAAAGTATCATAAGCATGGTAAAGACTTATTTTATCATCACGAATCACGAAAGAAGACGAACACAGGATCCCCCTTTGCTTTCTCCCTTTTTGGGATTAGGTTATCTAACCTTTGTCTTCACATAAATTCTTTTTTTTTAAAAAATTATTATTGCTTCACGTATTTATATATTGGAAGCTAATTAGTGCTATATTTACGTGTGCTCTCCTATGTCATACCTAGTTAATATTATTACTTTCATAAAAAATTAATATTATTAATATGAAAAATGTCACATTTTTTAAATAATGGTAAACAAATTAATCTAAGATCTCGTATCTCATAGGTATATAGGAGAGGGAGGAGAAATATGAAAAAGAAAATTACTTTCGATACCTCTAATGAAATTTAAACCTATACCTCCTTTTAAAAGGTAAGTTTTTTCTACTAGACCGGTAAGGAAAATGACGAAAATAAAACAAGTAATGTTGCAAGTAATTATATCACACTTTACAATAAGATAAGATATTCTAAAGGCATATGGTGTTGGATTATGCCTAATAATATTCGTGACATCGACTAAAAAGAAGGAAATTATCTTAATTAATAATATATAGACTGTGTCACCTCATCTATGGGGTTAGGTGCTTCTCAATTATCTGTAATCCTTAATTAAAGCAACTAATTGGCTTTGAGCCACGCAATAAATGAAAAATTAATATATACTCTGTATATGTTATGTTGGTTGTCGTATAGCTATAATACTAATATATGTTAATTGAACTGCATTCAATTGTTAATGTTCAGACCAGACTCTTATTTTCAATACTCATGTTATCACTAAGTACGGATGGCAATGGGGAAAATGCTGTCCCTGCCGGATTCCGTTCCGAATCTTAATTACTCAATGCGAAATATTGTTTTTAATTTTAGTTTTTTTATTTTAATTAAAATTATTTTAATTTAAAATATATAAAAATATTATTTAAATTCTAAACTTTAATTACTCAACCTGAAATATTATATTAACAAACTTTAATATATATATATATAGGGAAGGGTTCAAGTAAGGTAAGCACCATTCATTAGGTAAGCACTTTAAATATGAACCGTTTAATCTTGATCTAACGGCTTCAATTAATTAACATTTTTATAATTTAAAAAAAAGAAAAATAAAAAAACAAAGTTTGGAGGGTCAGTTTGAATGCCTCGACATTTCCAAACCCAAATTCCCTCAATGGCTTCCCCTCCTCTCCCTCAAGAAAAATAAAAAAACAAAGTTTGGAGGGGTCAGTTTTTATAATTTAAAAAAAAAGAAAAATAAAAAAGCAAATTGATTTAATACGAACTTCAATTACAACCCTCAAATTAACCTAAATCCACTCCATGCCCCTAAACATCTTTCTAATTGGGAGCAATCGCTCTCTTGTGTGAGTAAATATGGCAAACAAAAACAAAAAATAAAAGGACAACAAGGGAATATCATCACTTTCTTAATTTTTTAAAGTAAACATTGTAGTAATTATTAGATACATATTATAAAAAATATTGGATATATGCAAAAGTGTTGAAATTAAGAAAGTGATATTTTCATATTAGTGATAAGGGAGGGGGTGTATAATTATAATTTTTTTAATTATTGGGGTTCATTGATTGAGTTTATAAAGAGTTTTGGGTTCGATAAAAAATTATAGACCTAAATTTTGATACAATTTGGTCGTTTTATTTTAGTTTGAGGAAAAATTTAATTTAGTAATATATTTGTTATTTGTTCGGATATACATAAAAATTTAAATCTCGATGGTCTACAATTTATCTAAAACTAAAAATTTGGAGAATAATAAGTTGTCTCGGACTTGAAGATTACCGGCCTATGTAGTCCAATTTGATCGATTATCCCCAAACAAAAGTTCAAGCATCTAAGCTGACAAAATATTTGTAAAAAATAAAAAGATATACGCAACCATAGTCCACTAATATACTTTAGTGATAAATTTGAACACATTCAAATGAGTATAGTCGAATGGATGGATTCCATTTAACGCTTATTGTTATAATTTTCAAATATTTGATGAAGAATTTATTTATTTAAATACTTATTTTATATGGAAAAAATAACTTTCTCGAGCCATTTTAATGTTATTCTTAATTAAAATATTGATAGAGGTTAAGCATGATTAGTTGACATCCTTCTCTCCCCTTTTCTTCTTTTAGCCTCAGTCCGGACTGATATTACAAGAGACAAACTCACACAATTTCAATTGAACGAAATTAACATAATACTTGTGTTAAACTAAACATGGTTGCCAATGATTTTGGGTACCCACAATTTCGAGAATTTGAACTTGTCTTAACGATTTTAGGGTTTGATTATTGGAATCGAAATCGGAACATATTTGATAGATTCCTTAATCCGAAACCAGTCAAACGGTTCAAGTTTTGAAACCTTATCCGTTTGACCGATTTCGGTTAGGTTTCGAGTTACCCTCTATACGTGTTCAACCCTAACCGCTAAGGCCCTTAGGGAGTAGTGTACTGATTGAATGATTGGTTTCCACAAGAAAAATAAGAATCTCTCTAGGCTGTATATGTGTTATAATTTACTTATTAAAAAAATCGTCATCTATTAAAAAATTATATTGAAAATCTTTTTGAATAATTTTCTATCACCTATATATTGAGAAATTTGCATTGAATGTTATTATTATTATTATGAATAAAAGGCCAAAGATTCTATCTCCCTCAGTCTTATGAATATGGTCTGAAACTACTCACAACTCAATGCAAGCCCTCTTGTTTTTAGTTTTGTCTTACAACTTTATCACAGCTAGTTATAATTAAATATAGTTTCCATTCAAAAATTATATTTGTTCACAATTTTCTTCATTATTATTTTATAACTGCAAAATTTTAGTTTATTTTTCTATCATTACTAGAATATTTACAAGTTTAAAATGAATACATCATCAACTAATATTTCACATTCTTTACATATTTTTAATCCTCTTCAAATTCTTTATTACTTGTTTGTATGGAAGTAATTACTCCCCAACAAACTATTATTTTCTTTCCCCTATTGACTATTCTAAATTGACGCAAATATATACATTCTACTTTTTATGAAATAATTTTTGTATCTAAGCTACAAAATTTATTTCATAAATATCAAACATAATTTCCTTTTTGTAAAAACAAAAGAAAATATCAAACATAACCACGATAGTAAACAATGCATTTGACATTACAAACATTTGACTTTTATAATTTAATTTATGTAAAGTTCATAAACAAATAAAATAAAATATGATTGTTCTATTTTAATGCACATAACTAATGCTTATAAAATATTTTATAAATTATATACAACATTTTATATTTTTTACACCTCCTTACATCCTTACAGCTCCCCATAGACCCATAGACAAATGGAACAGGGCTGCAGTATTGTATTTCTCGCATCTTTTGAAGCTGTTGAAGCCAAACCTGATTGCTATACGACAAATTGAGCAAAATTAAACTAAGAAGCCATGCCCCTCACAGATAGAAAACCAGGGAACCTCTGAAGCTCTATTTAGAAAACCAGGGAACCTCTGAAGCTCTATTTATGGGCCTTTACATGGGGGTAGAGTCCCAGTATGTGCTCCGGCATGAAGTCATGTCGCGTCAAAATTCCAACAATGGGAGGTCTCTGCGCAACAAAAAAACACTCAGTTGATTCAATATGATCAGGGTAACATGAAAGAGTCCATGAAGAACTACAATTTAATCTCGAATGACAGCAAAAGTTCAAATATGCATATGGGTAATAGTTTTCAAGCCAGAATTTGCAGCAAGATGATCCTATACATAGAATGTACACTTTCCGAACAGTAGCAAATGTTTCTCTAGATTGACTCACACTTCTTTTCAATATGGGGTCTGAAGGAACAGACCTTTCTGCAATTCAGGAACATGACTATTATATCTAACCCCTGTACCCCACCTTGGTAGGACTTTCGGGGCATTGATTATTAGGACAATCCTGAATATAGAAAGGAGAGGTTTTTTCTCCTTTTACTAGTTTTCATTCACAGGTTTTCTAGGCAACTATTTGTGTATTATAATTACTATCTCTTCTTTCTCCTCCATTCCTTGGTCACTTCTAACACCCTTTTCTCCCTCACTTTTCCTTTCCTTGATTCCTCTCTTATTTTGAGCATGCAAGTTTCTGTAGACTTAAGCTAAGTTTCTCCCAAAGTGGCCTAGGTATAATAATTTACACAAAACAAAAAAAGAATACAAAAAGAAACAAAAAGAATAAGGGTGAGAGAAATGGGATATTACCCCTTGACTCTTTGGTACCACACACAAATGCCTGAGTGCTAATTGCCTGAAGAGAGTCTGAGCCTTGGCCAATGACATCGTCTCCACAACAGTGTAAGGGGATGTATTAGTTATTGGATGAAGATCAATATACATCTCCATCTCCTCCTCTTCGATGGTTATATCCTCCAGCTTTAGCCCCTTTCCGGTCCCGGGTTTAGCAAAGTCCGATGGGGAGAACTTCTTCAAGATATCCCTACCTGACCGAACCCTCTCCTTAGTAAAATATTTTGCTTTGAGCAGAATGAGAAGATGTGACCTCAAAACCAACCCACACAATTCAGGAGCCTCTGTAAAAGGTGGTTCATCAATGACAGGAAACCCATTGTGCTTTGTGCTCTTCAAGGAATACACAATGTTCTCCACTTTTTCAATACCAGAAAATGTGATTAATGGACCCGACACAACATCCCCTGCAACCAAGTGCTTCATGTAGGGCTCAGGATGAGGCTCCGAAAAGGGCAACCCTTTGATTTTCACGATTTGGTCATAAACGCCCTTGTTGAAACTATCGGCCACAGTTTTTGATATAAGGAGGGTGATCATCACAAGAGGGAGCAATAAAAGATCATTGGTGAGCTCGAGCAGTATAACACATAGTGAGACTGTCATTCTCATTGTACCCCCAAGGAAAGAGGTGGCTCCAAGGAGGGAAAAGAGACCAATGTCAAGGGCAGAAACCGAGTGGAAGAGTCTACCTACAAGACGACCATAGACAGAGCCTGCCAAGATGACCGGGATGAAAAGCCCAGCAGGGACTGCAATTCCATAGGTGATGATCCCAAGGGCATATACTGTGACAAAGAAGATGAAGAGTGAAGGGATTTGAAATTCTCGGGTTGAGCTGAACAGATTACGGATGGCATCATCATTGGTGTTGAAGAAGAGGGAAGCAAGATCGTTGTATTGGCCTGATGGACATTGGAAGCTCTTATAGTTGCCCGATTCTCCGACTGTAGGGCATTTTACATCCACATCCGTAGGGCAGGGCTTACAATTCGCAAACCAAGGTATACCAAAGGCACAGATTGTTGTTATAGAGGATATGATGATTACTAGTAAAACTCTGAAGGATGGACCTTTCCTGTAGGGAAACAAGCAAACAGGATGATGTTTTTCTCGACCCCCAAACAAAACACCAAAAAAAAAAAAAAAGATGAGGGAAACATTATCAAGATACTTCGATAAATGTTGAAAAGCAAGAGGCTATGAAGACGTACTCATTAATAAAACTGTAAGTACGGAGGACCTTGTCCACGCAATAGTTATAAAAGCTCCCCAAAACACCGCCAATTACTCCAAGAAAGATTACAGCCAGTACATCATAACCATTGTAGGTTGCTTCGGCAGCACTGAGATCATACATGATGAGTCCACCCTGGCCAAACAAACCACATTTCCCGGTCCAGCAATACTGGATGAAGCCTCTCAAAGTTATGGCAACTGCAGCAGTGGTGAAAAACGTCCTCCATAGAAGAGCACTACGCCACCTGGTTAAGAAGTAAGGTTGTCAAACAGCAAATTATGGCACATATACCATCTGAAGATAAATCACAGCAAGCAGCTCCCAGGCCACTTAATTTGGATATTTTTGGGGGGTGTTGAGGGGTTTTATTAAAATATAATCGAGGAAAGGTGGGTTTTTATTGGTTGGGTCAATACTCAATAGTCCCGAGGTCTACCTAATAATTTGTATGCAGCGAGGGATACTGTCATATCTTGACTAGTGAAATGACCAGTGTAGTTTTTCTCCTCACCCCCATCCCCCAATCATTAATGTTGTTTTCAGCAATAGCAGAGGCAGAATTTCTTTTTCCAGAAACAAGTTGTCATACCAAGAGGCTGCTTCTTCAAGAGCGAAAAGAACACCACCAACAGGTGCACGGAAAGCAGCGGCAACTCCTGCAGCAGCTCCACAGGTGATCAAGTCTCTCCGGTCCCGATCATTTTTAAAATATCTAAGCCAATTCCACGTCAGACCATACTTGCGAGAACCACCCTGCCCAAATAAATTGGCAATGCAGGCACCAGTGTGCACCATAGGTCCTTCCTTACCAACAACAAGGCCAGCAGAAACGCCAAGAACAGAACCGAATATCTGATCATCATAGATTTCATAGCAGTGGATGGTTATATATAGTAATGGATATCTCTATCTCTAACTAGTTGTCACATCTCAAAGCTCCATGCATCCTAGAATCAAGCTCACTGTTTTAGAACCTTTTGATTTGATAAGACATAATTCCTTCAGAAAATTTCATTCTTAAAATGCATGGCATTTGGCAGTGAGAAAACAAAATTTTGATAGAGGCAGCTATAAGTCTGACGGTTAGAGGTCAAAATGTAGAAGTGACATTTAAAGGGAACTGTGTCAGTTTCTCATACCAACTACGAGATTCAGTGGACGCATTCGCAGAATCTGATACCCATCTGATTATGGGCTAACTTGCAATGAGTCGAGAGTATAAAAGGGAAAGGGTCTCCTATCACAAGCTCGATAAATAAACCTTGGCTAACTTGTATTACGAAACACAACTCATGATGAATCAATGATGGAAAAAGGTACACTGAAATATGGTCTACAAGACATTCAAAAATGCATTTTTTGAAATTAGGACTCCTATGAGCAACCTTCAGAAAAAATCTCTCCAATAGTCAAGGGTAAGGCTATCTACATTTGGAATTCCTTAAACCCTGCCTTAGAATTACCAATGTGGGATGGGTTATTATTGTTTTATATCCCATTGGATGTCTTATTTCGGGTATGGGGAATGTCTAAGGGTTCTGTCACTGGATAATACAGTGTGTATATAAACGTTAAATTTCTTAATTTTTTCAAATATATCGCCTAGAAGACTAAAACCACTCCCTCCAAATATGAGGAACACCTAGACTTTAGGTTTAGGGCATATATCACCTACATTCCCCCATGGATCTCAGCTTAGAATTTGTCAGTTCTTCTGGTCATCCCCACTTAGGGCAATAGTAACGGAACAACTTAAGAACAGCCAAATCACCTTTACAACAAGCGTACTTGGAGCCAAGATCGAGGGAGCATCCACACCATTAAGATAAGCTTTCACCTCCGGAATACCCGAACCTGCAGCAGCAGGAGCAATATAGGCACAAAGTGCTCCTGCAGCAGTGGCCAGCCCAATGTTGCACCCAGCAAACACAAGAAAAGCCTTGAAATATCTGTACTGGAAACATAGAGAAATTAGGGGTCAAAAGGAATTCAACATTCATTAGTGCAGATAACAGACACCTATAAGATGCAGGATTGGGCTAAATAGAAAGAAGGATTTTTGGAAAATCAAAGAATTTCGAAAACGAAAATATTCACAGCTTAACTCACTTGCCCTCAATCATCAAGTTGGCAGTGAACAACAATTTAAAACCAGCTATGTTTTCAGTTGCAATATTGCTGAAGAAGCCGACAATTCCGGTGCAAAGCCCAACAAGTAGTGCCAATGCCCATTTCATGAAAATATACTGATATATTTGACTCTTTTTCCTGGACCTCCAATCTTGCTTGAATAATTCATTTTCGATAATCCTGCACAGATTATTGAAAGTTGGTTCATAGTCTTCCACTGTTACTCATACGGAAAAGGTGCTGTGAACACTAGCATTAGAGAACTGTCATATGATAGGTACCAAAAAAGATTGATATGTAGCTCTTTTCTATGCTCCATTCATGTTGTTTCTTCAACAATACATGGTCTATGAACAAGGAAAAAGAGGGAACCGCAGAGGTAGCAAAATGACACCAAAAGCACAAGGGGAAAGTATTCCTACTCATAATCAAGGCTCTCAATCGGGAGACGTTGGCACCAACGACAGCAATCTGTGAGGTAACATTTGTCCTCTTTCTCAGAAGCGGTTGTCTAATTGACATGTTCAACTCTGAATTGTTTGGCCAGAGCTTCTCCTCATCCTCCTGCTTACCATCCAATTCTCCAAAGAATTCAACATCATTCACTTCATCACTGTGGTGGGTATCGTTGTTTTGATCCATACTATCACCAGTCTAGCACTATTCTCTATGCTATAGTTACAAAACCTCCTGCACACACCCAACAAATTGCAGGGTTTGAAGAAAGCCGATTGCAGTAAATACAGCTGAACGAACTAAAGTACAAAACCCGTGTTGACAACCCTACTTTAATGCTAATTGCAAGTGATCTACTATACACAGAAGGGAAAAACAGTTAGAAAATCTCCACAAGTTCAACTTCCAAGGCACAATAGAGTGCTAATACAAAATGAGATATTACCCAAAAGGAATTGGCTAATTCAGTTTTGATCCCAATGACAAATCTAAAAGCCGATTCACATAATCAAATGAAACTCAGAGTTCCATTACTGAAGAAATGAAAGTTCAAATCTGGGAGAAAAGAGACGATCAAAATTCAATCTAAACATCTAAGGTGGTCGAATATTCCAAAGGGTTATAACAGGAGGAGATAACCAAGACTAATCAAAAGAACCAAAAATTGTTACTTGTCAAAAGCCTAAAAGTAAGCATTTTTTGGGTCAAGAAGCATATAAATTAATAAACAGTGTAAAAAAGTGCAAATTTTAATATTATAATTGAAACCAATATGGAATTCTGAGGAATCATAATCATATTGAGTGAACAAATCAAACCCATCAGACCCAGGAAGAAGGACAAACTCTTACCAGCTTCTAATTTCAAATGGAAATCACAAAATCTAACCCAAGAAAAAAAAAAAGAAAAACAAGAAGAAGAAGAGAGAGAAACAAGGGTGATGGAGCATGGCAAATCATCTAGTAGCAAATTTGAATAAACAAGGAAATAACAACAAAACAAGAGAACCCAGTACAAAAAAGTTGATGATACAAGAAACAAGTATGAATGAGAACTGTCACCTCAGAACTATCAACCTTTGAGAAGACCCAAAAAATTGAATCAGAGGATCAGAATTTCATGAGCACTTATTCCTCCTCAACGAGAGAGGTAATGGGGTCCAGAAAATCTGCAAAACTCAAAATGATGACGGGTACAATTATAAATTATAAATCAAAACAAACACAACGAATCAAGATGAACCCTTCAAAAATGGTCACTCAAGAGAGATAGAGAGAGAGAGCCCATCAAAAAGATTGTCAGTCACGCGAGAGAGAGAGAGAGAGAGAGAGAGCAATGTGTAAGGGACAAGGAAAAGCATGAACAAGGAGTCAAGATGCCATTTTCAAAGGAGAAGAGAGAGAGAGGTTGTTTGGGGGGGAGAGAACCCTTTCTCAGGAAAAAACGTCGCCACGTGGGTATGTGAAGGGCTGGCAAAATGAAAGAAATCGGGAGATTGGGATTCCCCCTCCCCAGAAATCCTCCTCAGATTTTTGTAGAAAAATATAATTGTTTGATTTTCTTCCTTTTTTAATTCTATGTATACATACACTATATTTAATCCATCTATGTAGAGTAAGTTCTTTGGATGTCAACGCACACATTAAAAAAGCAAAAATAAATGGATAAATTTGGAGGGAGCACACATCACGAGGCATTTATTAGAAAAGCCTTTTATAAAGTTAGTAAATTCTAAAATCTAGTGTATGTGTATGCCCCTTTTGGTGATTTTCGTTTGTCTTTTTAAATTTTTTTTTTATTTTACAAAAAGATATGAGACAAAGAAAACAGTGTGCCATAATTTGAGCAAACGGTTTTAAGGTCATAGATTTACGGTGTCTTCAGGTTGACAGAAGCAGATTTTATATGGTGATCCTGGTTGGATTTTTATACCCGAAATATGTATATATTAATAGTAGTAATTGTAGGGAAAAATGAAATTTTGGACAAAAAAATTTATAAATTGATTATAGTGGCATGGGACCAATCCTGAATACATTGTATAATTTGTATGCGAAGAAAAGGAGGGAAAGAAATAAAGGTTAATTAACTTTAGTTTCCTTGTTTGAAAAAAATAATTAAGGAAGGAGAATGTTCATTCACATTTTCCTCGATTAACCTGTTCTTCTATAATATTAATGTATCTAAACAAGGGAATAAAACTCACGTTACTTATCTACCCTTCTCCCTAGATTACATTCGGCTCTCTTCCCCGTCGCTCCCAATATCGATTTCAATCCTAATAGATTGTTAGTGAATTGATACTTGAATACTTGAAATTGAAGGTCATGTCACTGAAAATTGACTTATTAGTACCAATATGTATGTAGTATCTATTGAATTCATTTTTTTGGTGCATATTAAATTTTTATATACGAATATATGATTTTTTTTTCCTTTGGTCAGGAGGTCTACGAATATATGATATGTATGCTTCACCATGATCTTCCATGACCATGTTACAAGAATTTAAATATTTTTGGTCGGTGTTGTTGGCATCTGCTCCTCCCTTTATTATGAAGAAAATCTTTATACAAATTATAAATTCTTATAGAAATTTTAGGGCTCCATTAAAATTTAGAATTTTATTGAAAAATATTGTGTTAAAATTTGTAGTTATCCTGCAGATTTCCACATAAGCTTAAATCATATTTGGATCATAAAAGGTTATCCATAGACTAGGCAAAATTCTAAACGTAATACTATAGATCTAAATTTGAATTTTGTTCTCATAAACATTTACATTTTTAATTAATTTTTTTAATACGCAAGACTAATTTAGATGACCTCTTTCTAAAGAAAACCTAACAACCCTCAAAAAAATAACAAGTATTACTGTTGAGAACAATCATAACTTATTAACCTCATAATTTTCCCGTAAGAAGACGTTTTCATAAAAAATTAAACCTTGATGAACAACATAAAACATAAGGGTAAAAACCAATTAAACTACCATCTTTTCAGCTCTACACGTTCTATAAACAAATATATATATATAAAAAAAAAGGCAGAAATGAATAATAGCCTGGTAGGCACGTCCATTATTCAAAACCATGTGACATAAACAAAATATTAGTTTTAAAATAACTCAGAATTGATTGCTTCGATAGTCCACGTTGGAACCTCCCCTTCTGCTTCCAATTTTCCCAAAGAAAAAAATAGAAAAAAAAAGGTGGTGAAGGAAGGTCCCAAATTATAGCAGGGAAAAATTTGGATTTGGGTCGAAATCAAGTCGGTCGAATTTTTTTGATATTTGGTTTTTTTGTGTCGGACAATTCGTATAAACGTAAATTCGGTTCAAAATCGGGTTCAAACAATAAAAATATAAAAATTTTATGTACGAATTTAAAATTCGGACAAAAATGTCATACTTAGTACACAATTTTTTAAGATCGGATAAATTCAAGTAATTGGATCGGACGACATTTATCTCAAATGAACATATAATAATACAACTGTCAGTCATTGAAAGCGACACTGCTTTTCAGTGTGGCTAGTGGCCCCTAAAATCCTACGGTTTGTATAAACAAATAGACTTGAAAGGCCAAGACTGATGCCCTTGGCCAAGAGAAATTTTACGATATCCACATATTTTCCTTCTTGAGAAAGTATATCATATGTAATGTCCTATTACCCCACACCACATAAATATCCACATTTCTTCCTTTCTTGAGAAGGAATACTTCTCCAGATATAATTTTTACGATATATTTGTTATCATCAATCAAATCGACTCATATATATATCATCTATCAAATCGATTATCATTTGAGGACTACGACTTGCAGTGTCAAATGAACATACAAAATAACACAAAGCCATGATACCAAATGCAAGTATCGACTGAACCAAGCTATGATCAATTTGGCAAACCCAAACCAGATTGCAGCAGCCAAATAGGGTTTAGCTCAGGTCGATTACACACTACTCATTACCACACTACTGTTGGGAGGCAATGGCACCAAGCACAAGTGCCCTCGAATTGTATCCAAGATGTCACAATTTGGCAACAGATCATACAGAAATCAATAGGGCGTAGGAGGAGGGCAACATGGAAACAAACCTAACTCATGAGTATGTTATGTTTCAAGATTTGCGGGCACCTATTACGCTCAAGATTTTGAAATCTACTACAAAAATTACAGTAGCTGACCAATATGGGATGCTCTATCCCACGGCTCAAGATACAATTTCAGAAAACCCTGAAGGGAGGCAAAAAAAGTTATAGATCAAGGTTTTTCTTTTGGGGAAAAAACCGAAAGGGGTTCAAAGGGGCTGGAACGAGCACCATGCCAAAATTACACGCTTAGATAAGCCCAAAACTCAGCTGATAAACTACTAGCTCTTCAAATGATCAAAGATAGCAACACAACTACGCTGACTGAACTGTTAGGCCTCCCCAGTACTAAAGCTCACTCTGGAATCATTTGCTCATTGTCAGCCTCGTCCTCTTGTTCGATCTTTGGTTTCTGGGGTCCTTGTGTAGCTCCAGGAGCTTGTTTCTTTTGATACCGCTCACTATATCATCTATTCTGAGAAGCATGCAGGCAGCTTCAATGGCTGTCTTGAAAGTCTGGGCCTTCACGGTGTATGAATCCCAAATCTGAAAATTTTACGACAATGAAAAATGAAAATCAGAAAATTGTTTCAATTGAACAAATTAGCTGACTGCTCAAGTTCCATGGAATGCCAAAACTAGTTCTGACTAGCCTTGATTGTCAAAGGTGACTTGAGCTCTAAATCCAGTGTAATCTTAATTTTTACAGTAAAACAGCATAATTTGGATTCCCTCTAAAGAGGGGTCTATGAGATATAGAAGTACCCGACATTACCCTTAACTAATAGATACGTTATTTATGAAAGATGGGGAAATTTCCAAAGAGTAGGGCTGAACAGGTCAAAACATCTGAATGGCTAGAAAATGGGCTGGGCTACCGGACTAGACAGCGACAGGCATTACAATTCTAGGAGCATTAAAGACATTGAATACTACAACTACAACAGGTCAAAAGCATAAAACTAGAACGACAAGGATAATAAAAATAAATAGGGTAATCCAGTACAATCTTTCAGGTAAGAAAATGGCCCAGTATTCCCATTCTTGAATCTTGCCTATACGAGCCCATTCAGGGTCCCACATAATACCCCCTCAGCGAATAATTAGGTTAATTGGCAAAGGGTTAATTTAATGACCCAGTGACATGGGCCCACTGCTTTGTTGTTTTGATCAAACGCCACATGCAATTATGTGGCAGGTGAGCTGTGAGTATGTGGCACATGCAATAATGGTACTATGTAGCTCAAATCTGTATAAGATGTGGAAGCTAGCTGATCATGCAATAATGGTAATAACGCAACACCCAATTGAAAGCTTGCCTCCAGTGTGGTTAGTATTCCCCCCCAAAAAAAAAAAACACTTCAAAAATTCATTAACAAATCCATTGATAAAGATGGCAACATCCCACCAAATATTCTCGTTTTCATCTATTCAGAAGAGATAACATTGAATTTTTTGGTCAATTGCTTTAGAACAAACGTAAAATGTTCAGAGAACACTATTTACAAGAAAGGTTCAAACTAGGAAGGAGATAGTAAGGTATGCCTTAGTGGACCTAGAGCTTACATATGTGACCATGAACCTGAGCTAGGTTTAGCCGCAACATTCATATAGAAGAATAGGAAAGATTTAGCGCTTTTGATATTTCCATATACTCACCAAGTGTCAAGTATGATTCAATTGTCCATACTCACTTTCCCCACGTTTGAGGCTATAAAGTATGCAAACAATGAGTTTCACTTGAATAAAACAAGCTCAGTGATTTGTCTTTGTTTGCAGCCACTAACCTTGGACTTGAGGGTGGCTTCCATCTAGTCATCATCGATCACATTGATACGCACTCTAGAACAGAGGGAATTGGGTAGTTGAATTGCATGACAAGCAAGAAACTTGAGAAAGACCATTTAAGATAACCACATCCTTCTGAAAGAGAGCAGTGAAATACAGAAGCAACTCTAGCTCACTTAAATAAAGCGACACTAAAGTGGTAGCCAGACCCACTACATTTCCAGTAAATTTTTGAAAAATGACTGACGAAGTGAACCTAAATCTAGATTGAATATTTCATACCCTCAATTTTGATTATAAATTAAACTTCTGATTGGAATTTAAGTGGAAAAGCTTGCCACCTTTAGCAACATCAGACATCACCTGAACATAGATGCAACCCTTTCTAAGAGTATATCAGACAATGAGGTCCAACAAATTCAGGAAATATTCCATCCCTCCTTCTTACCACTAACCGGAGCACAAGGATGATTGATTTAAGCGACAGAACATTAAGCATCTGCTCCACACGCAGCTGACCAAGTCAATTTTGTGAAAATTTCTGGCTTCAGATAGGGCTGATTAGAACATTGAAGCCTCACTAAACAGTCCTTTTATTCTTTTGCTATGCAATAGCAGGCAGCTGATGCTTTCTAGTTTTTAGTCGAGAGTCCAATGGTAATAGCTTCAAACAATGTCACCGTAACCAAACAAATCAAAATTACAGAAAAAGGATGGTAGACAGTTCAGTTGTCAATGATGAGTGAGAAACTAAATACTCTTCTCATGGAGGAAAAAGAAAATTAAAACGAAAATTTTTTGATGGAGAAGGATATTAAAATGAAAATTGACAATAAAACAGAGGAAGAAAAAAGACATACTTTCTTTTCCTTCATATCTGCCATTTCACCACTGTTCCCATCAATGCCAGTCCAAGCATTTTCACCATTTGCATGCTGCCCATTTGAAGATTTTTTTTTTATTAAAATTAGATGTATACTTACATATCGTTTTTGCAGATGAAACACATCTAAGAGAAAATCAGAAATAACTGCAAGTCCAAACCTTTCCTCGCAAAGCAGTCATAGTCCTAATCACATTCACACCACAATTCTGTGCCAATGTCCGTGGTATGGCCTCAAAAGCTAAAGCAGCTGCTTCATATGGCCACTGTTGCACAATCAGGAACACCACATGTCAGATATGGTGGATGATCAATCTCCACCTCCACAAAACAAGAGCAACACATGTATTTTGGGGGGGAGGGTTCAGGCAAGCTGCTAAACCTTTTCAATGCCTTCAATAGAGGAGCTCTTTTGCTTCAAGGTTGCTGAAACAGTCAGCTCTGTAGCACCCCCTCCAGGAACAAGCTTTGGGTTTTTAATAATATTTCTTGCCACACACATTGCATCCTGTACCCACAACATTGTTCAGCTACACACGCGCATGTGCAATCACACAAACACACGCGCAGCGCACGCACAGAGAGAGAGAGAGATAAGAAGTCTGCAATATAAGATCAACAGGTTACCTGCAGATTTCTTTCCACCTCATTTAAGAGGTCTTTGCTTGCACCTCGTAACAATATAGTACAAGCTTTTGGGTCTTTGCAGTCAACAATAAATGCAAAGAACTCATCACCAATTTTCCTGACCTCAAAAAGTCCTGCACCAGTACCAACGTCAGATTCCTGCAGTTCATCTGGCCTATTTACAATAACAGCTCCACATGCCTTGGCAATTCTATTGTTATCTGTCTTTCTAACCCTCCTGATGGCACTTACACCAGCCTTGCTTAAATAATGGCATGCCAGATCACTAAGACCTTTCTCGGTGATCACCAAATCTGGTTTAAACTTCAGTATTTGGGTGCACATATTTTCAATGTACTCCTCTTCCATTTTCAGAAGTACTTCCCAGTCTTCTTCTTTCATTATCTCAGCATTTGTTTGATTTTCACCTTTCTTGTATTCAAGAGGGCAATCAAGAAGAATGATGCGTGGGTTGACAATCTTACGCCTCATTTTCCCAGGGGCAACAACATCCTTGTTGATCATTACCCCTTTGAGCACCTGTGAATCTTCCAATTGGCCGCCAGGTACCTTCTCAATTTTAATATATTTCTTAATGTCCACCTCCCGCTGCCCTTGGCCCAAGTCCACACCAACCATTGAAGTGGCATCAATCGCCAAATCCTACATGATAACCAGCCAAATTTTCAGTAACACTACAATCAAACACAAATCAAGAAACTAATATCATGGTTTGCAAAGGGAGAAGTATGAGGCCATGAAGCCAATACAAACCAAGCAGCAATAACTTTCATTGAATCAAAGACACATGAAACGCATGTTGATCAACCCCTTGATGATACATTTAACACATGTTCTAAGTTCTAACCATAAAAGAAAATTTCACATCATGCAGGTTCATCACATGCATCTACTGAACCCATCAGATCCACCGCCCCAAGGAAAAAGAAGAAAAAGAAAAACGCCTGCAGTAGAAGGGTGCAATAGACACTACCTCTCTAGAATTAAACTATAGAAGCAAGAAGGCCACGCACATTCCACAGTCTCCCAACACAACAACACATGCATGAGCACATGCACACAATGCTCTAGGTGGACCCGTAGGACTCCAGTGGCATTGGTTGGTTTGATTTCATTTAACCACAACTCCACAGTATCTAATGCAAAATCGGTCCTCTAGCAAAAAACTGAAGTAAATGCCTACATATTAAAAATAAATATATAACAGATATGCGTAATACAAAGCAAGGTCTCATCAGAAAAGAAAGCAACTAAAGAAGGCAGAAATGCTCATGAGCTCTTATCCCTTAACCTAAAGGGAAAATTCTAATATACTCCCGGGAGGAGGACATATTGTCATGTACTATTTTGTAGTTTTGTTTGCTTTTTTTTTTTTTTTTAACGTAATTTGGTCATCACTCTTCCTTTCCCACTCACTTCCTCTCCTCCCCCTCTTCCCTTTCCAGCCACACACCTTCTCTCTCTCCTCACTTGTTCGGGAAATGGCGGACAACAGAAAGCGTTGCCGCGCTGACCACCACCTCTCCGACTCCGACAGCGACGGGAGGCCTCCGCCTCCGCCTCCATCAAAACCAGCACCACTCCAAAATCCTTTCCATTCCAGAAACGCCTCAAACCTGATGTTGTATCCTCCAATCCCTCAAGAGCTCGCCGATCCAGTCCTACGCAGACCCCTTTGAAGAAACCCATGACTCTCGCCAACCTCTCTCCTTCTCTCTCCTCCACATGCCGCGAGGTCGCCGACCTCTCTATCCTCTGTCTAATCCTCCATCAAAACCCTGGTTCTCTCTCTCACCAAGTCCATCCCCGTTGGGAATGGCTTTTCCTTCATGAACTAGTGTACAAATGGTTAAGAATTGGTGTACAAATGGTTATGAATTGGTGTACAATTTGTAAGAATTCGTGTACAAAAGGTTTAAGAATTTGTGTATAAGTGGGCATGAATTGGTGTACAAATGGTTATGAATTGGTGTACAATGTGTAAGAATTCGTGTACAACTGTTAAGAATTTCGTTTACAAAAGGTTTAAGAATTTGTGTACAAATGGTTATACACTAATCGGTATACAATTTTACACTAATTAACCCCGGTGTACATGACGGTCTGTACTCCTAGGAGGACCATATACTAATTGAACCTAAAGTAGACACAAACATCCCTAATATGCAGTACGAAGACACAACAATTCATACTATTTGCATGCTAGTCAAATTTTAGGGTAACATATGAATAATCCTCCAAGTGACTTCAGAAGCTGATACACTGACAGAAGGGCACAAGGGGCTCACCGCAATTAGATCTCCAAACTGACTAGTGAATTTTGTGCCAATACAACTCTTGACCAGTCCCAACATGATAGCACCTGCAGAAAATCCCAAGTTTAAGATAGCTGCAGCATCATTCATTGTAATGCGGAAGAGAAGGTACACAAACACATCAAATGGAAGAAAATCACAAAAAGTTCAGGAACCTACGATCCTTCACATCAATGGACATAGCAATCCTGTCAAGAACAGCAACTGCATCTTCCAAAGCCTTGCTGTAGGCTGCAAACATACAAATTTAGTCATGCACTGGCACTATTGAAGAGAAAAAGTTACATAACAACACAAAAAGTCACTGTTAATACCTCGGCAAATAACAGTAGGGTGATAATTCTTGTCAATATATTCTTCTGCAACATGGAGCATCTCACCAGCTGCAGGCATAATATCAGTAATCACTCCAAATGTTAGAATCCAACACAGGCATTAAAATCCCACAACATAAAGTTAAACAATGGTAAAAGATGGGAAACAATGTCACAAGAGAATGTTCATTCTCTTTTGAAAGGGATTGCAGCCGGCAATCACTCTACCTATGTGAACGGAAAAGAAAAGAAAGAACCAAAGGGCAACAATCAGCGGACTGGCCGAATCCTTATACTTATTTTCTAAAATACAAACATTTATTTTAATGAGAAAAGCAACAACTGGCCAAATCCGAAGACTCCAATCATGAAATGCTTTCGTCTTACCAAGAACAATCACAGAGGTGGTTCCATCTCCTACTTCTTCATCTTGTGTTCGACTAAGTTCAATCATCGACTGTTATGCAAAAGAGAAAATAGCCCATTAGAGCTGAAACAAAAGCAAAGCATTCCAACATTGTCAAAAATAAAATTAAAAAATAGCATAGCAAAGATGCTAAAACTCAAAAAAAAAAAAAAAAAAAAAAGCACCATACAATGAAGATATCCCCAACCCCAACTAACAATAAGATACCATATCACATCGATGCATAAGGGAGTGGGAGAACATCTAGTGTTTGCCTAGTGAAAAGAACAATTTTTCCCCTTATTTCTTTTCATCATAGTGCTTTGAGGGAGGGGGATGGGAGGGGTGGAAGTAGACAACATGCCTTAGCAGCTGGGTGAGCAAGGTCTAATTCGCGTAAAATGGCATTCCCGTCATTTGTGACAACTATGCCTGCAATCAACCTTGTTGTATAAGAAACAAATACACATACAAAACAAAAAAGACGATAAACAATAAATGAAGCATAAGTCCAAATTGCCTATTGGAACTTCCACATAAAATCAAACCTTTCTATGTCACTTTGACCCTCCATTTAACCAAAGGAAAACATGTTGGACAAAGCAACTTGCAGACAAGCATTATACACTTCATTGTACTACCAAAGAATCCAAAATTTTTTATATAATGGGCAAGTCTAGCTCTTCCGCAAATACTTGTATGATAAACTAGCAGTACTTACATAAATCCTTGTCCATCCTATCCTATGCATCAAAAGTTTCCACCCTTCCCCAAGATCTTCCACCTCAACCCCAAAATCCTTCTACAAAATAAACATTCAGGAGTATATGACAATGATGTTAAACTTCAGCGCTCCCCCACCTGGCGGAAAGATAAAAGTTTTATAATTTGAAGAAAGGCCTCATTTTCCTTAACATTTACTCCTTGTTCTTTCTTGACATGATCTAGTATCCATGAAAATACTAAAAGGATTTTTTAAGACAAGTCCAGGCAAGAGTATATAAATGCAATAGATAGTGTGATAATAGATAATGCCCTTTTCCTCCCCTCCTCGCCCGCCCCCGCCCTGAGAATGTCCAAAAATTTATTGAAAGGCAAGCCTCAGTATCTTCTCCTGTTTTTTTAAAAAGAGACCTTCACTTCATGCTCTCTCTCTCTCTCTCTCTCTCTCAACATAAAAGCAATATTACGGACCATTTTCCTAATTAAGTGATCTAAGGAGATCAAGATGTACATGTTCGTTACCTAATCTTGTCAACACATGTAATTTCCTAAAAAATATGTCCAGGAACAGCTTGAATGTTTGGAAGAAGCCCAAAAATAACAAAAGAATAATAAGAATAGAAGCCAACCAATCTCTCCAGGGCCAGAAAGCGCAACTTTCCCTGGTGGTAAACTTGTGGCCCAAGTTAAGAATATCTCCCTCCCCCACCCCCTCCCCCCAAAAAGGGGGCTCATTAGACAGCTTGTTAGCCCTTCTTGGCTAACCTTCCACAGGGTCTGGGAGGGATAAGACCGCTTACCAATATGCAATATCAAGAAAATAAAAATAGCAGCCAGGCATTTCAAAACATTGTTACGGGACACAGAATAACACTTATCAGCTACACAAACAATAAACTTCAGACATAATAACCAGCAAGAAGTCAACAGCAAAGTCACACTACAAAAAGCTAGAGCACTAAGATTTTCTGCGCAACGTGATAACATATAGCATATAACTATGATGCAGCATTTGATGGAACTGATTATTTATCTTTTGTCCCGTGTAGATAACAGAAAAAGATAATATTACCTCCAGCAGCATCAAGGAGCATCTTTAACATTGAGCGTGGACCCAATGTTGTACGGATTATGTCTGCAACAGCCTGCAAAGCATTGGAATCATAAGTGAAACATGTATCACTATTATTAGTAACTCGAGTACCAGACCAGCATGCAGAATGAACTTAATGATAATATCACCCCGTGGAACCCGACTAAAAGAAGTTCAAAGAGCAAAAACAATGAATTTTATTAGTACAGGACGGGACTGTGTGCCATGAGCTGATTGGCAGTTCATTCAACAAATAGATCTCGAGCTACTAAAGAAGGGGCCCATTCATCTTCCATTAGTAAGGGACCTTAGTTATTTGTTCATGGTACACATTGGTACAACTGGAGAAATCCAGGGACGGCCTAAAACTTTTTAAAACAAGGGAAATGAGAGGACTCAAAAAGGCAAAGAAATAGTTATGAGGGTTCTGGGACATCTTTTGATCATGATTTGACATTAAAAAATCAATACAACCATCCCACACAAATCAATAAAAGCTTGGGGAAATATCAAAGGAAGACAAGACAGGTTTCCTTTTCTTGTAACGGGAATTTCCATCTCTGCCTCATCCATTCTAACATCTAATCCATTCTACACAAAACAGGAGAGCTTCTCTCTCACCTTTGCAGCTCGTATATTAGCATGGTGGACCTTGCTACCAGATTCACGTTTTGTAGAATCCTCTGCAATTTCAGGTCAAGTAAAAAGAGATCAACAAACTAACATTATCAGAACAATGAATCAAGCAGTGCTTTAGGCTTGCTGAAGAAAAGAAAAGCCATTTCATCAACCAATGTCTTTTAGTAACTGACTGAATGCTTTTAATGATATAAACATAGAAAGTCTATTAGCCAAAACTAATGATGATGATGATAATGATGATGATAGTAGCAGTAGTAGTAGCAGTAGTAGTAGCAGTAGTAGTAGTAGTAGTAGTAGTCGTAGTAGTAGTAGTCGTAGTAGTAGTAGTCATCGTAGTAGTTGCAGTAGTAGTAGTAGTTGGAGCAGTAGTAGGAGTAGTAGTAGTAGTAATAACAATAATAATAATAATAATAATAATAATAATCCAAGCATCTTTCAAGATATAACCAGGACCCATAATTAATAAATGCGTGCCATATTCGAAACAAGTCTACCAATATGAACAGCCCCAAATCACAGGAAAGCAGCAACAAACTAAGAAACAGTAAATGCTTGGATCCAAAACATTTTTTAAGAGAATATCTGATTATGAAATAACAACTAAAGGCATGATTCCATTTCTGGCTCCATGAGTTAAGAACCAACAAACAAGATCCAGCTTTTGTAACAAAAAATTGATTGCGTACAATTTCAATGGCACAAGTTTCGAGAACCCAAACCCATTTCAAGATAGATGGGTCAGAAACAACTAACAATATCCAAGTATATGAAATTAGAAACTACTTATAATTCTTTCCGTTCAAGTACCGAGTTAGATGGAAGCTGCCCCTCCAGACATTTCCTTTTAGAAAGCCAAACTTTCAACAATGCATAGACATATACCAACATCGAACACTTGTAGCCAAATCAAATATCCAAGTAACAAAGCCAAGCCCTTAACTCAAGCAAATCATGATACAATCCTAAGTCAGAGTAGGTAGCCAACCAACAAAGCTCAAACCACTAATGCCCACAAAAATCAGATCTCGTAAACACGGATCACAAGGTGTCGCTGATGAAATGACATATGAAAACTGTCGTAATTCAAAATTGACAAACGCAGACATCTGAAACACATCAACATAAATTACACAGGTAATTTCTTTGAATTGCGCAAAACCCTAGTAAAACCCTCAAAAGAAAAACCAAGACCAAATAGACTCCGAGTCGACCGTCCAGCAACCATGAGTTACCAATGTTCAGCAAAATTAGGTTTTCCATAGCTGAAGAACAAAGGGTGGGGAGCAGACAAGATGGGAAAGAACACTTACTGAGAACGAGAACCGGAGCGTGCATGATTTCTGGTTATGGCGATCAGATAGGGAGAGAGAGGCAGAGAAATGGAGAGATGCAAAGAAAAGAAGCAGCAGCAGCAGAGCGTAGGTTTTTGGGAGGGAACACCGAACACAGGGGAGACGGAGAGAGACAGAGAGAGAGATAGAAGAGTGAAGTGTGTAGGCTTCGAAAACCCTGGAAAGATTGTCTCGTTTTGAAATTGGTTCGGGCTTTTGTTTAGCCAGTCCAACTTGCTCATCTAGTATAGGTCCCTCTAATGTTTTTTTTTTAAATCAAAAAATATATAACTATATATATTTTAAAAATTCTCATAAAAAATATATGTAGAATTTTTTTCTAATTATTAATTAAGGTTCAGTAAGCACATAATACAAACAAATAATAAGTTTATTGAAATATTATGTTAAATTAATCCATCTTAAATAATAGCGAGTATTAGTTATTTTACACGATCCACTAAATACAATTATCTCGAACTTAACAAAATTATAGCAAACTAATAGTAGATGACATTCGGATACATTGTATATGAAAAATGAACCTTTTAGGTAAAAACAATTGGTTGAAGTCTTAAGTTTAGGATAAAGCGATAGAAATTAAAGATCCCTAATGACATATCATTGTTGATTTGTAACAATGGATACCATCCTTCTCCCCGTAATTCATTACATAGTCTCTTAATGACACATCATTCACCAATAATTCATCACATAAACTCCCAAAAATTTTAAAAATACACTAAATTTGTGTTACGAACTAAGAGAGTTATATTGAAATTTTTCTTTTTCTTTAATTTTCACTTTGATTCAAGTCAATTTGTAAAACTTTGCTATTCTTTTGAATATTTCATCACAAACATCACCTTTTTTTCATCCCCCAAATTTAAACTGCTCATGACATTTTTCATCAAGTCACGACTTGACAAAGTCACCAATTTTTCTACGAGACATCTCCATATAACCATGTAAATCAAATTCCAAAAACCCTTTTCATTATATAAAAGCTCCGTTGGATTTCAAACAAGTATTTCTTCAACAAAAATCCTCCAAGCCATTCATGGTTTATCTTCAACCTCCTTTGTCGTGCTTAAACTGTGATCAAAAGGAAATAAGATGAAAGTAGGTCTATAATTTTGGAGCAGCACAAGACGTTGGTTTTAATCAATGCTGTTGAGAATATGTCCAACCTATTGTTATGCTAGTAGTCTAGTACTCGGCTATTGAAAGTTTGAAACTAACAATTTGTAGTAATGCATATTCGAACATATTAGCTAGAATTCAATAACAGAACCCGGGACCCATAATCCTAGACCACATGTCGCTCAATGGAAAAGGGGCCACGTGCGAAAACAAAACAGGGTTTTGCGGGAGGAAAAAATTATTTTACTGCTCAAGTCTTTTTTTTTTTTTTTTTGTAAAAAAAAAGGCACTTCAAACACTAGTTTATCAGGACAAAACAAGACATTTCATTGCACACACAGCAAAAACAATAAACCCTGATCAGTGTGTAGATGTTCGAATCATTCACACAAAAGAGTGCTCTTTAGAACGTGCCCTATTCTGAACCAACTGAATTAAACTTCTGAGCTGTTTTAAAGGTACAAGGATTTCATTTCAGTGATACAAGAGGCTCAATAAAGGAATTCATCTTCCTGAGGAGGGGGAAAAAGGCTCCTTGCTTTGCCTTTTTCTGCTTTTTAATCAGAATCGGAATCAGCATTCACCGATGATCTGACCGACCTGTGTCTGCTATCATAATCTTCATCATCCCCGTCTTCACTCTTCTTCTTCTCACTGATGATACCTGTAAACAACTCTATTAGATATCGAAAGCAAGAGCAGGCTATTAATAAATATGGGGTGGATCATGGATGGTACCTTTCTTGATCAACAGATTCTCTAATTTTGTTGTAGGGAAATCATCTTTACCACCCATGTCTTGAAAGCCAATTAGTCTATCAACTGCTATTCCTTTCCTGCAACCGACAATTCAGTAGATTCCATGTTGAAATGATGTATTAATACCTTACAGTGAAAGCCCCTCCTCCCGTTTTCCCTTAGCTAGAGTTTAGGCCCAAGCGAGGGGGAGACAGAGCTACCGC
This sequence comes from Talinum fruticosum, assembly GCA_021018815.1. NCBI lineage: Eukaryota > Viridiplantae > Streptophyta > Magnoliopsida > Caryophyllales > Talinaceae > Talinum > Talinum fruticosum. The sequence goes on along the minus strand of JAITYX010000002.1, from coordinate 5,081,973 downwards.
AAAGACAATCAACATTTAGACAATGACAACACCAGCCAATGTGGATGTAGCCCGAGCATAGCCTAGGGAGGTGCAAATATAAGCAGTTTTGCCCTTGCAAGCAAAGAGATCGATTACAAGATACCAACTGACGGGGATCTAACAGAATGGGCTAAAACCCAGCACATGCCAGCTCTATACTCTCCCTCACAAGGGGAGTGCAGCAAGCCAGGGTCCAGTGTGCCCACAAAGGAACACAATCTTTGTGCCACTGAGGCACTAGCCCCTTGACAATTATCTGCAAAACTTGGCCTACAGAGTGTGTACAGCACTTTGGTACAGATGACAATACATCAACATTTTCCTAATATAGATTAAAATATGAGTCCGCAATGCCTCAAATTCCCCATTCCCAAACATATATTGCACACCAGTCCATTACTCGTCCTGCTCAAATAGTCAGACCAAAGATTATCGACCATCGTACGGGATTGCAGATGAATTGAGAACAGAGTACGAACCTGAAGAGTACTACACATGGCAAAGTTTTGATAGCAAGCTTTGACACAAAGAAAGGAGCATTCTGCATTTGGAGTAAAAATGTAAAACTGTAAGCTTATAATTTTAGATCTTAAATTGTAGCAAATAATGCAAAATTATTAGATCAAAAGCACATTACATTGTTCATCCATTGAGCAAATATGACTGCCATACAACAGAAAAAGGTAAATGGCAACCTAATCTAACACTAAAGTAGACAATAGAATAACCAACCTCAGCATCCAGTTTAATAAATTTGGTATCAACATGCTTTGGTGCAAGTGCCTTCAGATGCTTATCCATTATCCTGAGTGAGAGAGAACAGAAATTTGGTTAGACCAGGTGTAAGAAAGATGCAAAGCTCTCTGTAAGACAAAGGAAATGTGAAGCAAGCTCAACAAATCCTAGTGGACGTTAGACATTGTAACTATGTTGCATACTGAAAGACAGAATATAATAATATACTAGACAAGTAGAAAACTGACTCAGGGATTGGGCTGTCAGGGGCATTAACTGCCCTGAAAACAGCACTTGGATGGTTCCTTTTCTTTTTTTCTTTTGTTGGGTGGCTGGGTGGGTGGATTGGGAGGTGGGTACAAAGAACATGCATAGGCTGCTTGAAATTGCCAATGTTTGTCTCTATTTCACTTCATCAAATTCACCCACTTCAAGAGCAACAACAACTCCTCTCTGGGTCACCCACTTAGAGAGCATAAGACTTAATTAAGATCTAAACTTTGAGCAGCTAATATGCGCATATCAGTATTTCACATACTAGTGAAAGGAAAAAAAAAAAAGAATAAGGAGATGGATAAAAAATCAAAGCTGATATTTGCAGTTAAAACACAGCTGAAAAGCTCTAGCAACAATTGAAGGTTAAACTATTAAGAAGCTACGAGCTCTAACGAGGAACCATTAACAACAATGGACAGTTAAACTATTAACTAGCTGAAAGCCACAATGGTGATGAAAATTAAAGTATTAAGTGAGCATCACAAGACTCCAAGATTAAGACATCAAGTAAATAGATAAAAGTAAATTTTAAAAAGCCACCATCCATCATAATCTAGAACAGCCTTAAAAATTTATGTGAAATGTATTCATGAGGCATGTTCTATAGGTTGAGAACACCCATACAACACGTAATTATGTGATATATTTAACAATAACTAAAGTCAGAATATGACTTTACTTGCACCGATAGAACTCCCGATGGTAGAAATGGCAGATCACCAACTCACTACTAGTGACTTCACCCAAAAAGTCCCCTTCAGTTATCTCCCGATATTCTCCATGGCCCTGTCTCTTCAGTTGTTGTCTCTTCTCTGCTTCTTTCTAGGCAAATAAATCCCAGCGTCAATATTCTAAATATTTTAGACAGCAGAAGCGACACTGTGTGCATATATTTCAAGCAGATACACTGCAAAAATACAATTCCAACCTTCAGGGCCGCAATTCTCTCAGCATGTAGTTTCTCCAGCTCCGGATCCTGGCATTATAAAAAGCAACTAATAGTTGAGAAGTCCTACACATGCATTACGCAAAGGAGAAGCAATGTGCTGCCCAACTTACATCCATCAACTCATCTAGATCAATTTCCTCATTAGCTGAACTTGATGCCTGTGCCTTGTTTTGAGTTACCATTTCCTGTGATACCAATTAAGCAGACTACTGATGTGCTAAAATCATTAATAAGAAAATGGACGTGTCCATTTATCAAGAAGAACAGAAAAGGCCACATTAAATTCAACTAGAAACATCTAGGTATCCGAAACTAAAACAAAACACTAGCAATCCAGCTTGTTGCACAATATAGGTGTATAGGTTAACTGCTAAGCTTGCTGTTAAATACACAGCCCTCCACCTCCATGGTCCACACCACACCATCAATCAACAACAACCCAGCATTATTCGTATCATAACGGGGCTAGGGAAGGTGAGGACGTAAGAAGCCGTAACCCTAACATATGTTTTCGCCAGTGCCATAGAGCCCCATCTTGAAAGACCCATGAAAAAGATTTACATATGGAATGAGTTGTATTGACTCATAGACATATAGATAGTCATACAATATACAATTTGAGAAATACCAATTGGCTGACATAAAGACCATTCACTAGAAAAGTCAACCAGTGAGCTTCTAATTTATACCAAAATTTTCATGTGGAAACAAAAATATCAACCATCATTCCAAGATTGGACTGAGGCGAGAGCGGATCGGTTCGGAGGATTTCGGTTCGGTTAACCGGATTTTTCGGTTCAGAAAATACAAACCGAATCCATAACCGGATGAACCGGTTAACCGGATATCGCTTAATCAGTTTTTCTGGTTCGGTTCACTGGTTCACGGGAACCAATAAAATAATTCATAATCTTCTTATATATATATATATATATATATATATATATATATATATAGTGCTTGAATCATTAGTTTACAATGAAAATATTTTTTCATGTAGTAGCCACTGGCTAGCAAACAACCAAATTCTTGCTTTTATTGATCCAAAACAAGACAATGCTTGCTTCTGCACAGCCTTTAGCAACTAAAATGCACATTGTAGTACTGTAGATGACTCAACACAACATAACTACATCAAAAAGCTTAAGAATTAACAGTGTAAAAGTTTTAAAAAGTAAAAAAACAAATCAAAATTTTTTATCGGTTCGGTTTGGTTTGGTTAACAGTTTGGTTCCAAAATCATGAAGTGGAACCTTTACCGAATAAAATGGTTAACAGGATATCAGTTACCAGATTTTTAAAACGGTTCGGCTAACCGAAAAATCAGTTTGGTTTTGCTGGTTTCGGTTCGGTTTATCAGTTCTGGTTTTTTGCTCACTTCTCAGAAGGATACAATTTGTTAACATGGAAATCCCAGATATAGAATGAAATCAAGGTCAAGTAACAGTAGCTAGCAATATGAAGCCATCTTTTATGGAAATACAATGCGATTACAAAGTTTTCTACTTCATTTTTTTTGGGGGGTATCAAACCCATGAATTTTTAAAAGAATGCATGGACATTTGTGCATAAGCTCAAAATTTTCTGATGTCTAGAAATGTGGATCGAACCCATGGATGGAATTGGCAAATGGGCAATCAAATTCAAGCCACAGAAAAGTGGATTGATGGGAAATGGGTATCTTATAATTCAATTCACATAGCAAATACAAATAAAATAGGGCAAAGCGAGACGAGGAAAGATATATACAGAGAGAGTAGGATACCTTCTGTAGATCGCGGGCAGCAGCAGCCATGACCTGGCCAAAGGCTAAATTGGACATGGTCGATTTCACTGCATTCGGATCCATTTTCTCCTTGCCCAGATGGAAAAGGGTTCTTCTGCTGCAAAATTCGATTCAACCCACTATGTTCCGAGCCTGAAATTCAGGATTCAGGAATCGAAATTAACACTCATGAATTGAATGATTCGCAATCGCATCAGAGAAAACTGAAAGCTGGACTGAGAAAATGGGGGGAATGCCGTACCTGATTAGCCGCTAGCCGCAGAGGGGGAAGGCTCAATATGATTTCAAATACCCAGCTTCAATTTTCAGTTGCACTAGTAGAGAAGTAGTAGCTCTCTGTCTCTATCTCTCGAATCCATATTCCTCGACACTTTTTTTTTGTTTAAAATGTTCTAATTGGAATTTACTACTGCTTTTATTCCACTACAACTTATGCACAAAAGAAAAATACTATCAATTTTAATTTTCCATTAAAAAAATGAGTATAATTTTTAAAAAATAATGTCATACTTTAAACTTCTAAAAAGTCAGTGATAAAAAATTAAAATAGCTAATATAATTTTTCAAAAAAGAACAAAATTCGCTACAAAAATTACAGTGTATTAATTGTCAATTGGTTTAATTTTAGAGTTATTAAATAACTTTACAACCTAGATTGAAACTTATATTCATTTCTATTATATTTTTAGAATAAACACCTCTCTTTCTTTCTTTTTCTTTTTAAAAATTACTGTACAACCTAGATTGAAACTTATATTCATCTCTATTGTGTTTTTAGAATATATAGCTCTCTTTCTTTCTTTTCTTTTTTTTTTGTTTGAAAAGGACACACTTCCTTTTTTTTTTTTTTAAAAAAGAATATTAAGATAAAATTAAAGGTTTAAGAAAGTAAACGATCACATGTAGACGTAATAAATCAACTATAGATACTCTTAAAAGGTGCAGTACAAAGATTCATGTACTACAACTAAAATTGCCGAAGAGGTGAGTGATTGACTTCGATAAGAGTCTTATGATGGTTGTTATAACATATAAAAATCCCTACTATAAGAATGATTGTTAGAACTCTGAAAAAACATTTGAAAATAGAGGTTAACAGTTCGATCCTTTGGTTAGTTTGTATATTTATAATTTAACTGATGATAAAAAGTTGTATATGCAAGGCTACATTAGGTTGAACCAATTATAGGAGGAAAAAGGATAATCTCAAAAGGGAAACAAAAACAATTGGAAATTGTTGTTATTTTTGAAGCTTTTACTTTTTTTTTTTTTGTTTGGGTGTGGGGGGATCCTACACCTTTTATCATTGTCCACGGTTAGAGCCCAAGAAAACCTATGCAATGGAGACACATAAATAAAGAACGAATCAAATTATACTCGCAAATTGTGTGACATAATTGCGTTTGCTTCTCTTATAGATCGGACTCAAGGGACTTAAATACATCATCACAAAAATTTGCCAAAATTTAGGTGGTCTGGTTGATTACATCTCATTTCCTGATAACCTATAAATTACATATATCCTTCATTTACGCCGAAGAAAAATGTTGCCGCCTCTTAATTTGCCAAAGAAAGGTTGGCTCACTTGCTAAAGAATTTTACCCTTCGCCTTCTTCCTTTGCCATTCTCTGCAGCCTGTAGGAAGAAGCTCAACCATCATCAACACTCTTCCTTTGCATATAATGGCTAAACCGCAAGAAAAGTTATGCTATATAAATCACTGAATAGCCGAATTGGAGTACATTGATCGCAAACAATGCTAGGAAAATCAAACAAAATCGATAGGCTCCTACTAATTACGTGGTTATGGTTATGGGGGCTGGTAGATGTAGAAATGTTGTTTCAGTTAGGCTGTATATTGAATATGTCAGGACTCAGGGACAAGGATAATGCTACAAGAGCATTTTGAGTCTTTATCATAGTTACAAGGTAAGCCTCTTGATTAGCTGAAGAAAAAAATGTGATCCATCAGTTATTGAGGCTTCAAATTCTTATGCCCTGATCACGAGTAGTGGAGGTGATCAGCATTACTAGTTACAACGGCCTTTACCTCCCCAAACCCCATAATGGCGAGGCCTGCACTAGGTGGGAGTGGGGTAGGGGTACGGTGCTGAAAAAGCTGCAATGTAAAGCTGAGTAGCTGACTAAACTTTCTTAACATACTACTACAATGGCAACAATAATAATGAGAACCACCGAAATGTTGCTTCAAGAAATCCAAAGGTAGGCATTCTTACCCTTGATAACTAAGTATTGTGTACAAGAGAGGACAAAAAAAATATTCTGAAAGGAGATGCAAATGAACTCCAGAACAAATAGTAAAGAGACATGCAAAAACAAAACGAAACAAAACCGGTTGCATTTATGTCTTCAGATAAATAACATTGATAACCGATAAATAAATGCAAAGAAGTATGTATCAATTAGTCAACTGATTTATCAGGGAAAACGCACCTTCATGACGAATGATCTCAACAAGAGAACAATTGTATCTCTTAAGCTGCAAAAGCAAAGAAAATAGCAGCTCAGACAATACCTTTCATAAAACAAAGCACACAGTCAAGAGAAATGTAGAAACAAATTTCCGATAAGACCTTGCAGAAATACAGAGGCATATAATCTAAAATTTATGAAGTCAACTGGTAACTTAATTAGCAAGAAGTTAGGCAAAGTACCAACACAAACTTATTGGGATAGATTGTAACCCTTCTCCTACGATACCACTGTGGATGAAGCTAATGACTCTATTCTGTTGCACAAAGATAAGACAACTGAGAAGGCAAGGGCGTAAGACAATACCTTATAATATCAGGGATGTAGTTCTCTGCTCGTAAGATGTGCACATCCCCATTGGGGTTAAATATAGAAAACTCCATATCTTGCCCATAGGTGATTGTAACCTGCAAGTGCCAGAAGTAAAAGACAAAATCAAATAACCAGTTTTTTTTTTTTTTTTTTTTTTTTTTTGTGGGGGCGCGGCGGTGTGCGGCTTGCTAACTACATCTTCCAGAGAAATGCCAAATGCACCAGCAAACATTGCTCAAAGACGAATTCATCGCCTTGGTGTCCTAAGCAATGAGACCATGAGACACCATTTAATCTAAAAATAATTGAAGGAAAAGCAAGCATTTCTCTTCCAAGTCCATGATTAAAATAAGCAAGCTACTAATGCTCTAGTCAGTCTAAGCTTAAACTCAACTCCTGATGAAATGAATGAACCTAATAGGCTCGAAAGCTCAAAAAGTAAACTTGATTTATATGCACTAGGATGCTGCTGTTGTTGTGCAGTTTCTTTCTGAGGCTGCTGGATTATTCTAGTAACGATAAGTTTATTTTTAATTGTCTTAATGAACTGCAGTACCAACTTGAATTGCGCCATTGAAAATTACAAGTATCTTTTGAAGACAGCAATCCAACTAGGTCAAGCACAAATGACAGTCGAAGCTAGGATCCAAGTTCGACCCATCGTCACAACTAAATGAACTACGACTCTCTTTTACTTGAAAACTTACAGTTAGAAAAATCAGATCAACAACTAAGTGACAGTCCATTTATCCAGGCATTCAGGAATAGTGACTTCCTGATGCCCCAACATTGAGATAGTTGCCAAGGAAACAGATCATACCATTGTTCGTGATGAAAATTTCTCATTGGCAGTGACAGCATTAGATCCACTACCTTTGATACTATATCCCTCACGCTTAATATTCAAAGTAGCCGGCTGCCATATATCAAGATAACCTGTCTGCACCATTCATTCCACATTTAAGATTACCCAAAGGAGAACCGAAAGAAAGAAAATCATTAGTCACGAGAAAAAGAATGATGGAAAACATACCGATAAGGACACAGTAAAGGATGCATGACCATTCCGCAAATTCTGCTCTATATGACTCTCCATGGCTGGATCTGCAAGCAAGAAGAACCTTTTAAGCACCTGGACGAAATGAATAAGTAATGCAGATACTTCCATGTGACAAATTGATGTTTTTTCTTGCGGCAACAAGTCAAAGAAAATCAAAGACCCAAAGACCTCCACGTTGGGTGGAATGAGTATCAGATGTATGCAAACCTACCCCTGAATTGCAAAGAAGCAATGTCCATGACCTAGACTTAAAAAAGATTATTGGCATACTACTCTGTAACGGAAAAAAAGCAGACGTTAACTTAGTGAGGCATTTCGCTTTAGCATGCTATAATCTAAAGCCAAAAATGATTTCTGAATTTTTTTCTGCTGCCTGAGGAACTGGATGAACATCAATACACATTTCTCAATGCCCAAAATACTTTTCAACAAAGAAAGTAGCATTTCATTCTTTACACTTCACCAAGAAGTATTTACAAAAAGCCTGTCAAAAAGCAGTGACATAATATTTAGAAGCAAGTGAGGATTATTTTGGTATGGCAAGAGTAGAAATTATATAATTCAATGAAGGCACAAATTCCTGCTATAAAAAGTGTCATTTATAGAAAATTAAGCTCCAATGGTCTTTGGGTGCCGCTGTATGAAGGTTTCCGGGTTTGATCCAAAGGAGTAGCAACTTCCTTGTTAGAGGAACTTGTTCTCCTAAACGAACTTATGAGTCCTGGGCCCTTCCACCCTCCCCAGGCCACATCACAAGTACATGCACAGGAGACACAAAAAGTCAATATCATTGGTTCATATAAGCTCAAAAGGCTACAAGTTCAAATGCATCCAAGCTATGCTGATAAGCAGAAAGTCTGCCATTATGGCATTGCCGGTCATCAGTAATAGAGTATCTACTATCTATGCTCAACTTGATTCTATCTATGCTCAACTTGATTCTAGATGATTTCTTTACCCCCAGAAGTATACCGAGATGCATACACAAAATTCTAAGGCCCGAAGGGCAATGATGATAATTCCCAAGAGAAGTTTACAACTATCAAGGATGTTTTGGTTTTAAATATAAAAATGCTACATGATCAAACTAGAAAACTAACTGAAGATTACACAGCATTCACCTTAACCTTGTTTAATACAATTTCAATATCTTACCGCAAGTAATTTTTCTGTGGTCATTAGCAAAAACTTTCACAAGCTCCCCTGGAATTCAAACAAAGAATAGTATGTGAAATAAACAAGCAGATAATAATCAAGTAAAATGAATAACTGTATATCAGTCAAAATATTGAAAATTATATGATATTATTTTTGAAAAAGCGAATGAGAATATTACTGATTACCTTCCTCTTCCTGTCATCCAAAGGCTGGACCTCAATAGCCAGATAGGCCTCTACATCATCAGCTGTGACAAGGTAGTCAGGTTGTTTCGCACCTGAAATACACAAGGCACAAAGTATCCAAGTCACAAAGTACAAAGAAAAATTACTAAAAGAAACGTAAATGCAGATAAATATTTAGAATTACCTTCTATATAGTTCACGGATCCATCTTCCAAATGGCGGACCCACTGAATATAAAACAGGCAGCATTTGATCACTCACTTCGATTAATAGTAAATGTACGACAGATAATAAAAGTATCAAGGCCAAGGACCTCAAAGTTACAACTAGTTGTTCCATTGATGGAATGTCCACTAACTTGGAGCTCTCGTCCAGGATAAGCTTCACCTGATATTTGAAGGCCCTCTACAGCTGGTAATAGATCATCATCAGCAGCTGCACATGAAGTACAACACACAATCTATGTAAGCCATTGCATTGCCTAAAACCATCAATCATTGTGAAAAACAACATTACCCTCGGAAAACGAGGATGAGGGTTCCTCAAGGACAGGTTGAAGATAGGGAGAGTAGGCCGGATTGGGATCCTCGTGCATATTTGAATAGGGGAGGTCCTGGCACCCCAGGCTCCAGGATGTTCGCTCTCATTGTGGTGCTCATCTGCAGTAGTTCCATACTCAGAGTCAGAGCTACTCACAGGATCCTTGAATTTGACCTGCCGATATTGACTAGCATGTGATTCATCACGATTGACAGTTACTTCTGTTGAAACATCATCAACAGCAGAATCCCTGAGGCACAAATATTAACAAAGTAATTAACCTATATAATCTGGTCCGATATCAACTAGATATATCACATCAGCTTATTGGGAAAATTAAGTAGCTATCTAGCTTAAGTACATGCGAATCTGTGTGTTAGGTTTGGTTGAGAGGCCATGTGTATGCACATCTATCTGATGTATGTACACAGATTTTTTTAAAAAATTATATTAAAAAAACCTAAAAATAAGAACCATGAGGAAAACCATTATTTTCCACTAAACAGCCTGAATTCACAGTCCAGATTAACTTTTAAAAGTGGGGAAGTGGGGCATGGTTCTGAAGACAAAACTGATTCATTAACAACAAAAACATAATAATTAGAAAGCACAGGGATGTTCTTGTGTCACATTAAGGGCAGAACAGTTATTCTGGATTATTCCCATTCTGTCCTGCTTGCCTCCCCTCATTACTTGCAGGTCAGAACCCCAGATGTTAATGGCCAATCACTGGCCCAACAAAATAATCTTTTATTAGGGTTTGCATTGAAATTCGACAGGCGATGCATTAGAAATTTTAGGGAGCATAGTGCAGAAAGTCAATGAGTCTTTGACCCTGCATGTGGTTTCCAAAATGGCCAACATGACCCCAAATTGTTGTATGCAAATGATGAGACAAAAGAGGGCTTTTGGAAGGGTGTGAATGACAAAGGTGCTCTTCAGGTGGATAACTAGCGAATGCTCCAATCATCTGCTGACTCATCAACATTCCATAGAGCCTATCAGTTGCTGGTTCAAAGCGGTAAGCAACAGATGGAAAAAACAACGAGGGGACTAGCCAGCAAGGCACAAGGGTCCATCCTGGATTCGATGATGGCCAGCGAACCCTGCAGAAAAAAGATTACAAGTGCAAAGATGACAATCAAGGGGCCTATAAGAGAGAGGGAAGGGTGATGATACAGTTCCCACCACGTGGCACCTCATAATAGTGTAACATAATAGATACACGAAAGAAGAGGTATATGGTTAATCTGAATGATGCCGAATTTCCTGTTTCTTTTGTTATTAGCTTTTAACTCAGTACACAAGAAATCAGAACTGGCAGACATGGCTGATTATAATCGGCAAGTGGCAAGGCTAAGATCTGGAATGCACCATACTCTATTTCCAGGATAATTTGATAAAATAATTTTAGGTACAGGTTCAAACCATGCTACCCAGCTTGTGACAGTTTGTGTAAATACAGATTACAAGCTTCTATCTGCAGCATCCTAGACCTAGAAAAATCCAAAAGTAGCAACTAGCAACACATCAGCTTGTCCCTGATTGTGTATATCACCTTCTATCTGCAGCATCTCACAACAAATCCTAGCAGGCCTCTCCCTAGGTTCGTGCAAGGGATGATAGGGTAAAGATGAAAGACTCGGGCCTTGAGCCTCTCGTGCACATCTCACACTCAGTAGGCACTAGCACTGGCTTACGGCCCAATAAGAAGTTCGGTAAAGGGCCCCACTAACCATAATCCTGCTCAATTGTCAAGAGATAGATATCAGTGAAAGATCCATAAATCCATGTAACTTCCAACATTGAATCGTTCTACAATCCAAAATAGGAAGCATAATTCATTCCTCAAAAGGGACTTAAATTAGTATCCTGGACTTTCAGTGAGGTTAGAGATCAATTTTTGAAGATTCACTCTATATAGCATACATGACCAGCAATCTCTATGTATCAAACACGTAGGTGAGAATATGGATGAGACAAATTCATCAATCATTAGCCTAGCATTTTAGAGAAATTTTCAAATAAAACAGGACCCACCATGACTACCAAATAAACCAGATGCTTGTAATTTGTTTCACAGTTCACAGTAGCAATCCTCATTTGACCAGGCTCACCTGCTTGCAAAGGTTGAATACCTCCCCATGTTATCTACGTCTGCATTTTGTAAACCACCTGCACCAGCTTGAAAAGTTTGCTGTCCTCTTGATTCCCAATCTGTTGCAATCTGACTGTCGGAGTTTGCCAAATGTACAGGAGAATATGTTGGCCGAGGCACAAGTTCAAGCCCAATTGTGTTCTGACAGAAATTGCAATCATTAAAGTGAAGAAAAACGGCATCAAGACAAAATATAATATGCAGATACATGATCATACTGAAGTGAGTGCTGCACCACTGGAATTTTCTTGGGATTGTGAAGCAAAATTAGAGCTGTGGCGATCAGAGCGCCATGGAGTAAGCTGATATTGAGACTCTTTTAACTTCGCCTGTTAAAAGAAGACATAAGGTCATCACACAACCAATAAGTGCACACCGGAGTTATGTCGACACAACATATTCATATATATATTTTTTCTGAAATAACAATACCTCTGTGATAAGTAACTTTTCCTGCAGATGCTTAAATAGGATCTGAAAACAGCAAGTTGAAGACAGAGGTGTCACAAAAATCCAATGAGACTAGGATTATAAATATGTGATTACTTCATTTGCAAAAGTCTCATCATAACTTCCCCAAAAGGGGAGAAACCAAATGGAAGAATTGGGGAAAGCAGGAATGCAGTACAGGAAAACTCTCAATCACTGCTGTGAGTTTGATAATAACTTTACGTGGAGACCTTGGCATGTTAAGTCAATGCTCACAATAGACTACTGCAAAATGAACAGGAGACAGAAGGAAAGAAAAGCCCCAGTTGCATGATGATAACCTGCAGGCCGCCTACAGAGAGTAGCAAACTAAGATATGTTGAGGGGAAGAGGACTAAGTTGATTATCTTTTGGTTCTGTCGTTAGGAAGTTGTCTTATATACACTTGAGTTTCTCCCTGATTAGCACTTCAATCTAAACAACTAAACCTTTATGCTCCAGAGATACATTATATCCCCTCTATCTCACAGGGATAACAACTATATTGATATCACCACAACCAATGTCATAGTCAACCATACTTTCAGCTAACATTCCTTTACATACCAATAATGTTAAAAGATTACAGTCATTCAAGGACACCACAATTTGGTATTATCCATTCTCCTTTTTAAAGGAATTGATCATGAAAAGTGAGCTGACTTTCCAGTTTGTAACAATTGATTGACACATAGCAGGTTTTATGGTAAGGTACAGAGACTTAGCTGTTAATAAAGCTGTACTATTTTTCTGTCTTTGTCAAAAAATTTGAAGTGTGAGGTCTACCATTTTTTTCTTTTTTAGAGAAAAAGGGGGGTAGAATAGAAGGAGAGAACTACACACATTACATAGTAGGTGCTCCTTTTAATTTTTTGGATAATGAAAATAGTGCTGCTTAAAATTAATAAGACCAACAGGAGATGTCCTTGTACACAATTCTTGTTAACAGTATAGCTATAAAAACTTGCATTAATATGGTCCAGAAAATCGAACAGTCAAGAATACCTATACATGCAACTGAATGACGTAAGTGCTCGTACAAACCTTGATGTTACTAACAATAGATTGAGCATCAGAGACCTGTGGCTGTAGAGAATATTCAGTAAGAAGAGGCACCAAGGATGACACAAAAGTTGTTCTTTCCTGCTGTGCATCCTGAAAAGACAATAGTAAACCAGTGCAGATGTATGAGTGAGCGTAAAACTGGTACTACTGAAATTTGAATAGCAATTGGATAAGTTAAATATTATGGATACCTAAAACCTGAAAAGTATTTAACTGTAACCAACCTAAACAAAATCAATTCCTAGAAACCCACCTATGGCATTGACAGGAAGGGAGGGAGGGGTTAGATGTGCACTCTTAAGTCTTAACCCATAATTTGCTAAGATATTGTTTTGTTTGACTCCAAATTTAAGTCGTCTTCAACCTTCCCCAACAATCAATCACTTCAAGCAAATAAGTTTCAAAATTTTATGCATCCAAAATTTCCAAAGAAAGAAGGATAAAAAGAAGAGTTTTTGGGAGTCAATAATTCCACCTTTGAGGGTATTGAACTCCATTAATCCCACCTTAATAAATAATGCCTCACTCTGACCTTTGCGTATATTTATTTTTATATACCACTATTAAGTCAAACATATTTTAACTCGGTGATTTATAACATTATAGCTTACGTACCATACTTGATTGGTAACATTAGAAAAGGTAAAAGAAAAATATCATCTATATGAGATAATAAGCAAATTCTAACGTCAACAAAATGGTGAATTAAAATCAAATGCAAATAAAAAATCCCCATTATCACATGGTATAGATAGTGATGCTGGAAAATGGAAAAAAATATACCATTCACGTGTGGTAAGTAAACTATCATGTTATCAAATTAGAGAGTCAAAGCATGTTTGACTCAGTGGTGGTATACACAAATTAAATAATAGAGCTGGCAAAAATCCATCCAATCCAATTATCCGAATTTTTCAAACCTAGAAAAAATTGTGTACAGTCACAATTTTTACCACAACCTGTCATGTCGGAATTGAAATCCGGGTATACACAAAATTGCGTAGTCACAAGTTTTGACTCAATGGTGTTATACACAAAATAAAATAATAGGGCTGGAAAATATCCATCCAACCCAAATTACCCAAAATTTTCAAACCCAGAAAAAACTGTGTACAGTCACAATTTTTTACCACAACCAATCATGTTCGAATTGAAATCCGGGTCTGCTCTGGGTATGAGTATTTGAGTTTAGGTTGTCTGGAATTTTCGAAACAATTTGGGTTCGGACAAGCGGACAACTAGGTTTAGGTATAATTTTGGCCAAAATTCTCTATAATTATTTATAAAAGAAATTTTGGACATCCAGGTTCGAACATCAAAAAATTGGTTTCGGGTCCAATCACATGTAATTTCGGTCAAAATGTCCAAACGCCATATCACAAATTCGGAAATCCGCACAACCTGGTCCGGACATCAGACATCCGGGTTCGAGTCCAGTGAAAGTGTCTGCATTAGTAATTCGAACAAGGTCCGAGTATGCAGTTTCTGTCTGAATGTCCGATTTGACCGAACTCGAATTACCTGGGTCTGAATTTTCGCCATTCCTAATAAATACCCCCAACAGTCAAGGGGCACTATTTATTAAGGTGGGATTAATAACATCCAATAACCCCAAAGGTGGGATTATTGGCGTCCAAAAACCCTAACAAGAAAGAACATGAATCACCCAAATCTTGCTCCACCAAACAAGAGATTGAATGAGCCACATAAAGGATCCAAAGCAGACCATGGTGACCCTTCACCAGAAAGGTGTATTTAGCATAATGAACCGGCCACCACTAAACATACAGGATCGAATTACAGCAACATGTAGTATATGTAAGAAAGATGTTACCTGTAAGGCATATGTGAGGCGTACATTTTCTTCTATTATATCTTGCCTATAAGAAAGAGCTTTTGAATTTGCATCAAATAGATCTTGTTGCTGCTGATCAAAGGCCTATGAACAAGAAACATAGCAGCTATATGATTATATCCACGAAGCAACAAGAGAGGAAGAAAAAGATGGCATCAAGTGGCACACTTCATGAGATTTTTAGCCCCTAAAAATTTCAATACTGGAAACCAAACGAGAAACAAATTTGCACCATTCGCATCTGAGCAATGCGCTTTTCCAGAACATATTTCTCATTACGAATTTGAGCTTCCTGCAGCAATGAGAAGAAAATAAGAAACAATCAGATAAATAAATTACTGTATTCAAATAGCCTGCAAGGGAGAATTACCAAATATACTCACCTTTATAGAGTACTCTGTTAGGTGTTTACGCAACTGCATGGTTTCCTCTTCATGCTTCCTCATCTTTTGAACAAGAATAATATTAGGCTAAGTGCAACTCATTTTAATATGGGAGTGAAATGAAGAGGGGTGGGAGGCAGTGCGACAGTCAACCTGCTTCTGAAAGCTGCTCTGATCCTCAGATTCGGTCACTTGCATCGATCCTTGAGCAGAAGCATTTGTGTGGGGATCATATTCTCTACCATCAGGGTACCTTGAAGAAAACGAGAAAAATTTTATGCGAATGCAAAGTGGAATATCTGCTATCCCTATGACATCATATTTGCAGACAGAGAGGAAAAAAAGGGGAAACATAGTCCAGCTTCTTGGGCAGCTATGAGGACCTTCCTGGAGAAAATGATGTGGCAGACAGCGATGGAAGTTGAGAGAAGCCAGCATTATCTGAGGCCTGACCACCTGGAAATGTATTTAAGGTCCCATTGCTCCGGCTGACATTAAAGTGATCCTCCGATAGTCCCATAAAATCCTCAGATTTTGGCATTGGATCCTGATGGAGAACCGATGTACTCAATGGATCAAAAGGTGAGACTGTTTGATGAGCCTTGTTGGTTAGCTGTCTCTGCTCATCAGATGTATCAAATGAGTGATACCTCTGAGCCACTGACTTGTCTACTTTCTGTCAAAAATAACAGACAAACTTACGAAGTCAGCCCTTGATTTTGAAAAGGGGGAAGAAAAAGAAAAGGCAACAACTCAGATTAATATTCAAGCATGCTCATCATGCCTGCTTTACAAGCAAACACATGAAGGTTTTAAAAAGACAAGCACTTATAAACGGCATCCTCTTTGAAACTCATTTTTGTAAAATGATAATTGTAAATAGGGCCATGAACAAACAACTATTACTGCCCAGGCTAATAGGTATAACAGCATCCAAGACTAGGCAGTTTCACACATAATATGGAACTCCAACAAAGGATACTCACAAGATAGTCAAGTTCCTGATCTCTTTTCTGTAACTCAGCCCTTAATCTATTGTTCTCCTCAACCTGTCAAAAGCTTCATGTCAAAAGCATCCATAGAATTGCAAGTACAACAAAAATAACCCACAGAAACACACAAATCACAAAAAACAATTCACACAACTTCCAAATGACTATTCTCTTTATGAATTCCTGGGCATAGATGCAAGTTTTATCTCACCAAATACCAACTAACAAGTGTTAAGCTCGTTTTGGAGATGGTTGGTTGTGGACTGTCACAAATCTTTTGCAGATCTTGGAACATAAAAACGGTAGAATAAAAAGATTACAAAAAACTATTAAAAAGGCCAGTCAGTTTTATTCCGAGGAAGGGTACTAGGTCCTCTTTTACATAGTTAACAATACCTTTGGGGACATCAGTTTTTAGTAGACAACAAAGATGCTCCAGTTGGATAAAATTCACTTTGAAACTTCAATCATAACTAAGATATTAATTATGATTATGACAGTTGTGATTTACAAAACAAAGAAGCTCCAGCAACACAGACTGAGGTCTAACAGAATTTACTATAGAGTTTACAACTCTCAAAGGCCTGGGCCAAAAGGCTTTTCTGATGAGTCTTCAGCCTTTGACGCTCTTCTACTTCTCATCTTTCCCTCAGACATTACTAGATGCCCTAAGAAGAATATATGGATGTTACTTTGGAGATTTCTTTCACCTTGTAAATATGATCTTAAAATAAGAGGTTTCCTGCAACTTTCAGGCAATGCAATTAGTGAAATTTAATCAATTCTCTCCCCAACATCCCTAAACCCCATCATGGTCTCACACTCTCACCTTCCCATATGAGGTGAGCGATGATCTGGATGATGCGAAAATATCAAAGAGGTGCCTGTGCCTTCTCCCTGTTTCCCCCAAACATATTGTTGCTGGAACTTCGATAACGCAAAACTATAACAAAAACCAGACCATCGGTTTAATTAGAGCATTTTATGAAATCCCAGCCTTCTTAATCTTCAAGAAGACAAGTATTACTGCAAATTGTTTTTTTTTTTAAAAAAAACAGATCCTTCTCTAGATAAACAGCAAAGCAAAATTCAAAACTCTATCAGCTTGTTTGATTGGAGGGAAGGCAACAATAGAAAGGAAGGGACGGGAATAAGTGGAAAAGGAAGGAAATACATATTCCTGTCCTTGTTTGGACTCATGGGCGGATACTGAAAGGAAATTTTCTTTCCAACATCTGGTTAAATAATCAGACGATACAGAGGGTATTAATTTCATATTGTGACACATTTTCCTTTCCTTCAAAATTTAACATCTCTGCGTGAAACAACTTGTGGCACTTGATAGGAAAGCTGTGATTCATTTGCTTTCTTCAGAAAAAACTACTTTCTCATAAACTTCTTTTTCCTACCATATATCCTCCAATTGAAACACACTCTAAGACACCATCCTCAAAGCACTGAAACCTCCTTCTAAACAATTGAAATATCCTAACCATTTATGAGTACCGCTTTTTTCTCCTTTTCTTCTTCTGTTTTTTTTTTTTTTGTTTTGGGGGGGTTGGTGTTCCAATTGCCTTCCAAAATCCACATAACAACTGAAGAAAATTAAGACAGCCATACTAAACTTGTTTCAAAATTCAATTTAAATATCAACAACTTTTTCTTTTTCTTTTTTGTTTGATGGAAAATAACAAGTCTTTTTCCGGAAACGAATTCAATTTCGAATAGATAATTCTGCTTCTGAAAATTTCAGCCACACTAACTTTTTCCAAAAAGAAATACTAAAAAAGACATGCGCTGATAGGTGAAATTCGAATAAATAATTCTGTTCCAACAAATTTTAGCACTGAAAATTTGATCATAAAAAGAGACACAACAGAAAGAGAATGAAATGGACCTGTTGGCGGATTGTGGCCTCGGCAGCTTGGACGGCCTTCATGACCAGAGACATATTATTATCTTTGGCGCCATCTATACTTAATCCTCCAAATTTATCGTTCAATCCACCATTCTCCATCTTCCACGGCTCCATAATCGTATAATTAGGGTTTCCGAGCTCCTCGTCAGCCCCAAAATCCACCAAAAACAGAATCAAGACCAGGGAAAAAACAACGGAACTACAAAAGGAGCTCAAATTGACGACGTTGATCAGCGAGTTATTCAAATTCCAATGAAATTGGCATGAAATTGAACGCGTCAACCACAGTGATCGGATGAATTCGCTCCCGTAGCAGCGCTCTACCCACAGTGATCTCTCTCTCTCTCTCCCCGTCGCCTTGCTCTGCGTCTCGATTTTCCAGAATTTATTTTACAATTAGTTTGGGTGTCCTGGTTGACTTATGCATTCGTCAAATCATTATTACTCTTTGATTTCTTTTCAGCAAATCAGCGAAAACTAATGCTGACCGCTAATCTAATCTTTTGCTTCATTTTCTGATTTTCGGACTAATCCTTTTCTTCTAGCAATTTTTCATTTTCATGGGACACCATGTTACTTCTTTAAATAAATTCACTGTTGGACATCTTTACATATATATAATTCATCCGTTTTAAATATTTTTCGCTTAAATTATAAGTAAATATTGAGAAAATACAAAATTTATGTAAAAGATCAAATTGTCCAATATTTCAATGGAAATGAAAAAAATTTAAAAAAAATAAGAGAAATAAAAAATTAATAAAAATGAAATTAGTATATCGGTCATTAATACGTTTAAAATTATAATATAACAAATATTGTGAAAAAAAAAAAATAGTTGACCAATGACATAGTTTGGTAATTTTCAAATTAGATAAAGCATTTGTTATTTTCAAATTAGATGCCAATCAATAACATTAAAATCATTATATATATATATATATATATATATATATATATATATATATATAAATAAAGTGAATCAGCTAAATGATACAACATTTAATAGAATTTAAAAAAGTGCGAGTTAGATAGGTTGACATAGTATGAATGCTTAATTGTAATATAGTATTTCTATTATGACTAACATTTCTTTTTAATTAGCTAATTAATCGATCTAATTTATTTGCTTAAATTTAATTAATTGTCTCATAGAGAAATAAATAAGATATTTTTGATCAAAAAATATATTCTTGATATGTTTTGAATATAATCCGTTCTGATAAATTAGTTGTATGTCACCCTTAAATATCAATATGAACATATTCCCATACTATATTACAAATAATTTTAACAAATAAAGCACCGTTTTTAGCAAAAAAAAATAGAAAGGATAAATTCATTAATTGAATGTTTTATGACATCTAAATTAAATATGACACTCAAATAAATTGTTAACTAAGGTAACAAAATAATTCATTCGATCAAGAAAACTAATTAATTGTTATTTCATAATATAATCTCTAACAAAGAGATTCGTAAATTTTGTATAACATTTCCATCAAAAACTTTATCGGCTATAATAATCCAAATTTAAATAATTGATATCTATTACAGATTAATTTTACAATCAACATGTCAATAGTACACTAGTATAAGACTATTAAGGGAAAAATGATAATAACACTAGTAATACCTCAATAATTGTCCCCAGGACATTGAAGTTATGTTTGATTATGTGCAAAGAAAAACTCCATTACAAATCTTTGCTATACCAATGCTTACCTTACCATAGATTAGTTTCTCCCTAACACATGAGACAAGTACAATATAACGATAAAAAGTAAATCAAACCTAAGACCTAATATATCTAAAAATTCAGTCTTAACCACTAGTCTAAGACCTCATTGATTATTGGAATGTGTAATACACATATAATGCTATGTTATAAAAATCGGACCAGATCGACGAGTCGAACTGGTTGGATCGAAACCGATAAGTCCGACTAGCGGTTAAATTATGAAACTCGTTATAGCCTTAGAACCGGACAGACTAATAAATAAATGCCCAATAAATAAATGAATAAATCTGTTCTCTAGTGTTGAGTTTATTGAGTTGATCTGGTAACATCCATTATACAAGGGAAATTTCCTTCAAAAAGAAATAAATAATGAAAAGCTTAAATGTTGATTTGCTGCCAGTTTTCAAGAGTGCAATAATTGAAGGACCCAGCAAGAAGAATCATTTCCTACCAATCATCCAAATATAAAGAAAACAAAAGGTAGATTTAGATTCACCCTCAACTCCTAAAGGCATCAAGGCCCAGAACACTATTATACACCCAACATATCATGGAAAGCCACAAAACGAAAAAGAAACTATCATTTGACTGCACCCACCGTAAATAATGGAAGAGCCTCAGAAAAGAGCCTCGGAAAATTTTGCCTGAATATCAACATAATAGCCACTGCTCACAGTTTTTCGGCTTTGGATTATTCCGAAACTAAAGCAAAATGCGTCACTAAACTGTTTTCCATTCCTTATCGCAAAGTTGGTTCATACATTTGCAATTCCATTGTAGGGATAAGGTTATATATATCTGACCCGGTTCCCACCTTTTTCTAGAAACAGAAAAAAAAAAAAAAAAAAAACTCTCATTCTAGGTGGGATTCTAAGTTATTCCGGGTAATTGGTTCAACCATATCATTTTAAAAACATGGAATAAAAATGAAGATGTCATCACCTGTCATGAGAGCTAGTATCTACAGGCTATATATGCAATCTCTACAACAAACTTACAGTTGAAAATGGGGGTCCCCTGGCAGCCATCTATGCAAAAATCCTTAGTCAGCTTGGGAAGAACTGTCGAAGAATGCTAATTAACAAAGCTGAATCATGTGGACTTTGGCCAGCCCTCCAGACCCTGAAGGTGTCCTCAAAGTATTTGGCGTCCTTCCATCGCTTTAGTGAACGTAATGAGAAAGGTCCTTGGACATTGCCCTTGGGGTCAAAATAATGCCACATCAGCAGGTCTAGAGTGTCTGGTGTCATCTGTTGCCTATCATGAGAAGCATCCTGCTTGTCGTCATCATCATCATCACTCAAATCGATCACCTCTACTGGTTTCTTTTTGAGTCCTTCAAGCCATGAGCATCTCTTAGCAGCAAACTTGGTGGATCAAAATGGCCATTCCTTGCTTGTGTAGTTGCTTTGCTTCCAGGGAGGTCTACGTGATCTGGGATTGAGGTAACATTAATTTTTGTGAGTCCTTCATGATGTCGGGGTGATTGATTTGAGTGGCCGTTGCCAGCTCTAGGTTTTGTTTTGCTGATGGGGAAATCTATGTGATCTGTGAGTGAGCAATTGGTACGAACATTGATTTCTGAGGCCATCGCTTCCTCTCTGGGAAACTCTCTTGCTTGTGGTAGTGTTTTGCTGGTGCGGAATTCTATGTATTCTGCAATCGAGGGTTTGGTGTGAACATAAATTTCAGAAGCCATCATTTCATCTCTGGGAAAATCTCTCTCTCTTGGTTCGAAGAGTTGGGCATGTCCGTTGCTTTCTGCTCTTGTTGCCTCTGTTTTAGGGAGTACTTTATCTTCGAAGCTCAATGACAGAGCATGACCATTGATTCTTGAGGTGGTTCCAACATTTTCTGCTGCAAGATATAATAGTTTCTCAGTGGACAATGCAAAGAAACAGCATTTTTGAGGAAACAACATACAGAGAGTACTTAAGTGGATAATTCAAACAGGCAAGAGTGTTAAACCCTTTCCTCACTGCAATGACTGCAAGGGAGTAAAAAAGCAGCCATTAATTGCTGTAAAGAGCAAGGATGTTTGCATCATTCTCAACAAGAAAGTTCATAAGCACAATCCTTTTCTTTCTTTTTTGAGTTTTGAGAAGAGGGGAGGGGGATTCGTCTCCAAGCCCCATATAATCCGGCCAATATTCACAAGTCACAAGCCAACAACCTAGTTAAGGGGAGAAGGGAAAATATCAGAATATGACATTGAGGTGCCAACACCAAATACACTGATGACTAGCATTTTTAAAACCAGTATGTTTCCATAGTTGCCACTCTCAGTACCCACAACAATGCATTCATCCCCAATGGAGTTAGAAGGGGGTGGGGGGAACAAAAAACAAAAACAACTACTGCTTCTAAACTTCAAAATTGTCATCTCTAGAAAATACAGTTTTGCACACTCGGCCAAGTTTTTCACACTTAAGAAATTCAATAGGCATTAATTCCAAAGGAAAACAAAAAAAAAGGCATTCAATAGGTACAGGACGATGCTCCAGAGGACATCTGGGGTAAACACAAGAATGCAATTGCATACCTTGATTTTCTGGCACACTGGAAAAATTTATCATAGCCCCTCTAGCTGGAGAATCATAACAAGGTTCCCAATCCCAATGGATAGTTTTTGGCGAATCATCAGCTTCTTGATTTAAGACATCCGGAGAATCCTCAACAACAGTATCTAACTTCACTTCTTCTGGCATAACTTTGGGAATCTCGCTCAACAGGCGTGATTCTTCAGCAGGTGTCTGAAGCAGTTTTCTTCTGTCACGATACTCCATCACTGTAATGCTGGTAAAGGAAGACCACAGTGCATGATGACAAGCACAATGAACACCAGGGAGTCTACTTGCTATGCTTATTTTGTTGTGTAAAAAGTGACAAATCTGATTTACAAGCATTTTGAGGTATCCGATCAAGCAGCATTAAAAAATGAATTACTAGGGAGAAGGGGATTCATTAATTATTCTAGGTTTTCCATGCCTGCTTCTCATAAAAATGAGTTACCATAACCGAAGCAGCTATAAAGGATATTTGTGTCGCCATCCCTTCTCATTTGCTCGATCAATAAGATTTTTCAGAACTACAAGTTCTCTTGCAAGCCACTGCAATCAAGAAAACAAAGGTTCAAGAAAACCTAAACTTTGACTTTAAAAAATGCACTGTCATCTCCTAATGTGTAGCAAACTATGTGTATTAGGATTTCTTTTAACACGGTCGCCAATTAATCATGTCTCTCATAATATGAAAAAGAATTTATTCTGATTTGTGCCTTGCAACGCTTTGAAGTAGATTGAAGTACCAAGCATATGAAAGCTCCATATGTACAGGCGGTGCTAAGAGTCTGATGACATAATATCAACCTTGGATAAAATAAGTTGATAATACGAAGCAGAACAAAATAATGGACCTTTCACTTGCTTTCCATGTTCCTAATTGTATCGCAAGATGAGGATGAGGATGATGATGAAGAAATCAACAATGACAAGCCTTCTGCATTCAGAGATACAGGACTCTTTTTTCCACAAAATTCTATATGGCAACTCACACCATGCCTTGTCTCGGTGGTCACAAGTCACCACAAACTCTTCCAGATTCTAAGGAGACAAAAAAATCTGATTGGGGTATCAACAATAGAATTGCGAAATGGTTTGCATTGGAAGTGAGAACATTCAATTAAATGACCCGGAGAGGGATGAAGCTTCTGAGACAATTAACGAGACCGTACAGAACTTCAAATGAAAATGCAGTCTCTAGGGCAGCACTTCAGTGCAAGGAGTGAAGAAACCCAATGGGAGAAAATAACATAGCACAAATACAAATTCTTTGGAGAAAGGATGGATAGATAGTCATACAGGTCAACCATACGAATAATCTCATCACAACTAGAGATGATGCATTGAAGATATTTTTTTTTAGTGCAGGGACGCATTGAAGATATGACGTACCTAAGTTGAAGTCTATCTATTCCTCTAGATGAAAGAATTTGCAGAATTAAAACCCTTTCCTTGGTCTTCACTTTTGAGGTTGGAACTTGGAAGTACCAAAGAAGGGTTATTCCTAGGCCAGCACAAACAAGCTCGACAGTAACTTGAGCAGTGCATGCAGAAACCATAAAAGGCTTCAACTGAAACTCATTTAAAGAGACTACAACATGAACACTTTACTACGATACCCTCAACCTACACAACTCAAAACCAACACCAAATCACGGGAACAAAGGAGTGAAATATGTTGCTTTTAAGCCTATTTCGCAACACTTGGCTAAAAACACAGCCAACTCAGAGAAATAGGCAGCAGGAAACTGGCCAAGGTCCAGATGGCATCATTAACTGTGGGATCCTTAAGGAGGACAAGAAACTTACATGCTTTGTTATGTCCTCATGTAGAACTTCAACTTTTTGCTCAAGTTCCCCTATTCAGATTTCAAATATTGTAAACAAGAAATAAGAAATCAGTGCAACAAAGGTTTAAAAAATCAGAAAATTGCAGGATGAGAAAGGATAATCACAAATGAATTTTGCACATTATAAACAGAATACTTACAACAGTAGGTTGCTTTAGCAAACCATCTTTGACTCTCTTACGCAAGTCATCACATTCTTCCTACAATGATAATAAAATATAAAATATAACTGAGATCAAAACCACAGAAGCATACTCCTAAAATCCATCAGCAAGATCAGACCAAAAAGGAACTTTCTCTTAAAATTTACATATATATTATCAGCATTCTGAACAACACTGCATAAAAATTCCTTGAAAATATCTATCTGACAGAAAGGCAATCTTCAATGCTGCAGCAACAAAAATGCCAACATAAAGGGACCTACGCAAACTAATACACCGACTATGCTTAACGTTAGTATGATAAAGTACTTTTGAAACAGGAGTTTCAGGCAGTTGATGAAGTAGGTTCAAGCCTGACTGTCATTTCCCGGCTGGAGAATCAGCAGAATATGGATCAACCCCTTCCTAATCAAAATCAAGATGTACAAACCAAAGATTGAGCTACTCATAGAAGTCGTATGTTTAAGAATCGAAACAAGATCGCTAAGGTTCGAGGAACATAGCAGCTGGCATGCACAAGTCTCATCTGTTTGCAATCTACTCATTTTGTAGAACCATTACAATATCACCCTTACCTCAGTAAAATCATCATCCGAGAGTGCAGATATGCTAACATCATCTGTCATGCCTGAGATCTGCAGAAGTGTACGGGAACTATTATCGCCAGCTAGAGCAACACACTTGACACCTACAAGTAAGAACAAAAGTGCTTCAAAGATAGCTAAATAATATAAGCCAGGGAGCTAGGCCTGCAGATGTAAGTGGCAAAAATCAAATAGCACAAAACACAGAAATAAAAAAATAAAAAAGACAGCAGAAGTCGCACAAGACAGTCTTCCTTTGGAGATAGTGTGAGACATGACACATTTAGAGTGACTTTAAATAGTTACAACTTATGGGGATAACTGATTACTCATTTAGGGTGACCTCAATTGAAGTCACCCTTAAAGGAATAATTAGTCATCCATAATTTAAGAAGTCACTCCAAAAAGGAGTTATTAGTCACCTCAATGCCTTTAAAAAGTCATCCTTAAGGAGCTTGTTTCGCAACAACTCTTTCGTGAGATGGTTTCACTCAAAAATTTGTTTATGCTATAGAGCAAGATAATTATAATATTAACAGTCTC
This sequence comes from Talinum fruticosum, assembly GCA_021018815.1. NCBI lineage: Eukaryota > Viridiplantae > Streptophyta > Magnoliopsida > Caryophyllales > Talinaceae > Talinum > Talinum fruticosum. The sequence goes on along the minus strand of JAITYX010000002.1, from coordinate 5,056,176 downwards.
ATCAGAAGAGTGCACAAGGATCTAACGACATTTTCTATTTCTCTTCAGGCAACTCAGACACTTAGTGAACGATTTTTAACAACCAGATGCATCAAATAGTGCTACCATATCCTAGAACATGTCATATCCTTCCTTTGTAATAAACAGTTTCCTACATCCTACCAGTCATGTAACAATATCATTGATAGAAGACCACCTTATCCTAAATCTCTAAAGCATAAAGCATAGTTCTATAGTTGAAAAAACTAAGGGCAAATAAAAGCTATGATTTATATATCTTCACAGCCGTTAAATCCTGTATATTCTGGATGTGGTTCACAGATCCATGGTTGTAAATTTGACAAAATTTAAGATGCAGATCACAAGTATTAGTCTCCTACCATGTGATGCTGAGCTTATAACTCAGATGCCACTGTGCCTGAATTGGCCTCAGGATCTCATATCCTGGTTCTACACAAGCAATGGTGACCTATCCATTAAGTCAGCTTATCACTTGGCCCGAACACTGACAAAACAGGACAATGCCACGAGCAGCAGCTCGGGAAGGTACCAAGATGTGTGGAAGATCCAAAGTGGATGTGCCTCTTAGAATCCGGGTCTTTGGATGGAGGGCTGCGGTTCAAGTGTTACCAACTAAGGTAAATATCGCTACCCGTATTCCTAATTTTAGTATGAGGTGTGAAGTTTGTGGAGCTATGGAGGAGTCCGATATCCATGCGCTTTTTCAATGCCCTTTAGCCTATGAAATTTGGATGTGTAGTGGATTTGAGGAGGACACTTGGAAGGGCTCTGGATATTCAGTTACTGAATGCTTGTGTAAAGCCCGGGAACATATGGATCTTGATAGATTTGGGGAGTTTTTGGTGGTCCTCTGGGAAGGGTGGAATGCCCGTAACCGATTCATCTTTGGCGGGAGGGACAGACGATGGGGAGACTTAGCAATTCGAGCTATCAATTTCGCCAAGGATTACCGAGACACAAAATTCCAGGAGGACAAATCAGGCGACGGCTGTGGCAATTGGAGTCCTCCTCAAACGGGATGGTGAAAGTGAATTTTGATGCAGGAAAAATTGGAGAAGAAAACTGGGCTGGGGCTTCGTTATTAGAGACGGTGGAGGGGATATAGTTCTGGAGGGAGTGACACAAGGGTTGGGCTTCCAAGGGGCTGAAATATAGGAGGCCTGAGCGTGTCTTTTTGCAGCAAACTAGCCCACGCCAGAGGTAACAACCGGGTGATATTTGAAGGCAACTGTAAGAATGTGATCGATAAACTTCGGCAGCGACATGTTCCAAACAATGCTCTTGGTCTTTTTATTTCAGCTATTTTAGCTATTGTATCCTCGTTTTATTTTGTTTCTTGGTCTTTTGTAAAGCGGGCGGGAAATTCTGTAGCCCATGCTTTGGCCCATATCCAACCTTTTGATTTTCAGGAAAGGGTGTGGGTAAGGTTATTGAAAATCAATTGATATAAACCTTACTACTTTAAAAAAAAAACTTATTTGTTACTCTGGAAAACATCTATTGCAACTACAGTTCGCAAAAGGAGTGCAAATTAAACAACTTTTTCTCTGAATCGCATGCTGAAAGCTTGTTACCTTGCACAAGTTGAATTCCATGAGAATTTTTCTGGAAGATGTCAAGTGGGTCAGATTTGATCCTCACAAAGCTCCCTACAACTTTGCTTTCAAAATTTTCAGGATGCTTCAGGAGCTCCTGGACTAAGGACCTCTTCAAATACACCAGTTTTATGTTTTGAGGAGATATAGCCGCCCGACAGCTTTTTGAAACTTCTACAACCTTCTTTTTAGGAAGGGTTTTCTTGTCCGAGCTTGAAACTTTCTGTCTCTTGCTGAGAGCTGGCACATCTTCCTCCTTCTCCTCAGAGCTGTAAAATAGATCATCATCTGAACCAACTTGGTTCTCAGCCAAGTGCGCCTCCAAAAGGACATGTATCTTATTTCGGTTCACTGACTTCCTCCCAAATAGAGCATGAAGCCTCTCATCACACATGACTTTCTTCTTCTTCTCAGGATGAAGGAGCTTCCTCTCATTTATATACTGATTGATGGTGCTACTAATATCATGTTGAGACATTGGCTGACCAGTCTGCTTGCCGACTGACTGAAGAAATTCAATCAGCTGTTTCGAACCCCAACCCACAAACTCCTTTTTCTTTTTGATCCTTCTCCTAGTTCTCGGAGTGGGAACTTGCCCATTACCTTCCTCAATCCATAAGAAAGGCACTGGCTGGAAATTAAGGTCCATTTCACTCCTGACCATGTTAAAAGGGTGCAGCAAAGTGGTCAAACAACCAAAACCATCCTTTCATTCATCAAAAGAGTAAGAAAAAAACTGGGGAAAGCATAATTCAATGTCCTTGCATGTTAAATCAACAAATGCCAATCACAAAAATAGTATAACAAGAGCAAGAGGGTGATGGGATAATTGAATCGCTGATTTTCTTTTATTTTAAAAAAGGGTCAACAATTAATTAAGAATATTTCCAAATTATTGAAACACACAAAAGTTAAATCTATCAATGAATTGATTGCGAAAATGCTTTGGAAAATTGTTCATGATAGTAGTAACTGGGCAAACTCTCATAAACAAACATAAAAACCCAATAAAAATATCATAATTACAATGCCCAAATTCAATTGGGATTTAATCCCACATAATAAGTACAAAGGCTCGAGACACGAATCAACACCAAACAGGGCCGAATGGAATACAAAATGAATCACCCAGAAAGCTAATCACTATGAGGAGCTTCTTCCACTCATCAAAACAGAAAATTTGAATAATAGAAGCAAACAAACATACAAAAACATGCCCGTTTCAATTCAATTCAATTCAATTCAGTATATAACTGAGAGTGCAAAGACAAAAGGCAGAGAGAGAGAGAGAGAGAAGAAGAGGGTACCTGTGAGTGTTGACCAGAGAAGGGAGGGCTTGCTGTGCTGAGTACTGAGAGAAAACCGGAGAGAGAGAGAGAGAGAGAGAGAGAGAGAGAGAGGTTTATGTTGGTGGCGGATAGTAACGGACGCCAATGCCAAATGTCCAGATTCCCGAACCCCGGAGACCTTTCCGTTTTCTTTATTTTCTCAAATCTCTTTTTTTTTTTTTTGGTTAATATCGAATTGTATAGAGATTCGGATTTATTTCTGTTTTGGCTTTTTAAAAGAAGACTGTCTATTCACTTTTTTTTTATAGAAAAAGTTACTCGTTTCAAAGTATTTATTGTTTTAAGATTACAATGGAATATCAAAAAGATATAAAATTTATAATAAAAATTATATTGTTTTAAATTTTTATTAAAAATAAAAAAATTAATAAAAATAGAAGAGAAAAAATCATTGATAAGGACAAAATAAATAAATTAGTCATTAATATATCATCGAAATTATAAAATAACAAATATTATGAAATGGAGGAAGTATATTTTAAAGCATGTTATAAAAAATCAAAAATATGCACCCAAAAATATATTCATCAATAAATCAATAATAAAGAATATTGTACCATTCACTTCAAACAAAAAAACAATTCATGGAAAAAAAGGGAGAAAAAAAAAGAGAAGATAAAAAAATAAAAGAGAGAAACAAAAACAATAAATGGTTGGCAAATCGAGGTGTTTGGTAAACATTAACTATTTAACCTTATAGTTTTTGGGTGTTTGATAACTATGTGACCTAATTTTATAAAGAAGGTAATGTTTGATAAATAACTTGTTTAAATTGTGTTTTTTTAACAATGTAACTGTTTTTAGTGTTTTTAACTTTTTGATTCATTGGGTACACCGACAAAGCCTTCCCCGTCTTTCCTTCTTTTCTCTCCTTTCCTTCTCTCTAAACATCCACTACTTTTTTTTTTCTTGTTGCTATTGGCCTAGTTAGTTACGAGCGGTGATAAACTCCTTTTACTTCAATTATTTCAATTGAATCAATATATAAAGGTATTATTATTTTATTTCTAATAAAATTTATCTACTTGTAAGAGTTTAAGTTTACCTCATTTTTATAAGAATTGTGGTTTCTCTCTTCTCGTGACGGTGTTTCTCTCTGTCTCCTTCTTGTGAAAGTTGGGATTTCTCTTTGTCTCCTCCTTGTGAAAATTAGGGTTTCTCTCTTTTTCAAAGAGTTTGAGATTCTCTCTTTTTTTTCTTTTTTTTTGTAAGAGTTAGGGTTTCTTTCTTTCTTGTGAGATGTATGGTTTATCTCCTTCGAGAGTATTGTTTCTCGACTCAGTGTGAGTTATTTTTCTTGCCAATAAGTGCAAGTTTTATAATGGTTGTTGATTCAATTAGATGGTATGTTTTTGATATTTTTATCAATTACTTTCACTGATTTTTATTACGAATGATTAAACGAGTAAAATTTCATATGACTCGATTAAAGTGATGGTTTGTTCGGAGTTAGTTTTATTATATCACACCGAGATATCTATTTTATGAAGTTATACATACCTCGCGGCATTCGGGAAGAGTGCTTGGATTAAAATGTCACTCAAGTATCTCATAATGTAAAAAATATTACTAATAAAATTGATGATAAAAGATTGTTACTAGACTAATAATTAACGGTTAAAAATGTCATTATACCTTAATTTAACCTATTACAATAGGTAAACACCCATAAAATCGGTAAAAAAACCTTTTCTTTTTTTTAACAAGTAAGTTGTCTCTCTCTCTTTCCTCCATTAAACTCCAATATTCAAGCACCAGAGACACACACACGAGAGAGAAAGAAGGGGACTTTTGGACGCCAGAAAATAGGAAAATCCAAGATGGGATTGAGTGGAGCTCGTTGGGTCCTAACTCATGAAAAAAGCTCTCACAACAAATTGACCTAACAGTTCCCCGATAAAATTCTTTTATTAATGAGATAATGTCGATGGATCAAGATAATTGTCTAATAGGAAATTAATAAAATTTTAGCTTATTGTTTAAAATTAAGGTTATAAATACATTATATTTTAAATTTTATTCCTTTCTCCTCCTCTTGTATTGTATCGTCTTTTGTGACTTTTATGAAAAAAAAAACTTGTCTAACAAGGAGATAGTCTTAATATCATTCCACCAGTGTCTCGCCCGTAGCCTATAATAGTAGGCTACACAGCCTAATTCACAGTAATCCCTTTAAAAGCTTAGCATGCTTTGAAAAGTAGCAGCAGTCTCCTTTCATTTGATTTGATTTTTATCATATTCGCACAACTGCTCACTTAAGTGTCATGTGCTCTTTAGAGCTGGGAGTCAGGGGCCACCTATCCATCGAAATTCTTTCCTATGCAAAAATGTAGGTTTTTTAAGAGCAAAAAAAAATGTAGGTTCAATATATTCAATATATAAACATGACTCGGTTGTATCATGTGTTAAAACACAAACAGTGAATATAAACAAATAAAATAACAACTAACAATAAATACAATTCACTATCAGCTAAAAATTAAATTTCTGTTTTTCTTACACATTTTTTCCAATAATTAACTAATTTACCAAACACTTTTTTATGAAAATAATAAATATAAATAATTGATATAAACAATTAACAACTAAAGCGAACTATTTTTTTTTTCAAATGTGTATTAACTGTCTATAAGAAGAGAATAATATAATTATGTAAAAAACACTAACGTGCGATCGTCTCCCGTTACAATAAACGAGCATTGACGGTTGTCCGATCTTTAGGATATATCAGTCATTTATTAAAACTCTATCTACCTACTCATTCATGAGTCATGCCTTACCCACCTATATAGATATTTTGAAAAATACTATATCGTACCGACAAAAAACAAATTTTCACATATTTTGTTTGCACTCATTTATAGGTGAAAAAAGAACTCATTAAGTAGTTAAACCAACATATACAATGTTTGTATGTGAAAATTAGCAAGCCTCTTGAGTTGGGATCCTGTAGGTTATGTTGGATTCAAAGCTAATTTATTTATTTTTTCTAATAAAAACAACTAATAATTAAAAGCTAACAACTCTTCAAGGCAGTGTATGAAGATTAGGAGCACATAAAATAAGCAACCCAATTAAGATAATCTTGTCTTATGAATTAGCATTTCACATCCATCATAGACCAGAATAACTCAGGCATATACATAGGAGATAAGATCCATTAAGTTAGAATCACATCTTATATGAAAAATCTAACTCAATTTATGTTGCTTTCATATTTAATTACTCCCTTGCTTCTATTTATCTTCATAATCGACAATTACTTTTTATCTCAAAACAATCTTCCAAAATGCTCATCAAGTACACTTTAACCGATAATCTGGCATCACTCGTGCTAACTTAATTATGATCATGTTCCATTTATAAGTAAGGAATTGTAAGAGTGTAAGAAGTTGTAAAATAATTATAAAATTAGTTATAAAATGTTATAAGGAGGTATAAGTAACGCTGTAACGGAACCGGAGTTGGCTCACCGAGCCTTCGGGCTCGGCTTAGGCTTGAGCCAAATTGAGCCCGGACCCGCTCGAAGGCATACCGATATTGAAGGTGATTGTAAGGAGGATTAAGGAGCAATTAGAGTTGGAAATGTGTTGATTCGGGTTTACTTGTTTAATAATTGGGTTAATTTCGCTTTGATATTGAAAGTAATTAGATTTACTAAAACATTGAAAATAAGTAACAACAATATGTCCCATTCTAACTGATAATTAGTGTCGATTTTGGTACAAAACCAGTTTAGTTCATATTTGCCAACGAACTTTAGGTCATTTTGGATCTACTGATTATAAATCGTGTTATTGTGTCGGGGTTTGTTTTAAAGCTAAACGAGAATCCACAGTATTAAGATCAGCAGAGCAAGTCTCCAATGTAAATGTAAGAAATAATTGAAACTGAAGGGATTAGGCCCAGGAGATCTCTGTTCCTTTGCTCAATCTTCTCCTGCTAGTGGCTGCCCCCTCCCCTCTTCTCTCCCTGGGCAAAAACGATCGCCTCCTCAATTGCCACCACCGGCGATTCTGAGGGACGTGGGGAGAGGGAGAGGGGAGAGGGAGAGAGAGAGAGAGAGAACCCAAAAACAATGTCATTCTCATTCTTCAAGGCTCGCCCGAAAACCCCACAAGATGTGGCCAAAGCCACTAAGGACAGCCTCATGGTCCTTGACTCCGTCACCATCGTCGAATTTAAAGCCCGTGAAAAGGTTGCCCATTTCACCCATTTATTCACTGATCTGACCCGTTGTTAGTTTTTGCTTATGGGTTAATATTAATTACTTGAAAATTAAGTTTAAGAATAAAAATTATAATTGTTACTCCATCATCAGGCTCAATTTTTTGATATGGGTATGTCAATAAGGCGGAAACTGATTGTTAATTTTACTTTTAGGGATTTGATCTGGAATCATATGGGAATCTGGTTACATTTATTTGTATTTTTGTCAGGAGCTGAAAAATTAGTGTTTCTTTGCAATGGTGAATTGGGCCGAGCGACTATTATATTGCCCCTGAAAACAATTGTCATATAGACTAGAGATGAGTAAAAGCAGTCATGAAGCAATGTAGGCATTCTAACATAAGCAGAGCAGAACTCTTTGTGGGAAAAGTGCTAGTGGTAAGAGTAGCCATGCAGGAGTTTGCACGTGAAAGAGAACGAAAGTAGGAGGATTAAAAGCAGATAATGAAAGTGTTATATGTGTTGTAAAGGAATGTCCACCTGAGGGAATGACAAGTGCTCATCATAAAAGTAATTTAAGTCTTGGAAGATCAGTAAAACTATTTGACTGCACAAAGTTCTTTGGTTTTTAGTGGTGGTCAGGTGGCTGGGATTAACTTGCACAAATATGAGCTCAGAGTCATTATTTTTTTCTTCTATATATCTAACCCATTAGCCGACTGTGTCATGATGTCATCTAATGGTGGTGTACTATGTTGTATAAAGCAATAATGTGCAGGTGCAAATACATTCATTGTCCTTTTGTGACATTGAAGCTGCTTAACACATAGGAGAGGGATAAAGTCTTGCCCTTTTGGTACAACATTGTAGGTTTTTGTGTACTTTCACTACTTCTAGAAGCATGTGTTGATGTCGTTTAACCTTGAAAAGGGAGTATTGTTAATATCAACCTGGTACTCAGATGATAATCTGAATGAGGATATTGACTAGTCTATATATCTGATCCTAAAACATTATGTTTACCTTGTCACAAGCCCACAACAAGTACTCAGTGGTTTCAAACGCTTATGTTTCATAAAATCCTGCTCCTGTTTTGCTAAGATATGTAGAGTTACATTCGCACCTTTTTTGGGATGTGTGGGGTTTTCCCAAGTGCGAGTTTCGATCCTTATATTGATTGCCGTGTAGGCCTTGGAAGAAGTTGAAAAGAACTTTCCAACAATGAAGTCCATGCTTTGTGGAGATGGCGAATCTGACCCAAGCACAGATCAAATTCAACAACTTGCTCTTGAGATATGCAAAGAAGATGTGATTGATGATCTAGTTCACAAGCTACTTATATTTAGTTGGCAGGTAAGTTGTCATGATACCTTAAGGATTCCGTGTATGTGCCAGCTTGGTCGCTCTATATACCTTCAATTATGTCATGCAGGCAAGAAAAGATTTAGTCCTATGCTGGTCAGTTTTATTCAAACAACCAGCAGAAACCACATATTGTTGTGTGCAGTACATCGAGAGTCATTTGGATTTGCTAGACTTCCTTGTGGTGTGGTGAGCTCGTATGGATCTCTTTGTTTTTTTCTTCTTTATCTGCTCAGTGAAGTTTTGTTGTTAGTGCGATATTACTTTTCCTGGAGAGTAGGGTGGGGTTGTGGGATCAGGGTACGATAGAGGGGGCATGGAAAGGGTGGTGATTGTTACTGCCACTAGTAAGCCTCAATTCCCCAGTGTGCTTGATCATAAGCAATCTGATTGATTTGACTATTGTGCATCATTCACAGCATAAATTTACCCCTCCCTCAAGATTCTTTGAGAACTCTTTCCTCTTTCTCTGAATTGGCATGGGATGTTATTGTAGTTTGTAGATTAGTAGGTGGGTTGGTAAAAATTTTAAATGGATTAACTATTGATCTATTTCTGAGTTGATAAACAAGAGAGTTTGATTATTGAGTTCAGTCTGACTAGTTATAGCCTGTAGGCAAATAAATTGTTGATGAACCAAGTCCTGTTATGAATCAGTTGAATGAGCCACGATTGACCAAGGATTTGTCCAAAAATCAAGCCTTGCCTGTACATTGTAAAAGTAACTCACAAGCTTGAGCTTTTTGTATCTCCAATAATAAGGATCTGAAGATTGTGATCCTTATATATGGTTTTTGGTATTTGAAAATTGATATTCTATGTATACTGATGCAATTGTTTTCAAATATACCTGTAATGTGACTAACACATTTTTTGATGGTGAGTTCATCCAGTTGCTTAATGTGTTAATTATTCTATTTCTGCTAAATTTTTGGTTCTTCTGATTTTGACCATGACATTGTTGCATATTTGGTCTAGTCATGATGTTTTTCTTCCCTCCTCTTTGAGCAGCTATGATAACAAAGATGTTGCGTTGACTTGCGGAAATATGTTGAGGGAATGCATCAAATTTCCAACACTCGCAAAGTAAGATATTCATGTTACCTTTAGTTACATGGTTCATTGGTTTGTCTGATGATTCCTTGACTAGGTCTCCTTAGACATGAAAGCATGGTTTTCCCCCTCAAGTTAATTTGAGATATGACTTATGAGTCCTTCTGGAAGGCTGGTACTTGGTTTTATTTATCCGTTATTTAACATGTTAAGATATTCCTCTTTTTCTGCATGTGATTCTCCTCGCTTATGTTGTTGCTAGCAGTAATTTAATCACACCAAGTGTTTGGAGTTTCCACAAGTTAACGTCATGTGTGTTCAGCTATTCGGGAAATTGATTGGAAATAATTTGTGTATGCATGAGCGCGAACGTTGCCTGCATCCACTTGCATGCATATGTGGCTCCAATGATCAAAGAGTGACCCTGCCAATGAATTTCCTAGCTAGGGCATGTCGATCAGAAAGAATGCTCTAGGGCGATAACCAACAGGTTTGGGAGTGTTTGTCAGTACTTCACACTAGTTCATAGTCATTGTCTTGTCTTGTCTTGCAGGATTGGTTTGTACAGAAACAGTATAGTCGTGAATGCTTTGCTGGATGTTGTAGGAGATACATGATGCCATGTTGAAGTGGCATCATGCTATGGTTTGTGGGTCACCTTGACGCTTTGTGCATGTAGTATGTGACGAGCAAAACTGTGCAGTTTGCACAAATATGATGCTTGTGTTGCATTGAGATGCACCAGTAACATGAGTGAGTTGCTTACCATAGAGTAGTTGATATTACTTGTTTAAAAGAATGCTAGAATAGTGCACATATGTGGCCCCAATAGACTTACAAATATTAGGGAGTTACTGTCTCTCCCAAGGCTTGTCACGGGACACGTTAATTCATAGCAAGTGTTCTTCAGTCAATGGAGAGGTCTGGATTCAGGTTGGCCCTCATGAGCTGAGTTGGCCAGGAGAACCTATCAACGATAAATGTGGTGCAATGGTACAATAGCCAATGCTTTGCATAGTTGGATCATACCATGGCCGTGGATTCTGAAGGGAAAGAGCTTCTAATTTGAAAAGCCATGTGTTTTGTGGGAAATATTTGTGTGAAGTGGAGTTTGAGAACCTTGCCTGACTAATGGTAGATTTCACCTGATAAATTCTATGTGTTGTATGGCTTGGTTGTGAAAGGTACTCTTTTTCTCTAATGAAACACATGCCCAGTTGATGCCCAAGATATTGCATCTAAACTTCTGCTTCTCTGCATTTGATGTAGCTGTGTACCGTCGACCACATCCCAGTCAGTCTTTTGACCTCTAGTGTTGCTATTTTGAAGCCATTATATTTTGGATTTACAACTTGCTGGCAGCTCTGTAGCCAACAATTTTACCGAGCTTTGTCAAGCATTGTTTCTTGAGTATACTGGAAAAAGAATGGATTTAAATGCACTTCTTGTAAAAGCATTCTCCCATGTTTCTGCTTTTTATGTTTTGATGATTGTGTTTTAGTGTTCCTATAGATTGTATCACATCTATTTTTGCGTCTTATTAAAAATGTTTAAAAAAGAACATGCTATGAACTTTTGGAGTTGCCATGACTCAATCTTCGGGATCCCAAACAACCAAGATTTAACCTCGTAATTGTGGGACTGGTGAATTCATGTACTCTCTTTCATCTAATGGCTTCTGAAAGTCTGTGCAAGGAACTCCGTTAGATTATCCAGTGTGTAATGCCACACTGACCTGAGGTCAATCTGTATTAGTTATATATATTGATAGGGGCCACCATTTCTTGATAAAGCAGCCAAAAATAGGTTATCGAGGATTGTCAGTAATTGTGCTGAGGTTTGTCCAAGTCTAAGATATTTTTCTTGTAGTATTCTCTCAGATACATTCTGAACTTGGCAAGCCTTCAGTTGCTCTTCAAGTACATAGAGTTTCCCAACTTTGATGTCGCTTGCGATGCATTGTCCACATTTAAGGTCAGTCTTGTACAGGTATCTGTCTACTTTTCATCCTAATATCCTCTTGGTAATTATTCCAAGAAATTTATTGCAGGATTTGCTAACCAGACACAGTAAATCTTATTATGCACATAAATCTGATGAGGTGCACTCTGACACTATTCTAATTTATTTGATGTTCTCTACATTCATATGCACATAAATCTTATTATGTGATGCTAAACAAGGACACCCCCTAAAAAGGGGGAGGGGGAGAGACAGAGAGAGAGGGGACAAGGACGAAACCCAAGAACGATATCTGGAACAAAAATGACAAATGGAAGGAAGGATCTATGTTTACCTCAGCATCTATTTTATTTATCATTCTTTATTGTCATAAAGATGTTGACTCTAGTCACTTGTCTACCTTTGCCAGTTCTTTGAAGTGTATGAACAGCTTTTAACATCTTCCAACTACGTGACAAGAAGACAATCACTGAAGGTCTGTTGATTAAACTATCTAAATGTACGTAACATTTTTATGTATTCAATTCACTTCACTAATACTATGTTGGTGGGTAGTAGCTTCTCTCAGATATTCTTTTTGAGCCTCAAAATATGCACATAATGAAGCGGTATATTTTGGAAATTCGTCACCTGAAAGTGATCATGACATTGCTGAAGGTATCAACAGAAGCATTTACGCTGTTCATTTGTTGGTTTGAATTAGCTGCAAATTTTGATCAATTCTAATAATGATTGAATCTTAGCATCTTGGTTGAGAAATCATGAAATTTCCCATAATCCATGGTTGAGAAACATGAGATTTTGGGAGTTTTACTTGATTTCGTTTTCATTGGATAGCCAACTTCAATTAGTGCTTCTGCTATGGAACAGCAAACCTTGGGATCCTTTCTTGCTTGCCTGGGAAGCTGATTTGACTCAACCTTGTGAATTAGTGAACGAAGTTGCCAAGCTCTATGTTCGATGCACTGAATCATTGTCAAGTTATTAAACACTGGTCCCCTTATTATTCTAACTGTACTCTAAACCTGATGTTGAACAGGACTCCAGTAAAAATATACGGCTTTCTGCCTTCCACATTTTCAAGGTGTGCAAGTTCGTCATTGCAAATTTACATCACCTTTAGTTTGTTTCATGCGCTTTGAGCTGGATAACTTTATGCTGACGACTGATCTACTCCTTTATGGATGTTTCCAAGATTTACATTTGATCCATATCGCTTTGCATGCTTTTTAGGTGTTTGTTGCTAACCCTAACAAGCCACGGGAGATTAAAATTATTTTGGAAAAAAATTGCGACAAGTTGGTAGATCTTCTGCATGGTCTCTCAATGGGAAGAGGTTTGATATATCCCCTATAGAAGACTAAGATTTTCTGCTTTTGACCATTGATTCCTCCTATTGAACCCTTATATTTTTTCATTGTCGTTTGGTCAGGTTCGGATGATGATCTATTTGAAGACGAGAAGGAATTGGTCATGAAGGAAATTGAAAAAGCATCTTGCCTGTTCAATTCTAGCGGATGACTTTGTTTTACATGGCTTATGTATCTTCCCTAGTCCCCAATCTCATTTCTTGTGAGAGGCTTATGTACTCCGATCCCTCATCTCATATCTTATGAGGGGCTTCAGTGCTTTCTATGATGTTGATGTGAGAATGTGAAAGTGTCGGAGTGATGGGAGTATTTTGTGCAAAGAGAGAGACAATCGTCATTTTGAATGTTTTGGAAAATATATTTGAATAAGAACGGTGCATTTCGAGGTTTGAAATGGAAGAAAATGATATCATAATTGAGTTTTTGAATAAGAGCCCTTCATTTGTTTTATTTTTATATTGAAAAAGTAATAAGAATGAGAGATATTCAATTTTTTAGAGGCCAGAGAGACGTTGAATTTTTTATTGTCCTGACCTCTAGTTATTTTTTCGTAAACCTCCCCTAGTTATTTTTTCGTAAACCTCCCCCACAGTATTGTCACTATAATAGAGTTTAACCATCAAGTTCGGATCAAGTTCGGAATGGATTGGTGTGGGTTGGCCTAAGACGCTAGAATGCTAACTAAGAAAGGCATAAGAAAATGACATATTGACTGGTGATTGTAAAGAGCCGAATCCTTGACTGGAGGACACCCAAGGTCTTTGCCCTTCCATCCCTTGGGCAGGGCGCTTTTGGTTTTTCACGACGTTAAAAAATTGAATAATGATTTTCCGTGTATCTATAAGAAATTATATATATATTCTCAAAAAGAAGGAAAAACTTAGGAAGGTTAAAAGGAAATTGGAGAGAAAATAACTGAATATCAGGGCGCAAAAATAATAAAAAGATAAAGAATTCATGAAACTGAATGACTATGAAGGTGAAAAGGGTATCACTTCCTTGTCCTATGAACAGATACAGCCCTTATTAATTGTCAGAACAACTCCCACTTACAGATGTACCCTTTTCCACCATTTTTGAACACCAAAGTGAACTAAGGGGAAGAAAAAAAGTAAAGAGAGAAGAATTACAAAAAGACGAGGCTTCTATTCTGCCTTTCTTTCCCCCAACAAAGGTCCCTTGAACTAGGAGGAAGAAAGTAACATCTGAGGGACAGCTGGGGAGCTGGGTGATGAAGCTGAAAGGAGCCTGAAACCAGGGGAGAATGTGCCCATTTCTTCCTCGTTCGCCCCTGTTGAAGAAGCTTCATCTTTTATCATGGTCCGAAAAGAAATGGAACCCCGCTTAGTTGAGGAATCGGAGTTTCTCCCAAGGCTTGTGGCTGCGCTCGTCTCAAGATGGCTCTGGTTGGGAGTAATGAGAGAGAAAGAGTCAGTATAGTCCTCAGTTGATGTGCATGATCTTCGTCCCCCAGCCTCTGCACCCCGCAACCCACTGCCCCGATTAAGGGCTAAAGAATCCGCAACAGGCAAGTAAACAAGCAAAGTAATACTCACTACAAGACAACAAAAAAGCACAAAGAACCCAGAAAAAACAAGAGCTTCATAGAGAAAATGCTCTTGCCTAGCAAAAACTGAAAAACCAAGCAAAAGGACCCTCAATGATAGGCAAGTTGAAACCACAATTATCAGTATGTAAACTCGTCTCTGCAACACCTTGTTGATGACTCTCACAACCATCCGCCTTCCCACCAATAACAGGTAAGCAGTTACAATGGCGGCAAACAATCCATGTAGTATTGTACAGAGCACAGGATAAATGCAAGCAATGACTGGTCGGCCTGATACAGTCAACAAAAGATACGAGCTGGTGAATTTTTCTGGTAATCTTGTCAGAATGTCATTCTTTCCTTGTCGAAGTTTTGGGGCCACCATGACAACAATAAGATTCAAGATGAAAATTGGGAAGCAATAAAGCAACACGTAACCAATGGTCTTCATGTTCCACCTCGAATTCAGTATCCCGGAGCCTCTCCATTGAAGGGATGCACGTAAGAGAAAAGTCATGGTTAAGAACAGACATGGCTCTGTGAAACCCAAATTTGATAGGATGTACAATTTGCACATGTCTTGCTGCCATTTTTGGCTTAGTGAACGAAAAATTCTACCCTCCTGCCTAAAGAAAGTCAATCGGATAACTTCAACGACACCCCAGCATATTCCAAGTGCAATAAAAATTATACGAACAGCCCAAGGCCTGTTAAAGTAACCAAGTCGGATAAAGCCTGAACTCTGAATACGAGCACGGAAGTACGAGTAAATTATGCAAAACAGACCCAGAAGTACCAGGATAACCACTAGGCAAATTGTTACCACACCGAGTGCATCGACGATAAGACTGGTCAGGGGCATTACCCGCAGCACAAATTCCACGCATGCTCTCTGCCAGCATGGAGACAGAAAATGGGCCTATGATAAAGGCAAGGCTCCCTTCTCAATCCAAGATTGAGCAACCCTGGCAGCATCAAGAGGCATAAAATCTTCTGAACTGACCAATACAATTACACCAGAATCCCCTTCAGCACTAGATCCCAGATGTTCTGATATACTTCGTACTCAGGAGAGAAGACATCCGATATAGAGGAATTAGTAAAGCTGCTATTATCCTGATCAAATCTTCTCAACTATCCAAATTATAATGCCTGAACATAAGGAATCATAAAAAAGTATCAGATGGCATTCAATTAAAAGCAGACCATAGAAACAACAAGATTGAGAATGAAAAATTTTCTTTCAGAGTTTCAGGACAATTACAAACGTAATGGGGTTAACTATACATGGGATGACATATGAGTATCAACATTCAGGTGACAACTCGCAACAAATATAATATAACCACACCATGGTGCTACTCCTAGTTTACAAAATTGGGTTAACAATCGTTTTTATTGATAAGTCTGGCAAAATTAATTGCATGATCATACCAAGACACTGAGCAGCCACTATGACCATGCTCAAAGCTTTCGAGGTTTTACCAAACAAACACAATTGAAGTATCCATTTGTTACATCGTATAATGGCCTATGTCATAACACACAAGTGAAACCCAAATGAAGATTCACACTCGGGTTTGCATGCAGATCCACACTCGCACAATTGATAAAGAGCTTCCTAAATGTGCACTCGAAAGCACGTGCAAGCACACACCCACACACAAATAGACAGAGAGAGAGAGAGGGAAGAAAGAGTTTCAACCCATCATATAAATGACAAACCCATTCATCAATCATCTCTCTCTACTGTGAAGTCGACATTGAAGAGTATGCTGCAAGGAAAAGTACGAGTGGGAAGGACATTGTAATTGGAGAAATAATTAGGAATATGTCAGGACAAAAGACCAAGGAAAAATCTGAAGTCCTATCATATAAAACAACGAGGTACGGAAGTTGTGAGCCTGATCTATCTATGCCATGAATCTATGATATTGGATTGGGAGAGTCTTGCTTCATTATAGGTGGCACATGACATTGAAAGCATGAAGGGACAAATTATGGCTTGTTATCAACAGCTAAATGCATAGAATGGAGAATCATCTTTCTATCTGGCAAGAGGCATAGAGCAGACATGTAATCAGAGACAATCGAGGAGTAAACTCCAGATGTGATCAGAAGCAATACCTGAAGATACTAAGTAGACAGCTTTTAACGTAACACTCACAAACCTTGCAATTAGTCGCCATCTAAATGGCTGTGTAGATTCAGTCATGCAAGAAAGGTGGGATCTTCGAGAGAAGGAAAGCCTAGCAACTCTTACAACCCCCGGCCCAAAAAAATCATGCAGCTCGGTAGAATGCAAATGCCAGGGGTTCAAATCCTGTCATCCCTACATCAATGTCCTACAGCTGACGGTCTGAAATGTATGAAATTACAAAAGAAATCCTTGGTAATTTCTTATTAACTATGAGGGAGCTCTAGCAGTCACTCAATCCCCAAAGCCTATGACTAAATCCTTATAATTTCTTATTAATCACAAGGAGAGCTCTAGCAGTCACCATTCCCCAGAGCCTAGAGGCCAGATATGCAAGAAAAACTTAATCATTGTCATATCTTAAAGCTCTAATTTGAAGTGTTCCTTGGGTTGAAGGACAATAATGTTTTCCTTTTTCAAAATGAATAAGCAAGGAATTAGAAGCCAAATAAACTTACAGGCTCCTCCCACATTCCATCATCAAGCTCTCACAAGTCTCAAAATTTAGTATACATCTGAACCTGAACCACTCTCATGACAAATCCTACTCCCCAATGTCCAGTCGTAGCAAGTAAACCCGACTCAAGCTCCAACCAACAGCCCCCTTCCACGCTCATACAAGTCATATGATGTAACCATCCATCAATGTATATTGCACCACCCCTTTAAACTCATACTAACAACAAAGCCCCAGAACTTAAAAATTTGCACATAACATCCCCATAAACTCACAGCACCAGGTCTAATTCCATTCAATTCATCACACCCCTTTCTTTCCAACACAGAATACCGACAAAAAACTCCACAATTTCAACAATTCCATCAAATCCCAACCTATGAAAACTAACAATTGTGCACAAATGAAAAAGAGCCCCAAATAAACAACTGAAAACAACACCCAGATCAGCGAAGAGCGTTCAAACATAAAAGTATACCAATCAAATTGAGACACACAAATTTCTGAAGAAAAAAACAAAACCCTAGCATCAGACATTGGTCGAAACAAATCAAATTTTCAGTAATGGAAAAAAATTTATCAGATCGAGGCTTGAATAATACCTGAGTTGCTCCTTTTTCCGATCCACCAAGGGCTCGTCTTGTTCCCCTTTTTAGTCAGAAAACACCGGTAGAGAAAGAAAGAGAGAGAAGGGAGATGGAGAAGCTGGAGAAGGAGAGAGAGAAAGAAGAGTGGGAACAAAACGGGAGGACGAAAAAAAGGGCAGAGAGAGGGAGAGAGAGAGAGAGGAGGAAGAAGGGGTGAGGGGGGACTTGGTTGATGACAGGCTGTCTCCAGCTGTTTCCTCCTTGGTTCCGAACTAAACCGGTGTGGACTTTTACGAACCGGACTGGCCGCTTCGGACCACTGCCTCGGTGAAGCCGAACCTATATGGGCCTTTTTGTCATTTCACGCTCTCCCAGGTTGTCTTTTTGTACCGCACCTCCAATGAATGCCTTCCACGTGTAATTTGCTTCGGTCTTGCCCAATACAGGTCCACGAACTGAAATCCGTTAATTGGTTGAATTGAAGCTTCAATGTTTTTCTCATTTGTTGAAAAAATCTATAAATATTTAGGAAAAAAATTAATTAATTTAAAAGTTATTAATGTTCTTGCTAGAAAGATCAGGTAGATTCAAGTGATTTTGCATTTATTTCCTCTAAATAAACTCTCAGGTTGAGTATTTGTGGATTTAAAAAAATTACATTAAGATAATATCACCTCCTATTATATGTCAAATAGTATTAGTAGCTTAATTTTGGCTATGTGAAATATCATAAAACCAACAAAATATTTTCATGAAATATAATTTCACCAAAAATAAAGTAATAAAATTATTTGGTGGTTACAATAAAATTATTTTTACGTGGATGCGGTTGACTTAATCGATAAGATTTATAAAATTATTATTAAAAATATTGGTTCGAATTTCGATTACATTGGCCTTTTATACCTTGTTTATACAAAAAAAAAAAAAAAGTCAAATTTGTAGTTAGACCAAATATTGTCAAATTTTTCCTCTGTTTATCTTTGTTCTATCTTACAAAAAGGATATGGGAGCGAGAGTTGAGAATTAAAATAAACAGGAGAAGAGACTCATGTCTCTAAGCCTATACCTGCAATGCAATTTTATTATAAGTTGTGGGTCGATAGTAAATTAGTAATATTTACTAAATACTCAATTTATAAGTGAGTTTTATTTTTACATTTTCAAGTTTGGTTTGGCCCCTTTCTCAAATGCTTATTGTGTTTTCTTTCTATTTAAATTTATTAAAATTTACTTTTAATTGATAAATAAATAATTATTTTAATGCGAATTTCACTTTGGTAGAGATTAAAAATTTAAATAACAAAAAACGAGAGGGAAAAAAAGTATTTGACTTTCTGTTTTAGCGTTGGGCGGTCGGGTCCAGGGCCCAGACAAGGCCCGTTACATTATAAAAGTCCGGAAGAAAAAGAAAACAAAAATAAAAACATGCCCGGGGGAGAACAAAATTGTAATACGGGTTTACGATCCGATTTCTTCAATTCGGATCCAGTCATCCAGCGGCAAAAATGGGCTTTAATGGGGATCCGAACTAAAAGCCACTCTCTCTCTCTCTCTCTCTCTCTGGAATTGTTAGGGTGGCTTCAATTAGGGTTCTTGTCATTGGTATAGGATTGGAGAAATCTCACCTCAACGTTGAAAATTTTAGATTTTAGTGCTTTATTATGGGTTTTGAAGCCATAAAGCAATTTTAGATGCAATTGATTTGAATTAGGGTTTTCTTACTTAATAAGATATGGCTCGAAGCGTTTCGCGCTCGCCTTCTTACCGGCGGCGATACTCTCCATCGCCGGTCGGTCACCGCCATAGCCGCCGTAGCAGGAGAGATCGGAGCCGCTCCCCGTATAGCCGGTAACTTTGCTAACGCCCTTTTTATAGTTAAATTTGTGTTCCAGTGATATGACTATCTCCATTGTTTAGGTGGTGCTCTTGGATTTTAGGTTTTAGGCAGTTTTGGGCTGATTTTGATTGCCAGTGTGAACTGACCTTAGATTAGTTCATGTAGATTTGGCTATCCAAGATTGTTGTCTAAAACAATTAGAAATTGTTGGGCAGGTTCAAGAACTTTTTTCATTTTTAAATAGATTCTTTGCGGTGTATTTTCGAAGCACACTTAAGGGGACTTTCGAGTTTAGCCCCCGGGGAGGGGGAGGAAGCTGGAGAAATGTTCTTTGCTAAGCATCTGAACTGGGAAACTATGTTACTTATTTGGGAAATCCTCGTCTGTCACAAGTAATTCTTAGATGGGCAGGGCGCAAAAGGGCTGCCGGGACGGTTAGGCTGAGCTCCAAACTGCATGCTGCCAATGCAGAAGGCCACTAGGTGGAGCTTGAAGTTCGAAGTTGTGGTTATTTTTTTGGAACAGTCCTGCTTTCATCAATTCATGCTGTGCTCTGTGCCTTATTTGTACTGATGATATGTTGAAACTAAATCACTGCTTGTTGAGTTCATCTAGTTAGATTTTGGCGAAGGAAAAGACCTCTCTATAAATGTGGAGCTTGTTGGTTTAGCATATAGTTATAGTTGCATTTACTTTAAATGAGATTGGATGTTCCAGCATTTTTCTCCCTTTCATGTCTGACTGTGCATGCGTTGTTGATTTATCCTGATAGAAACATGTGTTTGATTCAACAAAATGGATGGTTTTATAATGAAAAGTGGTAAATCAAAAAGGATGGTTTTATATGAAAACTGGCAATAGAGTTTTTGCTGGCAGATGTCCTCATGTACAAGAGAACTAAGTTCTAGTGTGATAAGCGAGTTCTATTTGTAGTAGCCATAAAGATGTGTCTTTGTATGGTCAGTATATTATTTTTTTTTTTTGGGATAAGGCACAGTTAGAAGGATGCATGGTTTATCGCTAACCTTTTGTCTTTGTTTAGTTACTGTTTGACTAGTGAGTGTCAAAACAAAATTAATATACCAAATTTTGGGAAAGTAAAAAGATCGAATTTAAGAGAGTGGTATCTATTTCAGTGTGACATGAGCTCAGTGTTATCTTGTGTAGACGGAGAAGCCGCTCTATTTCCCCACGCCGTCGTAGAAGCCGTTCTCCTGCAAGGCGTCGTAAAGCCGTTCTCCAACTCCCCGTCGTCACAGGAAGAGAAGAAGCCGGAGTTCATCATTGTCTCCTTCACGTAAGTCCCGCAGTCCAAGTGTTGCATCACTCGAGCGCAAAGATGCCATTCAGAAACAGAAAAAGGAAGAAGAAGAAAAGAAAAGGTACTTGCAAATAATGCTTCTTTAGCATACTCCTGATGGGTATCCTCACATCAGGTTTCGGCCGGCATCCCTTTTTTGTATCACATCTAGATACAGTTGCAACAACACAATCTAAGTGGGGCAAGGAGATCCAGATGTATAAGATCTAGGGGTGAGGAAGACCAGGTACTTGGTTCTTTTTCTGGAACCAGTCCCGCCTTCAAGGAATTTGGAACGGTGGGACTGGGTCTAGGTCCAGGTACCCGGTTTGAAATTGATAACTTTATGATTTTTTGAATTTTATTTATTTATTTTGGGCCTAGCATCAACCCTTACCCCTTGGAATACATCAACAATCAAAGCATATATGAAGTCTCAATACCGCACATTAACATGACATAGGAGCAAAGTTTGGGGAACATAACAAATACCAAATTACAGGTTTTCGTTCTTAAAACGTTAAAATAAACACAAATTCAAACCCGGACACATGTAATCTCTAACTAGGGTTCAACGTGGTAGAACAGGTTCCTTACCATGCCGATTGTGACTAACCTGACATATGTGATCTCTGACTAGGATTCAACATGAAGTAGAACTGAAACTGCTGGAGGAGGAGACTGCAAAAAGGATTGAAGAAGCTATACGTAAGAATGTTGATGAAAAGCTTAATTCTGAAGAAGTTAATTTAGAAATTGAAAGGCGCATAGTTGAAGGTCGGAAGAAATTATTTGATGATGTAGCTGCCCAGCTTCGGAGAGAGAAGGAGAGTGCTCTCATGGAGGCAAGGCAGAAGGAGGTGAGATACGTTACATTTGCTTTTCTTTTGTCTTTGGATTGTCTCAGCTTGCACCCCTTTCTCATGCTGCTAGTAAGTTAAATTTGAATAGCATGTATGAGATGATAACATCTCTGAAGTCTTAAATCATGGTCATTCTCTTGGAAGAGTGCTTTGTGGGCATTCAGTTAGGCTGTAAAAACCATATTTAAGAAATTGAAACTGCATTACACTTGTTTTTCCTCTAGTCTATTCTAACTGTTTTGTGATATCTTGTTGGTTAGTTTCCTCTTTCTGAATGAAGTTTTATTTTAACCTGGTGCACTATTCATTTTCAAAATGAAAATGTGAATGAGCCAGTAAGAAGTGATGGTCATCAATGATGCAAGCAGACTATATAGATGATCTAGGGTTAAGAAGGTTATTAAAACACATATTTTAGCATTTGAAAGTATCCCTAACCCCCCTTAAAAAAATCTATACATTATTGCAGATTAAAGCTAAATGTTTCATTGAACTACACCCAATTTCTTTAGTTTTGTAGTAGGCAGTTCATACCTTTCCAATGTTACATCCAACATAAAAACCTTTCAGAGGTTATGGCTGAGTATGTCCAAGCCCCATACTTCACCCTAGGGAAGACTATAGGTTTGTTAGGTAATTAATCTTAATTTGAGTTCTTCTGCTATAGTTTCATTTAAAAAGCTCAAGCTATAAGGAGTTAATTACTGCTTTTGTGCTTTGGTTTCTCTGTATCACTACAATCTGAATTTTTATATGACCACCGGCATTGTGAACGTCAAAGGGACCAAAATATTTGCGTTTCAACCAAGCTTAGTTTAAAAAACTCAAGGTGCACGAAGGTTCCTGGGATCTGGGGTGCGGGTATTTTGAAAAGAGGCGCACTTAGTAAAAAATGCTTGAAATTCATTACCAGATGATAATTTTTGATGAATAAGCTGGATTATGGCATCGAATAAGTGATTAGATAGCATTATAACTAACAAAAATACCACAAGAGTCATAGATTGTAATAATACCGCTACGATTTTCACAAAAAAAGCAGAAAAAAGAAAAAATAGCCCAAACACAAAATCTGAAAGTTAATATTGATAGAGTTTGAGAGACAATCAACGCAAAATTTATGCCCCAGTGTCAATTAATTATCCTCATACTCAGGTACTCTTGCACAATTTATCAAATTTGAGTGAAAATTTTCAAATATCTAACTGTTGTACTCTTGAGGCATGCGAGGCGCGACTGTGCCTTGGCTGAGGCGCTCCCTCCCCATTCTTTTTGGAAGGGCTGGGATTGACCCCGTGCTATGTGCAAGTGGGTGGGCTTTGAGCTTTTATGCCCCCAGAGTGCGCTTTTAAACTAAGCAACCAAGAAAGAGCCCCAGAAGATTTTTTTGGGGGCAGGGAGTATAAATTTACTACTTTGTTCCCCGCTGGATCCTCACAGAAGTGAAATTTGATCAGTTACTAGACTACTATAACAGATGCTTCCCCCTCCCCCCGGCAAACCAACCAAAAAAAAAAAAAAAACAGGAACACATTTTTTAAAATGGTTGGGGCGTTTTACCCTTCAACACTAGCTTTTCACAAATTATAGGTAGCAGTTTGTTCTAAATTGTAAAAGGTTCTTATTTTTCAATTTGATGTATGCACTATAGGAGCAAGCACGAAGGGAGAGAGAAGAGCTTGATAAGATGCTTGAAGAGAACAGGAGGAGGGTAGAAGAAGCTCAGAGAAAAGAAGCTCTAGAACTCCAGAGGAAACTTGAGGAACGCCAAAGGGAACTGGAGTTGATACAACGACAAAAGGAAGAAGCTGCTAGAAGAAAGAAACTTGAAGAGGAAGAAGAACGGGCCAATCGGATACTTTTGGGTAAAAATAAAGCTCCAACAAAACCATCTTCTGCTGTAGGCATATAACGTTGATGATTGACATTTTAATTCCACATGACATGTTTAGAACAAGTGAAAGCTTTCAGCTCAGTAGCAAAATGATGCCCTTCCAAGATTAGGCCAATGAGGGTAATTTCTTGTGAAGGTTTTGGCTTAAAATTTTAATGGTCATGTGTCATGAAGATTTGTTTCGGTGTAGTTCACAACTCTGCTGTGGAATGTATTCTTCTATCATGTTTGCTTCATTCACATGGTAGAGTTGGTCGAGCTGTGCGAGTGCATGGGGATGGGGGTGTTCATTTTCGGTAATTTTAGCCGTTTGTATATTTTCTGGCCTAGTTTTTCAGGTTTGTTTGCGCGGGACAGTTTCTTTTTAGAAGCTATGTTTACAGGATACTGTCTAATGTGGGTAGTTGTTTTATAGGATTTTGTTGTCAGGTTTCAATAAATTGGGGTCGTAAATTTATTGTTTTCTTGTACCTTATTTATCTCAGTTTTGAGATTTGTCAATGATTAAAAAAAAAAAATCAGTATATTTTTTCTATTTATACTGTTTTGAATTTTTGGCTGACAAGTCATTAATGATTACCTGTTTTAGTTCTAGACTAGGTGAGACTACCATAGTCCATGAAGTGGTTTAACTACGATGGAGCATTTATGCTGGTGAGGGTGATTGAGAATCTTCGTATATTTGGACTTCTTTGCTCTTCAATTTTGATTTTTAATTCCAAGATTTCCCTTTTTAGTTCATATAAATTATACCATTGATCTAAGTTTATAGATGTGGAATTTTATTTTAATTTTTTAAAATTTACTTCCTATTTTCATAATCTCTCTTTCCAAATAAGATTAAATTTCTCTCTCAAGTTGTTTCATGTCATTGGGTTCATAAATTCGGGTCCATAATATAAGTATTGATATTCAAGTCTCGTTTGAATTTGAAGCATATTAAGCACGGGAGATTAAGACATATTCTTTTCAACTTATTATCAATATTATGTAAGATTTAGTTGTTTTTCAACGCCATCTATACTTATCATAACTTTCTAATTTTATTTTCTTAACCAATCTAACATTCATCACCACACTATAAATTGAAAAGATTATATAGGCCTAAGGCCCCTAAATAAATATATTGTTTTTCATTGAATTTTGCATAAAAAGTGTAATTAGGTTTACAATAAATGCTAACTAATTTGAGACAAACTTGTATTTTCTCCCATACTAAGGTGAAAAAACTAACTTACCAAGATCTTCATCTATTTTTGGCAACCTAGTCACCCAATTTAACATCAATTATCAACCAACCAATTTACAACTTAAACTCCACCTTATACCAAAACTAATGAATTGATGTACATTTGTTAAACTTATTATTTACTAACTTAGTTTGAACTTTGATACCTATGTACTAACACGATTTGACTTTTGATACGACGAACAATAACAATTAAAAATTTATATTTACTAGCTTAATTCACTTTTGTTAAGATAAATACCAATAATAAAAACAACTCGCATCCTAAGTATTTTGAAATTTATATTACTATTAAACATAAAATTATACGTGGAGGATTTTATTTTTCCATTTTTATTCCAAATAAATGCTTGACAAGTGATGACAAATGAGTTTTGTGAAAATAAAATATTTAACCGACAACATCAATCAAAATCAGTAAGAGAAAAAAGATAAAATTTGGTACATCGAGGAGATAAAAAAAGTTGAATATGACCGAGAGATAGTGATGTATACAAGGCCAATGCTTCAAACCTAATCAAACAAAAAAAAATTGTCATGGGGAAAAAAAAAACACAATGCTTGGATACCAAACAATGTAATCTATGTATATATAACCAAAAGATGGAGAGATATTCTACCTTTAGGGAAAGGAATTAGCCCACCTACCTCAAGCCTTAACCCCATTTTCCTCATTCACTCAATCATCATATATTATAAAAATATTTAATAATAAATAATATCCAAGCTAAGGCTATTCTTCTTATTTTTATGTGGAATGTTGTTTCAGCAAAGCAACCATGATACATATTGTGGGACCAAGCTCTCAAGTAAGAGTCCATTTTACTGCTCAAAAAATTATTTCCATCAATTAATTATCATTTCTCAATGTATGAGATTGACATTCTCAGTCATAAATGGTCTATCTTCCTAAAAATTATACAATATTTGAAGTCTAAATATGTCTTATCAATTAATTTGTTACGTTATGATTTTAGACAGTCAAATGAAGATTTTAGTTCGATATCAAAACCACGTATTGTATAGTATTGATTATTATTATATTCATAAAAACGTTATGAATCAGAATTTTGGCATGTATTATTATATTTGGCTAAAGACATATAATATAATATTTAGAAATACCATTCTTTAATATTAAAGTTACGGCCCACTCTTTGTAAATTTTGTTATATATATATATATATATATATATATATATATATATATATATATATATATATATATATATATATATATATATATATATATATATATCGTAAGCTTAAAATGCGGAAAAATGAAAAAAAAAAGTTAATAGTTCTAGACGAAGAGGCCATTTATTGAGAAAGTAATCAAAACTAGTTGAGAATTGAGATAATTGAGTGGATATATAGTTGCACGATCTTATTCTTTAGTCTCATTTTCCCCAACCACCAAACCCTAATCACATCATACCCCCATCTAAAACCTCCAAAATTCCCTGTTAGCTCTTCTACTTATTAACCAAAATCCCAAAAATTCTTCTTGATTACTTGTCTAATTTTCCTTTGCTCTTGTTGGTTTTCTTGTTGCCCTAGTCATCTCGTCTCCTAGAATATAGTTCCTTCCTCAATTTTCTCTCCTCTATCTTCGTTTTGGAAGTTACACTCACATCTACACTTTATAATCCCCCTCCCCCACCCCCCACACACACGCAAAAATAAGGGAAACCATAGAAATTAGTAGCACAACTTTCATAGTTTCACCTACTTGAACTTTGGAAAATGAGCTCTTATGTGCTCAAGGCTACTTTACTTTCATTAGCTCTTGTACTATACTTCTCTGCTAAACCAGCACATTCCACCTCTAGGAAAGCCCTTGATCTTGCAAAACCCACCCGGATAGGCTTTCGGGTTGCTCTCAAGCACATCGATCATGGGTCAAATTTCACCAAATTGGAGCGGGTCCAACGCGGTATCAGGCGGGGTCACATAGGCTCCAAAGGTTGAATGCAATGCTCTTGGATTCAAGCCGAGCCTCGTTTGATGTGGAGTCCAAAGTTCACCCTGGTAATGGCGAGTTCTTAATGAACATTGCTATTGGGACCCCACCTAACCCGTATTCGGCCATAATGGATACGGGTAGTGACTTGATTTGGACCCAATGTCAACCTTGCCAAGAGTGTTTTGATCAATCCATACCGATATTTAATCCCCAAAAGTCCTCCACTTTCTCTCCGCTAGCTTGCTCTAACCAACTTTGTCAAGTCCTCCCTACATCCACATGTGACAATGGTTGTCAATACCTATACACATATGGGGACTACTCTTCCACCCGGGGCATCCTGGCGACCGATACCTTTACGTTCGGGTCAGGCTCCGACAAGGTCTCGGTTCCAAAGGTTGGCTTCGGCTGTGGTGAAGACAACGAGGGCGACGGGTTCAGCCAGGGTGCAGGCCTAGTTGGGTTGGGTCGAGGCCCATTATCCCTAGTTTCTCAACTAGATGAGCCCAAATTTTCCTATTGCCTAACCTCAATTGATGGGTCCAAATCTAGCACCCTTTTGATGGGATCCCTAGCAAGTGCCAACTCCTCACTGTCAAATTACAACCTAGATAAATCAACAATACCCACAATGACCACACCATTACTCAAGAACCCATCTCAACCCTCCTTCTATTACCTTAACCTTGAAGGCATTAGCGTGGGACCCACACGCCTTCCCATTAAAGAAGACACATTTTCCCTAAATGATGATGGGAGTGGAGGCTTGATCATAGACTCAGGAACCACAATCACCTACTTAGAGCAAAGTTCATTTGAGCTCCTCAAGAAGGAGTTCACCTCCCAAATGAAGCTCCCATTGGATAAATCGCGCTCCACAGGGCTCGATCTATGCTTCAAAATGCCAAAGGATACATCAAATATAGAGGTACCCAAATTGGTTTTTCACTTCAAGGGGGCAGATTTGGACTTGCCTAGTGAAAATTACATGATTGGGGACACAGATATGGGCATACTGTGCTTGGCAATGGGAGCATCAAGTGGGATGTCCATCTTTGGGAATGTTCAACAGCAGAATTTGATGGTAGTTCATGATCTAGCCAAGGAGACCTTGTCCTTCATTCCCACTCAATGTGATGGACTATGAACATGATTATATGTCATCATGACCATGTAATTATGAGTTTAAAATTAGTTAACTTTGTGAATTTTAAGTTTGTTTTAGTTGTAGTGTATGTTTCTGGTTAGATAATTTGCTTGCTTCAATTATATGCAAACTTGTTTTTATGGAGTTTAAATTAGGTTGGATTGGATTTATGTCAATGCAATACCACTTTCTTTCTTTGCATTCATATTCATCAAATTAAGAACAATGCCACAATGTCATACCTGACTTTTTTTTTTTTTTGATAACCAGACGAGATACAAAGATAATATACGACTAACATTAAAGAGAATATATCATATTAAGTCTAAGTGTCTAAGGCCTTTAAAGTTTTATACATTCATGTTATTTTTGATATGTTAATTGGGATTGCATGAAGACGAATGAAAAATCAAATCCAAAATGTATATACAAGTACACAAAAAAAATAATGTATGTGCTACAGGAAGTAAAAATCACTCACTGCTATAAAGAAGCCAATTAGGTGATTGCTAAACTAGCTAATCTAGGTTTAAACATGAGTCTAAGATATCATTTTTTCGAAACTCCAATTAGTGATGTGATGGAGTTGTTTTTTACGGACAATGTAGGTGCCGGCTTGACCTAAATTTCTTAGAAATAATACAATTGCTTCTTAGGGGCTAAGCCCCTCTCTGCACCAAATAAAAAGTAAAAAAATAATCACACAAAAGAAATGAAGTAGGTAACGAAAAAAAAAAGTAATTTGTTTAGACCACCAAATAGGGTCCTTAAAGAATAACTTAGTGGATATTTGTTTCAACTTTTAGGTCATATTAATTGTTCTCATTTTGTTAGTAAATATTCATGCCAATGACATAGACATTATATTTGTGAACTCCCTATTCCCAAAAGGAAAAAGAAAGTATGCATATAGAAATGTAAAAGAATATGTTAAAAGTGAGTGATGTGGAGGTTGAACTATATCAAGTTGCTTTAAAACTAAAATTATTTTAAAATTTTATTGTCCGACATTTTAACCTAATTTTTTTAATGAAAAAGTATAGATTATTAGAATCAAATTTGACCTGATTTTTTATTCGAACATTAACTGTCACCTAATTTTAAATTCGGAAAAGAGATTGTGATTGGACTTTTTTCCTTATGAGTTAAATAAATTTGAGTAATTGAATGAGTGGTATTTTTGCCCGCACTAGAACATTTGAGGTTGGTTTTGGTGGGTTGGGGGTTGGTCGAAATCCAGGTTAGGTGGGCTGGTTGAGTTTTTGCTTTTTTCAATTTCATTGTTTTTTTTTTTGTGTGGATTCAATTTCATTGTTGTATTTGTGTATTCCATTTTGACCAAATCGCATCGACAGCGACAGAAACCATTGAACTGGAGAGAGACAGAGAGTGGGAGAGAGACAGAGAGCATACGACGCCCTCTGCGATTTGCCGCCGGTCACAGTAAGCTCTCTCTCTCTCTCTCTCTCTCTGCATTTGCATTCTTTGTTGTGTCTCAATGCAGAAAACTTACCGCCTTTCCCACCCACCTCCCCCTTCTTGATTACACTGCTGATCTTTTATTATCAGGGCTTCTAAGTGCAATTCCAACCCTAGATGCAAAAAGCTTATTTTGGCATGAAATTCACTATTTCTGTCACAATTTGAGATGTGATACTATCAGGGTTTTATTTTAAAAAGTTCATAAATTTTTCTTAGGAGTTGCATGTTAACACAAGTACTGGACTATGAATTTCATAGGGAAGATATAGGAAATTGATGCTGACGGAAAATTTGATGATCAGACTGAACAGGAAATCCCTTTATTTTTGGTGGGCAATTTAAATAGCATTGATCACACTTTTTTAACCTTTACATGATTGTCAATTTAAACTAGACTCTTCATTCTGCCTCATGTACCCATGTTGTGTATAGTGTGTCAGGTAACCGAAATTCTTACATAGGTTTGGCCGAATCTGGGCATTACTAATTGTGATCTTGGGCTGTAATAATTTTTTTCTGCTTGTGGGGCTAAGAATGCCTCAAAAGTGCCACTTTATGCCTTTGATTATTGATTCGTTTAGGTTCGTATGCATACCTAATCACTGCCTTATTTCTTTATTTTACAGAAGCTACACTTGATACTCTTTTGGGCAATAGTTGACTCAAAGAGGGTGTGAAATCAGAAATGGCGGCTATGAGTTTGGTGAAGCTAAATGGAGCCTCTTCACAATGGATGGGACAACAATCCTTCAATCAACACAGTGGATCCCCATCCCTCTTTGCAACTCGTCGAGTTTCCATCCCAATCCATGCCAGTACCAGTTCGTATGCTGATGAGTTAGTGAAAACCGCTGTAAGTTGTTTTCCCTCTCGTGCTTCTAGGTTTCTGCTTATGGATGATCTTTTGTGTGATCTGGACTGACTCCTGTGTTAAAGTTTCTGGGGATCATTTTTAGACATCTGTAGCAGTTACAACTTGCTTGAAATTCCATGTGTAATACTGAATCTATGATGCTTTGAGTGTTATTGAGGTGTTAAAAGGGACTTGCTCCTCGGTTATTGCTGTACTTTCTAAATTTGATTTGATGATTATACTGTTGATTGTTCAGATATGAAGTTTCTAGGCTTGTTCCCCTGTTTCCTTAGCTTCAAATGATATCTTTCTTTTACATAGTTGGCTACATGTCCCTCCAATAGCTCCTTTCCAACTCCACTTTGATATCATCAATTTTCCCCATTCTATTAGTGTCATAATATCTGCATTTTACCCCCAGTTCAAGTTTATATTTCCTTTACTGGTTTCATAATCTTTGTTGAGTGGCAATGCTCTCTATTCTTTATGCCTGTAGTTTTTTCATTGTTCAGCCATATATTTTCTCTATTCATTCGGTTTGCAAAATAGCTTGTGATTCCCTATCTGGTTCATGGTTTTCTCGAGGCTTCTTAAGTTACCATTTATGAGATGCTAAACTGCATGATTATTCTTGTAGCAGTCTTGTCTTCAATTTGACTGCTTTTGGTTGCTGTTGGACTGCAGAAATCCATTGCATCTCCTGGACGCGGTATCCTTGCTATTGATGAATCTAATGCAACTTGTGGGAAGAGGTTGGCATCCATTGGTTTGGATAACACAGAAGCCAACCGCCAAGCATACAGGCAGCTTCTGCTTACAACTCCTGGTCTGGGTGAATATATTTCAGGTGCCATTCTGTTTGAGGAAACACTTTACCAGTCTACAACAGATGGGAAGAGATTTGTTGACTGTCTACGTGATGAGAGTATCGTGCCTGGCATCAAAGTTGACAAGGTGTGATGGTGTTGCTTTTGACTTCCACATTCACACAATTACACTGTATTAATGGCCTTAATATCTATTTGGCACTCTTCTTACTGTCCTCTCCCTCTTTTTCAGGGTTTATCTCCACTGCCAGGTTCAAATAATGAGTCCTGGTGCCAAGGTATAGATGGTTTGGCTTCAAGATCCGCAGATTACTATAAACAGGGTGCTCGTTTTGCCAAATGGTAAGCAATTTTTTTACATGTCTGAACCTGGATAATTTCGATATGAACTAGGATAAAAATATCTTTTGGCACTGTCACCCCTTTGGGCTGCAAATCCTATTTTTCTCTTAGTAATTTAAGTTTTATCTGTTTTCTGCTTCCTTTGGCGGATAACCATAGGCGTACAGTTGTTAGTGTTCCATGTGGACCTTCTGCCTTGGCTGTTAAGGAGGCTGCATGGGGACTTGCTCGTTATGCTGCTATCTCTCAGGTATACTGTTAAGATTCAATGTTTTCTTTTGAGCCTTTGAGTGAATTTTTTGTGGAGACATCAAAGTCTAGCATGAGGTAACTCTTACCTTGGTATATTTGAATGTCTTGTGATGAAATTATAGGAATGAATTGAGTACCAGGCTACCACATGCAATTTAAACATGATTTTGAGATATCAACCTTTTTTGTTACTACCCAAATCTGATAGCAATTGGTCTATGCGAGCATGAATGCAAGATTATTTTGTTACTTGCATGTTGTCAAGCTTCTGCAATATGAGTGATCTTATGGCAATTGGCAAATGTTGCCAGTTGCAAGTGGAGGATTACACATCGGCTTTATATCCATGAAATGCCATTGGAAAAATTGGGCATTGTTGCTGTTAATAAAGCGAACTCTCTATGCCTCTTGCAATTTTTTTAACATATAACGCATTGTTGATTGGGAGTTAAACTTTTGAACTATTTCGTTTAATGGTTTTCTTGCAGATAATACCCTCATCTGATTCGCGATAGCATCGTTATCAACTAATTTATAATCCCTCCATGGTTGATGTCCAGATTGACCTTTTCAAATATACCAACCATTATATCAGCTAGCTACCATCAAACCCAATGTCATTCCTATTTTAGACTTTTTGCATGTGAAATATTGTCAAACTAGTACAATGGTTGTATTGGGAAAAACCAAAATAGAAGGTGGGATAATCTAAGCGGGACAGGGGGATAATGTTTGACTTTTAGTTGATTTTTTTGGTCATAATGAGTAGATTGGTCACAACCATCCCTAATGCTCATCATGTTGATTCATCTTTTGTTTGTACTTGCATTGAATCAGGACAATGGTCTGGTGCCCATTGTTGAACCCGAGATCCTTCTTGATGGTGACCACCCAATTGAGAGGACTCTTGAAGTGGCAGAGCGGGTTTGGGCTGAAGTCTTCTACTACTTGGCTGAAAACAATGTTATGTTTGAAGGAATCCTTCTTAAGCCTAGCATGGTAACCCCAGGGGCTGAACACAAAGAGAAGGCTTCTTCAGAGACAATAGCCAACTATACACTCCAAATGCTTAGAAGGAGGGTACCTCCTGCTGTTCCTGGAATCATGGTATGTACTCTCTTTTTTTTTTAAGACATTCTTTTTGGATTTCGCTTCAAACTTTCTTGTTAATGTTTTGGTCCAGATCCTTGTTCAAAACAATGCACAGCCTGAATTGACTTGACCTAAACCTAATGAGTTCGCTGGGACGAAAGCTTACTTGGGTGTTGCATATGAAACTTAAGCTCATCCCTACACCCCCTAGTAATTGGGGGTTTCATTAATAAATAACCATATGCTATCATGTGACGGGCCCACCCACATTTTGAATTTGAGCATAGGCAGTGTAACATTTTGCCGAAAACTTCCTCCTAAAAAGCTTATCGCCAACATAGTGACAATCAGCTTCTGTTTAATTGCTGTCTTCCATAATAAGCTCATCCCTACTTTGTACTAAGTTATAGTTTCTGTTTTAGTTTGTATGTTGCCTAATAGTTTTAGGTTGTCTTGATGGTTGATTTCTGATCATGGTGAGGTTTAAAAAATAACACCAATTTGTTTCCTTGTTCTGTAGTTCTTGTCCGGAGGACAATCTGAAGTGCAAGCAACCGAAAACCTGAATGCGATGAATCAAAGCCCCAACCCATGGCACGTCTCTTTCTCATATGCCCGTGCTCTGCAAAACAGTGTGCTCAAGACATGGCAAGGGCGCCCGGAAAATGTAGAAGCAGCTCAGAAGGCTCTTTTGGTGCGTGCCAAGGCAAACTCCTCGCCCAGCTCGGGAAGTACACCGGCGAAGGGGAAAGTGAAGAAGCAAAGAAGGGAATGTTTGTCAAGGGCTACACTTACTAAGGGAGAATCTAGAGCTACATGTAATCCACTTTTGTTTGATGTTTTTGTTTCATTACCTGCCCCTTTAATCTTGGGTGTAGGATACTAATGTGATGTTGTTAGCCTTTTATATTATCAAACTAGCTATGGTGTTTGAAAAATTAGCCTCTTATGTGGGTTATAGTTTGAGGGTGTTAGTTATTTTAACTAGTAAAAGTTTGTGAGAGTTGATATTCGATATATTTGAGTTAAAATTTTTCTTATATTGGTCTTCGTGTTTTTTTATTTTATTTTGAGGGTGTCAGTTCTTTTAACCAGTAAAAGTTTGTGAGAGTTGATATTCAATATATTTGAGTTAAATTTTTCTTATATTGGTCCTTGTGTCCTTTTTTTTTTTTTTTTTTTTAGTTTGAAGGTGTCAGTTATCTCAACTAGAGTTAAAAATTTACATTGGTCTTCATGTTTTTTTTTTTGGGGGGATGTTAGGTGGAAGATTTTCTTATTCCAATTCCATAGATTGTGGGTCTTTCTCCCCCATCCCCAAAAAAAATTTTCATTTTCTAATTTAATTTAAATCCCTTGAAATTATATTTTATTCATATTTGATCTGCAAGTGAAACAAAACAATATCACCTAATTAATCTAATTTAAGTTAAATCAAATCGAAATAACAAAAGAAATATTGATTGTATCCTCCTTTTCCAAATGGCGGCAAAAAAGGTACATGTGGAGAAAAAATATTATCGACTGTAAGATATATCGAGAAAGAATCAAACATAAAATTTAATCTATATTTTTTGACTTGTTGATGTAATTTCTTTCAATAATCTTTTTGGTAGTATATATTTCATGCAATTGTAAGGAACTATAAGAAGCGATAAGGAATTATAGGTAGAAGCTGTAAGATAGTTATAAAGTTAATTATAAAAAGATGTAAAGAGTTATAAACAGACCATAAAAGTACAAGTTTATGCTAAATAGAATAAGGTCTTTTATCAATCTACATTGATCGAATTCAAAAATCTCAATTTTTCCGATAATACCATGCTTTGGTAGTACATATATAGTTAGCTAGACACCACCAATGATCCTCATATCTCTGTCTTTCTCTATGCTATTGTAGAAAGAAAATGGTTTTAGGAAAGAGATGAGATCAGCCATTTAAAGCCCACCTTGATTTGTCTTGCAATTTCAGTTCAATTTGGACAAGTTTTTCTGAGTCCACTACCCTCACTCACTCCTTTTGTGGTGATACCGTAGAAATACATGTACTTTCCTTCCGTACCTTCAAGATTGATGACGATTCTCACTCCTACTTTTGACTCATGTTTCAATTTATAGTACATCACTTTCCTCTTTTTTACCCTTTTTTAAAAAATAATTCTTGGGTTGAGAGATATTCATGCTTTACTTACTGTTATTATTGGTCTGACTGCTTTTTCATTAATTTATTAATGGAAATTAAGTAGTCTGTCTCTCTCACCTACCATGACTCCATGAGGAAGATAGGGGTGTCATGAAGATTTTGTCTTCTTTTTTTTTTTTTTGGGATTGAGAATAGGGTTAGATAGTCAAATCTCATAAAAGTACATGCTATGTGTACATGATGATAACATGACAAAGATCATACACATGTGGATTATTATATAGTAAGGTTGTTTTCTGTCCGATCATTTCAATAAAGGATCGATCGTTATAATGGTAAATGTTAATAATTGTTAATCATAATGGCTGGTAACATTGATAACACCGACGACCGTTAACTATTAACATCTTTAACTATTACCGTTAATTATAAACGCTGAAACCAACAGGGTTTAAGTCGGTTAAAATTGTGTAATTATATGTCCGTATTTTTCTTGCTTAAATAACTTGGAAGAGTTATAGGAGCTATGATTGAACTTCAATATGGTTTTTGATATCATTTTTATCTAAAGTTTTATCATTTGAATTTGATGTATCTATTTAAGTGTATGCATATTAAGAAGAGTATTGCTAGCAACAATTATTTATGCTTTCTCTTCTACTTTCACCTCACAACCCTAGCTACAAGACCCCTTCCACCTACGAACTCTTATCACCAATAAGATTGAGGTGCTTTATCATGGTATTTTACGAAGTAATTCAATATCATGCTCCTCTACGTCACACATATATATTTATATTTAAAATTACATATACGATAAATATACTTTAAAAAAATGTGTACATAACATCTGAGACTCGAAAACATGTGCTCCTCAATGTATGAAACAATTTGAATTGATATATCCTACAATTAAGCAAAATTCGATTTTTAAAAGTTGGATAATTATTTCAAGAAATTAATATACTAGACACTATTCTCCACAAGTATTGATATAGGTAAAATTTAAATCCAAAATTATACAAAAAATAGAAAATAAATGAATTTCTGTAAAAAAAAAAAAAGAAAAAAAAAAAGATGGGATGGCTGGAAAGAGAAAAGAGAAGAGAGGATGGGGTGTGATGCATGCCAACTCAGGCACCCACTTGTAAAGGTGTGGGCAATGGAATTAGCAGTTTTAACAACTAATGGGATGCACCAAGAGACAAACTTTGGGAGGATACATTCATTTTCATTACATTGGAGTTTGAGAGATAAAAAGAGCTCCCATGAAGTTGAGTTGAGCCAAATATCTTATTCTATATCTAATATGAAAAATGGCCCCTATCAAAAGTTAGAGAAAAGGAGCATATTAATTTCTCCTCGAAAAAGCAATTGCGGATTAGGACATGAATCGAATCCTATTAGAGACATCGGGATTATGAGATTAAAGTAGGTTATGAGATGAATATCGTGAAAAATGACTCTCTTATTCAATTTGATATTGAAGCTATAAAATGGTAAAAAGAAAAAGATTAATTCATGTGGACTTGCTTTCGATTTCGAAGGAGATTAGATTACTGCATATTTTGTCATGCCAAAAAAGGGGCGGAATTATTGTTGTTCATTCACATCAATATGTTAGATTCTTTGACATAATACAATGTAGTACTAAAAAACATAATTAAATGACAAAAAATTAACATTAATTAAACTACCAAATCCCAACTAAATTAAATTATATTTGTCATTCGAGTTACAGATTTGCAAATAGCGCAGCCCGATTTAGTTCACCCTTGTAATCCAACTTATATAATATCTAGTCAACTAATCAAAGAATTGACCTAAGTTTTAAGTCAAGTTTAATTCAAATAGGCCACCCATTTCACTATCACTATTTAAGTACCCTAAAGCAAAGGCAGTGGTAGTGGAGTGTCCTAAAAGAAAGGACCATTTTACTTCATGCCAAACCGCCAGTCATAATCCCCTAGGCCGTACCAACTAACACTCTCCCACGTATGACTTCCTTTTTTTATATATTCCCACCACATAAAATAATTAAAAATTCTTTTTAAAAAAATCAAATCATAGTCAAAATTATTCCTCCCTCCTATATAAATACCCTTCTTATGCACAATTCCTCACCAACCACCAACTCCAAATTCTCCCTCAACCCCATATCTTCTATTAAGAAGAATTTAAATCTCGTCTTTATTGATCTGTTTTTAGTTTCACAAGGATTTCAAGTTGATCCCGCCTTCCTCGATCGATATCATGAGTTCGGGTAAGGTGAAGAAGGGATTCCTAGTGGTGCAAGTGGGATTGTTAGAGGAGGAGATAGAGAATGAAGATGATCAACGGGAAGAGTTGCAAAGGTTTGTGATACCAATATGGTACCTATACCACCCCTTGTTTATTGGGCTATTGGACCGGGCCAGAGAGGTATATGGGTACCATGTTGATGGGCCGCTAAGGCTGCCTTGCTCCGTTGATGACTTCGCCCATCTCCGGTGGCGGATCGAGAGAGAAACCGGTGGAGGAGGTGGCGCCCGCCACCACCATCACCACCATAACCACCATATACTACACCAGTATTTTAGTCATGCGACGTCGTTTCGGACTTGTTAAGTGGGCTTAGCTGAAAGCGTACACCTCATAATTAGTACAAAACATCTGTCTTTTTGTTTCCTTTTCTTTTAGAGAGAGAGAGAGAGAGAGAGAGAGAGCACTGAGAGGCTTTCTATGTTTTTCGATCACAGTGAGCCTCTGGAGACATTAGAATGTAAATAGGACTCATTGGCAGAGCTTGAAAAATAAATTGAAAAATCTTATCACCTATTGAATTGAATTTTTAAGTGTTTTTGGAGATGAAAAGGGGAAGGTTTGAGCTTTACCTACTTTTCTCTTATATTTTTACAAAAAAAAAATGAAGTTATTTCAAAAGTAGATTTGTTGTCCAGTAATAGGATATTCATTTATGAACTAGCAATTGAAAAATGATTAAAATTGGATTAAAATTCATTGCCCTAAAGATTTGTCTATGTAAAAAAGAAAAACTTGAAAACATAAAAAACTATGAAACAAAAAGAATGTAAAACATAATAAACAAATTACTATTTTTCCTTTGTTCTAATCGGTTTCAGGTTTTAGTTTTGGATAATTTTTGGGAACCGAAACCATAATAGATTGAACCGGTTCCTCTTTTTTGGAACTAGAAGTGGAACCATTTGACCGGTCCGAATAGGTTTCAGGGTGCCCGAGAACCGTGCTCACATCTAGTAAATAATACAACACATCTTGATAATAACAAAAGTATTGGTTGAGGTGATAACGACCCAATGACGAAATTTTATTGAGACTTAATGGCCTTGATCCCCCAAGTTTTTTTCTGTTAAATATATGTCTGATATTTTCTTAAAATATATACAATGGCATTGTAGTAAAATCATTCCTAACCTAACAAAGAGTTTAGGGGTTTAAATCTTAGCCCCTAGATTTTTTACAATTTATGTATTTATAGTGATTATTCCGATAAATATAACACAAATTTGAATCTCGTATTTATTGAAAAGATTTCACCTTAAATATTCGTGGTTCCGAAAAAAAATAACCCCAGTCAACTTCAACAACAACCAAACAAAAAAAAACAACCCACCATTAATTCCACTTATTTGTAACTCCTTTCATAAGTTTATTATGGTTATGATTTGGCTTCTCAATCCTCAAGGCTGCTTTTTCCAGGCTTTCAAACTCCCCTAAAGCTAAGCAATAATACGTATCTTATACTAAGATACTCTTTAAATGTCTTATTTTAATCTAAATTACATGATCTTAAAGAACTAAATTTTTAGTAATTGTAATTTAATTATAGATTATAAAGTCTTACTATTCATCAGCTAAGTCAATGAGAACAAATAACATCCTAATCATATCAACTATGTCCACAAAAATGTATAGTTTATAATTCTGAAAAGTTATATATAAAAATATAATATTACATTTATTTATAAATTGAAACACCACTGTACTATTCAATGAAACCAATATTTTTCAATTCAACACTTGATAATATAGTTTTTAAGTCGGTACAATAATTAAGAGGTGTTTTGTATCAAAATATATATCATTTCACATTACTCGTACGTGAAAAGGCTATTATTAGCAACTATTGCTTATACTTTCTTTTGTACATTCTGTTCACATAACTTTAACTTTTACTGAAAAAATATTTGCAATTTCGTCAGCGTTATGAGAAGAAGGTAAAAGAGAAAGTATAAGCAATTGTTTGTTAGAAATTCTCTATTTGAAATAAAAATATCAATTGACAAAACCAACCAATTTTTAAGCTCATCAAACAAACTGTTTTTTTTTTTTTTTTGCATATATTTTTTTGATGTTGATTGATTGTAGCGTGACTCTTGAAACCATGAAATTATTAACCTTCTAACTTATTATCAACAATAAAAAAAAAAATTATTTTGGATATAATTTTTTAAAGGCTATGATTATAAAAGTTTCTAGAGTGCCATAATTATTATTTTACGACAACCTTTCAGCTTTAATCAAAGAGGCTTCTAAGAATCTTTGGAATCCTTTGAGTGGGAAAGATTTGCCCACCTTTTACCGTTAAGCCTTTAATAAATTAAATTGAACTGAATAAAAAAAAAAATGATTTTCAATCAGTTCAACTAATTTAAAAATATGTTAACGAAAAACCGAAGATTTATTTATTTGCATTGTTTTATGTTTTTAAGAAAATGCTTACGTGGACGGTTTTTAGGTTATTTCTTAACAAAGTTTTTTATCTTGGTTTTTCCTTCCCCTTAGCTTTTAGATCTCCTAATTAAAAAGTTTATTTTGTAAACCTAAAAATGATTAACCGATACAAAGAAATTTGGTTGTACCATTGTTTGCTATAATGCATAGTTTGATCATTTTGGTGAAATAAAAAATTTTCGGTTGAAATGTTTCTTCAACCGAACAATCGATTAACTAGTTCGCCACAAACCGGATAATTAATTATGCGTACCCCAACTATACATACGGTGTTCCATGAAACAATAATAATCTATTTTGTCTTCCCCCAAGGCAATTAATTTTTGAGCAGTTCAATCCCATTCTCTGTTCATCTAATGCATAATTTTTTTAAACAAAGAGGACTAATATTAATCAGCAATCAATAACATTACACATGTCTTTATCGGATCGTAGACAATATTTGCCCCTCCTTCCCTCTTCTAACAAAAGCTCGCGATTCCCCCAGCAAGGCATGCCATTGACTTTGTTGATAATTACCGCTCGCTGCACTCGCATGACCTTACCATGGCGCCCTTGCACCCTTCAAACCGGCACCCTCCAAGTCCGGGTTTTCTGAAGCTAAATTTCGACGAGGGTCATCTTGGTGATTCCTGGCGCGGTTGGGTATTTGTGGTACAGGACCATATGGGAGATATTGTCTTGGCCGGGGTTAAGCAAGGACGTGGCTTCTTAGGACCCGAGCTTGAAGAAGCCCGAACATGTCTGTTCGGTATTCCTTATGCTCGTGATGCAGGTTTTAATCAATTGGTGGTTGAAGGTGATTGCTTACACCTTGTCCACCGGTTAGAGACTTCTACCGTTGACAATAACCTAGTTGATTTTTTCATTCAAAACATTTTTTGCATTGCATCAAACTTTAATTATTTTGCTTGGTTTGTTAAAAGAAGGAGAAACCGGGTTAATCATGATTTAACCTATTTGCAACCCTACTTCTCTAGTAGTAGAATTTGGAAAGGCAACATCCCAAAAACATTATATCCAGGACGTTCAAAGATATGTACGAGTACATTAATTCCAACATAATATAGTCTTCCCCCCTCTTGATACAGTTGAAATAAACAAGCCAAGAGCATTTTTTTTTTAAATGAAGAATAAACATATTTGTCTTTGTTCAAGACCTTATTCTTTTTTAACGTACATGCAGCGCATGTCTTTAACTCAAATTATATAATCACATCATGACCCTCTCATGAAGAACTAAAATTACAAATAAACTTAAAATTTGAGCTGTCAAAATTTTTTCGGATTCGAAAAATTTAAGGTATGGTCATAATTTTTTTTGATAAAAGTTAGAGATTTTTTAAAATATATTTTTATCGTCTAAACTTAATTTAAGTTTGTCCAATTTCTTCAATTCAAAAAGGCCAAATTTTAAACAAAATATATATTTCATCGAAATTTTATACACTATTCCCAAAATAAACTCAAACCCGAATTTGCGACTGCTCACAAAGTCACAATGTACGACGGTGGGGCAGGTGTGGAACGAATCAAACAGAAACCGATGATGGAGGCCTATCAATGTACAGTTGCAACAGTACTAAAAAGCCTTTTTATCCAACAAAAAGCCCTATTAAGCCTTTTTTCTACATTTTTGGATTTTCATTATAATATAATGTTGTCAAATCTACATTTAACGTTGATAGAGATTTATATAGGTTGGTGGTTCTTGGACGTAACCACTCGATCATCGCAATCATACATCATTTTTTGTGGCTCGTGCTCTTCCCTGCTGAGTTGGTAACAAACTCAATTTATAATTGTACAAATTTTAGTATGAAGTACTGATTTGATACTATAGTCAATAGCTATATTTTGGGTTGGCGTTTTGTTTCAAATAACATGTTAATTATATCGAGATACAAAAGTATTAAGAGAAAATAGTAACTTTGTTTTAAAACATTATTGTAACATGTCTTCGGTGTTGTATGTAATTAGTCATATTGTAGGAAAAAAAATACTTAAATATGTCAAAGTGCTTATCGTTGAAACGTAAAGTGTTTTATTTATTGATAAGAATTTCGGATTTGTTATACCATTTTGCCTAATGTCATACACGATGTAACATTAAGAGAAAAGAATGATTGGATTGACAAAGCTATGATATTGATTACATAAAATTGAACCCTCTGTCTTATAATTGAATATAGGAAAAAAAACTCTAATAAATTAAACTGATACTTGATTCTTGATCT
The DNA here is from genome assembly GCA_021018815.1 of Talinum fruticosum. Taxonomy (NCBI): domain Eukaryota; kingdom Viridiplantae; phylum Streptophyta; class Magnoliopsida; order Caryophyllales; family Talinaceae; genus Talinum; species Talinum fruticosum. The sequence goes on along the minus strand of JAITYX010000002.1, from coordinate 5,014,263 downwards.
AGTAGATACTCCCTCAGATTCCTTACTGATATTTTTAAATCACAAATATTTTTTTCTAAATTAATTTTCTTATAAACTCATTAAATACAGTTTCAAACAATACCAAATTTATCATCTTTTAGTAATATTTTTAATTCTTAAAATATCTTTTTATTTAAAATGAAGGTTACGGGAAGTAATAATTCATTCACAAATATTCGTCATTTTACTTCCTTAGGCCCTATTCAACAAAATGAGTTGTTTGAGTAGCCAATACTTATTTATGTAGCGGATAAGCTGTTTAGCGAGATATATATTATAATTTAGTTATTAGCGTATAGCTGTTTAACTGAGCAGTTGAAAAAATGCGTTTGGTAAATTTAATGATTAGGCTAATTGATTACTGTAAATTGATATAAGCGGATTATAAATAATTTACCAAATATAAATTAATTAAGATATATTTTTGCTAAAAAATATAAAATACTACTTTCAAATGTAAAAAATTAATATTCTTAACGTTTTAGAAACGATACTTAAGGTAGTGCAAATGCTAATTAAAACACTACTTTAACAAATATTAATATTTAATTAGTTAAAACTTTAAGTTGACCAAAATACTAAACAATACCTCAAACACTATTGTCGAATGTTACTCTCGTAATTTTTAAAATATGGCTTATTTCACGTTCTAATTTAAACCTTAGTTTACACTAATAATCGGCTAAATTTAGGAGGTTTATTATTTAAAAAAAAAAAAAACTTGCGTGGTCATGTTTTCTTTTGATACCTTTTTATCGCCATGTTTGTGCTTCTCTTTCTCTTTCTTGTTGTACCTTCGGCATGCACGGGCTTCCGTACACCTCATTGACAACGACCTTCAATTAATCTTTTTGACTCACTTGCCCTCGCTCCCCTTTTTTTATTTTATTTTATTATATTGTTTACTTTTTATTACTATTTTAAAATTTTATTTTACCTTACAGTTGGATGTGGGGTATGAAAATCTTCATGGCTTTAACTTTGGTAAGATTATCATATTATCTCTGCCCCACCCTCCAATTATTTGGACACTATATTAAACGTTATGGTTGTGCTTCATGTGTAACACCCCACTTCCCCCTCGTTTATAAATGCGATATATTATCTACCGGCTATTTCAGATATCTTAAAGATATATGATAACTAACAAGTGAACTTTTAATGGATTTGGGTTTAATATTAATTCTAAATTGATTGTTTGCCCTTTTTTATAATTAGAAAGTGATATAGATTTGCAAAAATCGTAAAAATATAAAATCGAAACGATCTGTTTAATTCTCACATTTTAAATGTCACAACGATAATCGAGAAAAGATAAATTTAAATTAAATATCATTGCTTTTTGTCTAACTGATGGGGAGGAAAAAGCTGAGAAGATAAAAAGTGTGGGAAAAGATTAGGCCACCAAGCATTAAAATAATAATTGGATGTTTCATGAACCAAGTTGGAAAGATAGTGGATGGACCAATTGAAGTAGAATGGGATTGGAATATCTTTTACTTGAAGCAGTACTCCACAATATAATTGGCTGTTTGAAAGGAACTACCCTCCCTCCCTCCCATATTATATATGAATATGATTATGATTATGATTGTGATTGTGATGGCCCCTAAATGCCCTCAAAGGCTGTAAATACAAATTTTAACTACATATACAAACAACCCCTAAATCTAATTAGTGTTGAAAAACAAAGAGCATAGAAATTAAATAGGATTTAATATGATCCATAAAGTTTTGGTTGTAGTGATAGCTATATTATCTCGGTAAGAAGGATAATACCTAAATTTGAATCTCCGAAAGTATACTTATTAGAAGAGCCTTTATCTTAAACACTTATGACTCGAAAGGGATTATACCCTTTATTAAACTAAAAAAAAAAAAAATTGATATTGTGAAAAATGTAGAACTAAGCTATTTTGACATGTAGTGATCAAAATGTCAAATTTATTTATTTTTTTGTATAGAAAAAGAAATTTCATTAATAAAAAGTAATACAATATCACGTATTGGTAAGGGAAATAACTCTCACAAAACGAGAAACAAGACTATCACAAAAATAAAAGAAAATTTATTAAAAAAATATATTTTTAGATCTTGATTTGATTGAATAAATTAAAATAAAAAGGCTTACACTTATTGTAATTAGGGTTTAGAAAGAAGAAATGGGGGGATTTGAGATAGAGACTAGTTGCAATAAATACGACATTATAAAAAAATTAGAAATTAAATATAGAAACTGATGGTGAGAGTCGTATATAGTTGAACGAAAATATATGTCTGATTTTTTGCCTTTAAAAGCATAATCAGGAAAAATTATGTCTGATTTTTTGCCTTTAAAAGCATAATAAAAAACATGCATTGAAACATTTTAAAGTACTAATACGAAAGGTGAGTCATGCTCGATTCCTACTCAAAAGGGTCGGAAAATGTTTGTAATTTTAGGCTCTCCTTGTGGTCCAAACTCAAAGCTATTTCATCTCACCTTTCCTCATCTCAAGATCATAGCCACGTTTACGAAAACGCAAATTCACCACCGTGATTAGAATGTTGAAAAGTAGTTTGATTATTCATCCACATTATTGATTGGCTCAACTGATAAAGTCTTTGAAAGTTGTTATCAAATATTTGAGTTTGAATCCTACCTCCATCGACCTTTGCATCTCATAATTTTAATCATATAATTTAATATAACGGATTCAAATTCACTATTATTTATAAAAGAAAAAGAATATATATTAGAAATAAATCGTTTAAAAATTTAGATCGATATTAACCTCCTCAAAACTCGTGATTCTCAAAAAATAAATAGTAAAGGTCTGTTCTACTTTACATGAAAAACAAAATGTATTTATGTTTTATGTTATTTTATGTTTGTTTTTGTTCTTTTCTATTTTTTTATTTTCATTTATATTGGTTTATGTTCGTTTCTTATTTAATAACACATTTCTATTCGTTTATGTTTGTTTCTATTCATTTCCGCTCTTTTATGTTCGTTTATGTTCATTTCTGCTCTTTTATGCTCGTTTACGTTTATATTTCTAATTATGTGTGTTTTGTACGTAAGTTCGAACATACCCTAAATCTAATTAGCCTCCTCTAAACTGTGGCATATGACAAGTACCTCTCTTTTCTTTTTGTCTGAAGTTCTTCTTGAACCTCACCCACCAACCTTACATAAGTGAACACTATTAGTATAACTTCTCGATCCCTCACCATCACCTTTCTATCACCATCATCGATAAATCATACCCTACCCCCCCAATCTTAACCATGAATGCTTTAGTAATGTCCTCCATTCAAATCTTTCGAGAAGCAAGCTGAGAGGAGGGAAGCTTTTTAGATGAGTATAGGACGATCATCAATTAGAAATTTTTATTATTTAAAGATATGCAGTATAGATGTTTATAAATTATATTATTTAACTCGTATAGTATGTACCTCTATCTATAATTTTATTAAGAAATGAGTCTAAAATTTGATTACGTTCTATCTATACATTTACTAACTTATAAAAAAGAAAGCATTGTCAAGAGGTGAGTGGCCACCCAAGCTTTCCACCCAGGTTCAATCCTGGGTGGACACAAATTTTTCAAATTTTTCATGTAGGCCTTGGAGGAATACATTTGACTTTGAAAAACCATTTTTGCTAAAAAAACACTTGCGACATCAAATCACATACAAAAGATTTTAATTGAAAAAGGAAGGGATGAAAACATTTGACAAATAAAACCTTTGTTGTAGTTTGTCTTTTCGATCTTAAAGATAATAACAATGGCTTTCAAACTATTCATCATTAATTGAATCGGAATGAGGACAATGGTCTATAAAATTTTTACATACAAACAATGAAAATTCTTCCATAATCTTTTGCACGAGACGATCAAAATCTCTTATCATTTTTTAAATGATAAGGTAACTTATGCTACTTGGACTCTCTATCTCGGGAGTAAACCCAGGTGGCCCAATCGGCTTTGGGGAAGAGGCGTTCAGGCCCAAGAGCCCCAAGGCTTACCTACTTTCCATTTCCAAACAAATGGCAGTAGGGATACTTTTTCCAACTCGAACTCAGATCAACAATATGGACTGCGAACGTGATGCTAAATGAGCTACAACCCCTTGGCAAGTCTCTTACCATTTTTGGGGATAATCTATCTTCCTCCCTCCCACGGTTGCCACCCCAAAATTTTAGTTTAGTCACACCCTCTTCTCCCCACAAATTAAACCATAGCCATCACTTGTTATCTAATAATGTTGTTGAGTAGTTTTCTCCATTAAATGTATATATATACACTAATAATTGTACAATAATTTATTATTGGTATGATAAAAGTTGCACTCACAATGATTGAAAGGGACTAATTCTTCAAACTTGTGAGAGAATTGTCCGATCAATCAACTATAGAAGAAGATATCTTTTATTTTTGTTCCATTCTACAATATATCGGGTGAGATGTAAATAAAAATAAAAAATTATTTTCATATAAGATATGGACAATATGGTACACATATTAAAAAGAAGAGCATAGTATCCATAGTTACGAACAAAAGTCATGATTTGTTCAGCAAGATCGAACAAATTTAGTTTTGAAAAAGTTGGCATGGGTATTCCCTTTAATATTGTGGGCATTCTTTAAAAAAATTAAATACTTTTGCGTGTCATCGGTGAGTAAGTCTTATAACTTTTCTAAAAATAACTAATTTCTCTTACATCTTTTGTTTTTTTTATTTTTTATCATCAAATGGGAAAGGGGTGTTACATTAATTGATTGTCAATAAAATTACACATATCTATAATTGCCAAATCACGAGACAAGATTCGACACTCTTTCCTCCCATATCCTTTCCACGAAATGGATAGATTGGAAGTGAGTAATAGCATGAGATACGGAATTATAACTCATTCGAACAAAATGCCAAGAAATAAAATCAAAAGAAGAACTCAAAGAGAGAATTTCATAAATGAAAAACCCGAGCACATTGTTGGGACAATATTTTTGTTTAATATTCAAGATGAGTGTTTGGGAGTCCCACTCAACTACAATACGTTGGAAACCCGTTAGGACTGCATTTTTTGGGCGAAAATATAGACCCGGGACTCTGTCAATTCAGCTCCATGGAAAGCAGGTTGTTATTCAACACCTTCCAACACCACTTCACTGGTACTGTCCCGAATCACAAAGCCCTACCCACTGCCCCCTCACCAACTCTACCGGCATCAAAATTCACTTTAAATAGTCCCGGGCGGTCACCAGCAGCTCTCGTCAGCCTCCTTCATCACTGTCCCCATGACGTTTCGCATAGCCCGAAAATTGAGTACAAACAACTCAGTTCGTCTGGCCAGATTAGAACGGTTCCCCTCTCTCCTCCCAAAAATGAAGCGATTCCTCGAATTCCAACACTCCCACATAACTCCTAAGAAGATCCCAAGACGATCTTTGGATAATATTTCCGAGGCTCGTAGCAAAACCTGCATAGCGGACGGAAAGTGTCCACTCCACAGCTCCTCTTCAAAATCACTACCCATCCAAATCTCTTGTGCGCAGGGACATAAAAATAGGGACTGAATATCAGACTCCTCCACCGCTACACAGATTTCACAATGCATATTTACACCTGGGATACGCTTTGCCAGATTTGCCTGAGTTGCTAAAGCACCTATGCCCACCTTCCAACCGAAAAAGCTTTACACGAGGTGGGACATCAGGTTTCCATAGTAACTTCCAAGTTGGCCGATTACCCACACCACTCGAAGATGCCTATTCTGGCATCCTTATTCTTGCAAGATAGTAGGCAGATTTTACTGTAAATTCCCCGTGTGAAGTATAGTGCCATATTAATTTATCATTTGGCCACGACAAACATAAGGGCAATCGGAGTATTATTTCAGCATCACTAGCTATGAAAATGTCCCTGATAAAACCTTCCCTCCACCTGCCTAAATTCTTATCAATTAAATCAGCCACATGCATGTTTGGATTAACCCCATTTGGAGCACAAATTGGCTTAAAGGAGTGGGGTTTAGGAATCCACCTAGAAGACCAAGCATAAACAGTTTCTCCATTGCCAATTATCCATCTAGAGCCTTGACAAATAACGTGTTTAACCCCTAAATGCTTCTCCATGTGAAGCTCGGTTTATTGCCCACCTCAAGAACATCACAGTTAGGAAAGTATCGTGCCTTAAGCAGTCTAGACACCAAAGATTGATCATTTTAAACAAGTCTCCACACTTGTTTAGCAAGCATGGCATCATTGAAAGCCGTCAAGTCTCGAAAACCCAATCCTTCACCCTCTTTGCTATCACACAACTGAGAGCTGTTAACCCAATGCACCTTTCTTTTTGTAGGATCGTTGCTTCACCAAAATTGATTGATAACAGATTGAATGGATTGATTTAATTCCTTAGGTAGCTTGAAGACGCTCATTGCATATATCGGAATTGCTTGGGCTACAGCCTTTGTTAACACTTTCCGTCCTACCCATGAAACTAATCTATCCATCCACCCCGATAACCTTTTACCAATTCGATCTTTCAAAAACAAGAAAGGTTTCTTTTTTATCGACCCACATACAAAGGACGACCTAAATATTTGAGAGTACTTCCCTAATATCAAGCACTGTTAGGATCTCCGCCCTCTGTACTGCAGGAATACCTTTTCGAAAACCACACTCGACTTATTGAAATTGACGGCTTGCCCAGAAACTCTTTCATAAGTACCCAAAATGTTTTGGATTACTTTCCCTTGGTCAACTGTAGCTCCACAAAAGAGAATAGAATCATCTGCTAAAAGAAGGTGTGATACCATTTCAATTTATGAACAATGATTTCAATTTCCTAATATATCATTTTATGTAACATACTAATAAATAATGGCATATCATCCATGAATAAGTCGAGTATTTCAAAAGAAAAAAGTCGAGTAACTTTTCTAAAAATAAATAATTTGTCAGAGACTTTTTTATAAACAATAATTTTAATCTGCTAACATATATCAGTAATATTTTAGCATACTAACAACTAATAAATATAGGTAGAAACTTTACAATTAGTAATTGGAAGAAAACAACATTAAAATAAATTAATAACGATTTGTCCAATAACCCCTAATTTCAACTTTGTTTATGCTCACTGTAGTAAGCTTAAGTTTTTTACTAACAAATTATATTGTAGTTACAGGCCTATAAATCCGGATTATCATCTACAATAATTTATTTTAGTTTTTAAACTCATCCCCATTCTCACCACTTTTCTTCAAAAAAATTGAAATCACGTCCTTTGATCGTAAGTATAATTCGAGGTTCATGATATAACCTTTGACTCATTTTTTAACCTTTTCCCACCTTTTCCATCTAGAGCTGCAAGAGTTCGTTTGACCAAACTAGCCGAGTTTGTCCAACCCAAAAAAATTAAATATGATCGTGATATTTTATCCGAATTTAAAATTTAGACATAAAATTTTCCTATTTCAATCCAAATTTAAACTTCTCTTAATTATCGTACACAAAAATCAAATATTAAACAAAAAAACTATATCTAATAATCAACCCAATTTTAATCCAACCCCAAATTTTTTCCCCTAAGCTATCCCCATCCGAACACTTTTTCTCTCTCTAAAATCTAGTAAACAACGCTTGTTGTAGACATGCCACCTAGAGACGTTGCACCGCTGAAAACCATGAGTTCCAACAGTCTCGCGGTCAATTTCCCTCGCATTCTTCAACCACCTCTGATCCCTTTCTCTCTCCTCTCGCTGGATCCTTCTCCATCGATTCTCGCTTTTCCAGACCTTCATCTCAATTCAAATCCTCTCTCTCTCTCTCTCGATTCTGCTCCATGAACGCGCACTATCATCACAATCACAATGTGGCGTAGGGCTTACGCGCAATTCTCCAGAGTCGCTTATCCCACCGGAAAGTTAGGGTTAGGGTTTAGGGTTCGGTCGAGATGGTATTCGATCGCGGAGAGTGGAAACAGATTTGCGGCGCTTTGGGGTAACGGCGATTATGGCAGGCTGGGCCTTGGGAACGTTAATTCTCAGTGGAGACCTGTCGTTTGCTCTGCTTTTAATGAGGATAGCCTTCGCTCCATCGCTTGCGGCGGCGCTCACACTCTTTTCCTCACAGGTTTTGGTTCAATTTTGTTTCGCATTTGCGTTTCAGTTATATTTATTTGCGCCATTGATATATTCGTTGATCATTTTGTTAATTATCAGTGTTCTTTGGCTATTGATCTGATTTTGGTTCCCTTTGTTGAAGTTATATGTTATTTTATTGTTAATATGAAGATGTGTTATGGTTTCTGAATATTGTTATACGTATAATTTCTGGGAGGAATTCAATTTTAGTTGCCATATGACAGAATCCGGGCGTGTTTATGCCTCTGGGCTCAATGATTTCGGACAGCTTGGGATTTCGGATGATAAGAGTTATACAATGGTATGATATTGAGCGTCAAAGTTGGCTGTGAGTGTTTGTCATGTCCTGTCATGTGTTTTATTCTTGTGGACTTCCGGTATTATATATGCCATTTGAACTTTCTTGATTGTCTTTAGCTTGTGACATGTTTTATGGCCCACAGCCGGTTCCATACGCATACCTCTGATTCCGGTGTCATGAGACTTCGAGAGTGCCATTAATGTATGCCAGTTCTGCCACTAATCTCTCTGGCATGGGATGTCGTGGTGGAAGCTCTAAGGCAAGCTTCTTGGAATGGACATTGTCGCAAACCATTAACCTATGTCCAGAGAATACAATGACTCAGATAGGATTTACTGGGAATGGTATAAGTGGAGTAAATTGACTTCCCTTTCTTTCGGTTTGTGTAGTGCCCTGAGTAACTGGGAATGTTGAATACGATGATTTGCATTATCCTAAATGATTTGCGTAACTTGATCTTGAACCGAAGCCCAAGTGCACTTAATTAGTGTGACACAGTAACCAGCTGGCAAACTGCCTAGTGCAGTCTCCTTACTGGGTCTTCAAGATCCAACACTGTTTGTTAGTATAACATTGGTGCTTATTTTGGAGGGAGGAGGGCTGTGGCATTAGCTAACCTTCTTATTATTTTTTTGGGTGAATGACTTGGTTTTCGCTTAGCCTTGAGAGCACAGCTGAGAAATGGAAGGCTTGTGCAAGTTCTTAAGAGTTCTATTAACTTGCAATTTGCTACCTCCACTGGTTTGCGTGCAAGTATCAAAACATAATCACAACAGGCCTCTCATTTTGCACATCATGGACAGAGTTGGCTGCTCAATTTTGTAGGAATGTACCACTTGTTTTCTCAGGTCTAATAGAGGTCTTATAAGAGTATGACAATTAGTGAAAATCTTTTAGGTGTGATAGACATATTTCTTACTGTCCTTTAATGAATGTTGTCTCTTTATTGAGCTCCAATGACTACAACGTTGTTCTCATCTCTGCTAGTCAGTATTGTGGTTGGATAGTTGGCATGGGTCAAGTTCATTTTGATTCAAGTTAAAATCAGGTTGGCTCCTGTCCAAGGCGGATGCAGGTCATGCAATCATGCAAGTGTTAGTTTTTCTAGGTCTAGTGGTGGTCCTAGCTCAGGTGGGATCCACATTTTGGTGATGGTATTGTTGTTTGTAGGGGTGCAGTTAATATATAACTATTATGGAAATGTACATCTTATTAGGAAGGTCACAGTATTTGCTCTACTTTCTTTAGAAGGAGGCTTATTTTCTGATTAGTGATTAGTAGATACAGGAAGGTTTGGAAAAGGATTCAATGCAAATGGGGTGATGCTTGAATGGCCTATGGCTTGGAAAGCTTTACATGTATAAATTTGGCTTTGCAAATTTGATGTGCATGCTGTTGCTTGCTTGGTAAGTACAACATAATTACTCTAACAAGAGTCTAGAGGTTGGAAAGGTTGGAAAACACCATCATAAGCAAAGTGACATGTTTTAGAAGTTGTGCTTTTGCATCTCTAACTTCAATGTTGTTCCTTTTGGGAGTTTTAAGGGGGAGGGGAGGGGTTTAGAGCACTGAGAAGTTGTTTGCAACTTTCTCCATCCAAAAAGAGAAGGATTGAGAAAAATCGAGGATTGTGAAGAGAGGGGACACCGGATGTTAGATAGAGGGATTGTGAGTGTGAATGGACTATATTTCACTTATTGCTTTAGGCTAAGTTGTGATTCAAACTGCTATCCTGTCCTGCTCTTATGCCCTCATCAAATCTTTCCTAGCCGTGGTATCAAAATTGATGATAGGATTGTGATAAAGAGTTTGAAAGCACCATAGGGAGATTATGATGGTTGAGAATGATGATGTCCTTTACTCCTTTTGTGTTGGTGATCCTTGACACTGGTCTGTGAAGAGTAAAAGAGACTTGATTTGGAGTAATAACCATAGGTTTGTATTAAACATTACATTTCTTGTAAGGATCTCAACTTCTTGTAAGGATCTCAACTACTGTCAAGTCAACCCTTTATATCTTAATTCTTAAAGGCCTCGTGTACATGGCAATGTTTACTTGGAACTTTGATGTGCCGACACTTGCTTGCTTGGTATATAGAGAACAATCAATTATGAACAGTGTAGTGTTTTGCAAAGTTTGTAAGCACTGTTATAAATTGAGTGTAACTGTAGGTTAAATGAGTGTATGTGTTGGTTAAAATGATGCCCTGAGCTGATTGGGGGTTGGGAAGAATAGCATTGAGGGAGGGATTTCAACTTCTTCAGTCTAAAAAATGCTTTGTAGTATTTACCGTTGACAGTATCCACTTTTGGGGAAGGAAAATGGAAAGACAGTGGAGTTCCACTGGCACTAGTTGAAGAAATTGAGGGCATTAATCTTCCGTGGATTGGTTTAATGAATCCTTCAGTAGGAAAGTGAAGGATAAAAAGGCAGCCATGTTTTTACCTCATGTGATTTTTTGGAGTATTAGGAGAGAGAGAAATAGAAGAGTTTTTGAGGGCGTCGAAATGACTCTTCAGCCCTTGAAGGATGACTTCAGTAAGATTCTATTTTTAGGGAGAATGGGAAGTTCGGCCCTTCCTCATTAGAGGTGGCTGATTTTGTGGATTTGTACTTTGGTTGTGTATGGTCTTTTGTAGGATGCTAGCTTTGCGTCCATTTCTTTTGTTCATTTTTTTATCAATACTACTTTTCCTTATCAAAAGAAAAAAAGGTCACTGGACAGCCTCTCATTCATGGACATCGGCCTACTTGTGGCTGAACCTTATAAGTTCCTGTGTCTGATTTCTCTCGTTTATGTGTAGCATACAACTTGATTTAACTGTCCAATCCTCGTAAAAATGATGTATAGGGAGGGTTAGATGAGTCAATCACACCAAAAGATGTGTGTTTGTTGTATACAAAATATTTTTTCCAACACTTGAACCCATTATTGTAAAAGGATTTGATTCTATACAAGATAATGGAAGAATATTATCTTCCCAGTTGCTTTTACTACTGTTCGAGTTGTTTATGTGGAGGTGCTTCACATTATTGGCATCACAAGTACTCGGTTCCTATAGCTTAATGATGATGTTACCTTCGGAGTTCTTATATTTGTGCAATAAGGATCTCTATGACAGTATGATGTTCAGTAATTTTAGACAATTTCATTGACAAAACTTATTTTTAGAGCACTTCTTCTTGGCCTTGTCAAAAATGCTTCTTGAAAAAGGAATTTTGTTTTTGCATAGAAATAGAAATACATTTTGTGGCCTTTCATGTTATGTGATATTTTGCCATAGTTTTCTTTTTCCTGGGTTGTGGTGCTGAGTGATATTTCATACATAGTTCTTCTTAATTTCACTCTTTTGTTCTATAGGAGCCCACCAAAGTTATTGGACTCGAGAAAGAGGTCAAGCATATTTCAGCTGGCTACTCTCATTCTTGTGCCATTACGGGTGAGGAGTTTGAACACCTCGTTAGTTCTATTTATATTACTCATTTTATTAGCCTGTATGTTCCGAATGCACTATTTCAACTTTAATTTATATTGGTCATGAAGTGATATGCTAATTGATGTTGAGCTGTAGTATCTATTTAATCTATATGACTGTATATATTTTTGGCTGATTCAACATGCTGTTGTCAAGTATAATGATACTATTGTTTCATTCTGAATGATATACAGAATGCCATGGAGGATGTCATGCATAATGGAAAACATCTATTTGATAACAACACGTGAATTTGAGTAGAATTTATAAAACATTATTTCATTAAATAAAATGAGTATTTAAATCTCTTACATGATAATTAGCAATATAATTTTTTTGTTGAAAAAACTGTTTTACAAATAAATTATTTCTCTATAAAAAGGAAATTCTAAATGACTTAACAACAAAATGATGAAGAGCATACATCTTAGAATAGATCGATAAATCTAGCTAGGAGAAAAGTGAAAAGTTAAAAGGGTATGTGAGGGGACCAGGAGTAAGTAATTTCATGATATTCCCATGTCATCCGTGCTGTTATGTTTGTATTTCCGATATGCTAAAGGGCATGTACTGCTCTGTTTTGGTGAGGACTTTCTTAAATTTGTCCCAACACCATACTGATAGCACTCTACCTGTTCCCATAATTGTCACTGTTTCCCTGTTGATATTCAAGAGTTACTGAGACCCTGAACATGGTTTAAAATTTGATTATTAGGGTTCCCAGAGCTGTGCTTTTCTATGTCTTTTTAAGTGCCATGCAGGCTATAGTTCTTCCATTGAATTGACTATTCTGATTTTCTGTAAATACAGTGGATGGGGAGCTGTACATATGGGGAAAGAATTCGAATGGACAGCTTGGACTTGGGAAGAGTAATCATCAACTATTTTACAACATCTATTTTCTGCTATAACTTTTCTTACTCTCTTTTGTTCATCATCCATGTTGCTTTGACTTCAATGTGTGAATGGTGCCCAAACTTTTTAATTTCTCAATCGTTTGATTTCTCAGTGCCACTACCCAGTGAACTCATCACATTTTTGGTAGTAGCAGTCACTAATGTCTTAAACATTGAAATTATTCTTCGTGGCGTAAAAAGCAGACATGTTATTTTTATGTTTGAGAGGCATGATAATAATTTGTTTGCCAAATCAAAGAATTTTGAGGTCCTATTTTTTTTTTTTTTTTTGGATCGAAGAGGTCCTAAAATGTTAGAATAGCTTATACCTTTGCAATTTTTATGTCCATGTTTATAGTATCCAAAAATTGCATGACACTCAAGCTGAATCACAATCGATGCTGTTTTGCTATCCATATTCCCCCTCCCCTCTGCTTTTTTTGTTTTGTTTTTGTGTCTGTTTTCAGTTTAAACATAAAAAAATGCAGGTAGTTCAAATACTTGAATACCTTTTGCTTTCTGGATTAGGACACCTTGTATACATCTTCTCCACTGCAAGTTGCTGTAATTTTGAGAAACCCTCCCCCGGGCCCCCAAAAAAAGAGAATAAGGGAATACAATTGGTCAATGCATTGCTAAGTAAATGAGTTGCTGGAATCTTGTCATCTTTCCACTTTATATGCATTATTCTAACTTACTAAATTGATTGTTTGATTTCTTGTGATTTTACATTTGATATCTGTCAGGTGCTCCAAAAGTAGTTGCAAAGCCAGTCAAAGTTGTGTATTTGAATGGAATGGTCATTGAAAAGGCTGCTTTGGGTTCAGAACACTCCATCGCTGTAACTGGTATGAATTGTATTATTCTATCTGTCTAGACACTATATTTTTAATGTGTGATATTATGGCCATTAAATCCGTCTTTTGACTCTTAAGACGAAGGGGTCACCCTGAGCTGGGGAGGAGGTAGTTCCGGAAGACTTGGTCATGATCGCCAATCAGGCCTTTTGGGTTTTCTAAGCAGCAGCAGGTTTGTACATCTAGATACTTTTGTGAATTTTATTCTGTGCCTTTGTCATGAGTCAGTTAATACAGGCTGCAATTATTGGTCCTATAAAAATGTTGTAGAACTTTGTTTAGGGCAACTCTTGTACTACATCCGGATTGTTATCTATGTTTGCATGGTGCGGAAATACATCTTTCCTTTTTGTGTCTTCATCAGTAATGGTAATTCACATACAAGGCCATGCACAAGGCTTGGGGTCTGATGTTACCTGACATACCTTTCTATGTAATTTTCCTGTAGGACAAGTGACTTTTGTGATCCCTACGAAACTCTTGATTTGATCAGCCATGCTCGGATGTCTTTTTAGCAACATGCTTGCTGCTGTAGTAGTTTGTTAAGTGATAGTCAGAAGGATTTTGTTTTAATTTTAACGTTATGGATAGGCTCAGTCATTTGAGAAAACTAGTTTTGGGTGGATGCTATGGATAATTGAGTTTACCATGTATCTACGTTTAAACTTTTCGTTCTACAGTTTTGCTCCTTCCATCCAGGTTTGACGTCCTGAATAAAAATTGGAAAGTTAAAGTTCATAACATTTAACCATTAATATTAGAAATTATGTTTGATTTTTGAATGGAACAATTCCTTTTGTTTTCCTCAATCATGTGATTTCAGGTAATAACATGTCCATAATTTAATGTCGCAGATTGTTTTTGAAACGATGAAAATGAGAATTGGACTTTGATAAATCAAAACATAGGGATCTATGAATAGTGAAGTGCGCATGTTGAAGATAAATGATCAAATGTTAGAGGTGTCTGTTTTCTTTGTAGAGTGTAATTTGCTGGCAGAGAAGGAAGCTTTAGAAGTAGTTATGTAGGCTCCAATTTCACCGGGAGCATTACCAACATTTTCATGTTTGGATCATCAAGGTTTCCCTGTCATTTGATTGACATTCAGATGTTTACCTGCAGTGAATATACACCAAGACTCATCAAGAGACTTGAAGGGATCAAGGTACTACATACACCTTGTCAACTAACAATGAGAGGTTTTAACATGCTTAAGTTACTGAGGACTGACATGTTTCTTTAAATTATCAGGTTAGAGTGGTTGCTGCTGGCCTGCTTCATTCAGCTTGCATTGATGGTATACTCGTCGCATTTCTTGTGGGTGCTAGTTTTGCTGGAGTTTATAAAGATGGATAGATTGAAGCTTATTTTGTGTCTATGATTGTTGCAGAAAATGGAAGTGTATTTATTTTTGGGGAGAGGGTGACAAACAAGCTTGTGAGTAAGATGATGATTATCTTTCTACCAAAATTAAATTTTTCTGGATGTTGTCAGCTCAAGTTAACCAGAAAATCTATTTGCAGAGGCTTGGAAATTCAGACTATGCTAATGGCCTACTGAGAATGTCACAACTCCCATTTTCTGAAGAAGTTGCATGTGGTGGCTACCACACTTGTGTCATAACAAGTACTAATCTTTTCTAAATTCTTATGTATTCCATTTCTAATGAGAGTTTATATGGGAGATTTTAGAACTGGGAGGAAGATGGATTAAGTGAAGAAGTGACATTTTTAACTCACCATGTTTGGAATGTTCTTTTGGTGTTTATTGTGAAATGACATCTGTTCTATGCCTTTCAAATCAGCTAAATAACAGCATTGCAGTTCTAATGATAAAGGATTCATACATCTGAATGCCTCTTCTCCTCAAGCCATGGTGTAGGTCTCTTTGAGAATTGAGAGAGGTATTAAGGTAATCTATGGTTTGGCGTGACTTTTGAAATCCAAAGAGCATAACTGCATGGTGGGAACATCTGGAAGTATATTGGCTTTAGAATTTACTCACATGCAAAGTTTACAGTTTGCCCTAAAGCATAAAGTTGTGGGCTTACTCTTGATGGTTGGGTGCAAATTGGAGTATCTTTGGGTAGTATTGGTCGTTTTGGGTGCAATATTTTTAGCACTAATACCTGTGGCATGTTATGCTTAAAGGAGTTTGAGCTTCATGGACCCTGAAATTGAACATTTTATGATTGAGCTTTTACCGTCATCTGGGCAATATGAGGAAACCCTAGTTTGGAGATACTTTACACTAATGGACATCGAGGACAGTATTGGCTGTTGGATGTTTGGGCTGAGAACCTCACTGAAATTAGAATGATCTTGCAAAATATGTGTCCATCACGAGGTCAAATTGGAAGACAAATTTATTGCAGGGTTGCAGTTCTTTTCTAGCCTAGGCTGTGAGTACTGTGTCTGCAGCTGGTTTCCGTGTATAGATTGTTTCAAGAAAGTTCCAATTCATCTAGTTCCAAAACCTCCAAGAAATTAGAATCTAGAATTTCTTGTTCCCTTTTTCTTCTGCTCCTTTTTCGTTGAGAGAATTTCAGAAATACTTTTTCTTCTACTCACAAGGATAAGGCTATTTTATTTGGATCTCCACAAACCCTGGTTTGTTTTAAAGTGAAATTAGAACTCGTTTACGTAACCCTGTAGACTAATATTTCCAATGAACTGAAATTGGTTTAGCATAGTAACGAACAAGACGTACACATTTTCAGCATTGAGAATGTCAGTCTACCAGCTAAACACAACCCTAGAGTCAGATTTCTTTTTTTTTTCTTTTTCTTTTTTTCCCCTCTCATACTTCCTTATTCTGTCTTGTTTCTGCCTTGCTGACTCTCTCATCCCATCCTGTTTTCTGGGCATGGGTTTATATTCTGGTACATACCAAATTCCCCCATGTAAAAGCTGGAAGCCTGCTGTATTTGTTGTCAGACAACTGCCATTATTTTGGAACAAAGTCTCCATAACTATGGATAACCATTAGGGCGTAGGAGACGGAGTCCTCTGGAGGGGATGGGAAGGGTGAGCTGAAGAGGGAAAGGAGAATGGTGCACAATATGAAAGAAGAGGGCAGGAGTTTGACTTCGTGGGGACAGACAAAATGCATTTGTTAGGATCTGAGGCAGCTGGGACGAGGGACTTGGGAGTTGCTTGAGAGTTGTTTTTCCCATTAAGGCTGATATGAGATCTACATCTACCATTCTCCTTCACTTGCAATCCTAATTTGATAATGGGTAATATCTGTGGTCTCTGAATTGGGGATGCTCAGGTGCTGTCATTATATAGTGGTCAAAGCCATATACAAGACAGACCAAGCACAGGGAAAGCAAATCTGGAGCAAATGAAAGAATTGTATCTGATTTTTGTTGCATAGAACTATAATTTGAAAATTTCCTGTATTTCTAAATGTGCCCATTTCTTTGCAGTTTTACAATTGTGTTGATTGGATTTGGGACTGACCAAGGTTGTCAGAATTAGGATTTTAGTTAGGATAAAGGATCGTAAGATTCTAAGAATAAAGCAAATGTTTACTTTAAAAACAATAAAAGTCAAAAAAGTTGAACAAAGCCCAACTGTTGTAGCTAATTCTAATGCGATCCTAACCAATTCTAGTATGATTTGAACCAATTCTCACCGATTTAAATGCAATAAGGCACGAATTAGGATCGAAACGATCCTAACGATTCTAGTATAGTTCTAATGGTTCTGACCGATCCTAGTCCGTTCCTGGTACAATTCTAACGAGGCGGAAATCCTAGTATGAGTTGGATCGTTTGGCCATCTTTAGATCGTAGGATCGTACGATCTGGATCGCTATTTTAATAAACCTAGACTGACTGGTGATCCTGAGCTTGATGTGAAGTTTTTTTGGTTAGTTCCAGTCTGTATGTGCGACTGTACATGAACAGCTTATTTGGCCGTTCACAATGAGTCCTCCTCTTAAGGTTTATAGTTTGATTTCATGAACCCTTGGTCAGTATCTGATCCGGCTCCGTTAAGATGTAGTTAGCAGCTAATGCTTTTGGATCAAGTGGTCTGGACTTCTTTATCTCTTAAATTTTTTCCTCCCCTCCCCCCACCCCCACCTTTCTTTTTTTTTTTTTTTTTCTTCTTTTGACCGGTAAACTTCTGATTTCTTTTCTTATCTTTGTCCAGTTCTGTTTCTGGTTAGTCTGTGGATAGGGGTTGCAGTGGTAGGACTGCTTGTGGCTCCTCCAGTTCAACATTTATATTTCAGAGTCCTTTTGCTTGAAACTAATGTTTTATATTAACTCTTACTATAAAAAAACTTGCTTTTTTCTAAGGGAAAGAAAATTCCAAGCAAAATCACATAAATAGAATTGAAACTGTATGGAGAAGGTAGATGGTCAAACATTATTCAAATAACACCATGAGTGCAACTTTGATTTATTGATGAATCTGAACTGTCATTTGGCCTCTTGATTCTCTTATGATATTTGTGGCGGTGTTTTGACACAGGAGGTGGAGAATTATATACATGGGGTTCAAATGAAAATGGTTGTCTTGGCATTGGGTATGTTTTCCTTGGATTTCCTTCATCGGAGACAAGACAGCAGGACTTCTTTCCATCCTGTACATCAGCAAATATATTATTACAAGTATATTTAATGTAGCCTTTTTCCTTTTTGCACCTTTTCTTTGGGCGGACTTAGTTGCACAGATGTGATTCATTTCCCAGAAAGAGTTGAAGGTCCATTCTTAAGGCGGTCAGTGAGTAAGGTCTGTGCTGTCCTTGGTTTTTATTTATTCATTTATCTGTCCAATAGCCTTGTTCAATTGAGCTTCAGTGTCTAACTTGCTCAATCTTTTGTCTTCTGTCAAATATTTTTAGTGATAAGAAATGTTAAAATCTGAAAATGAGGCTCCTTGGCTCTTTTTTATTGCTTGGTGGATTTAGCATTTTTCACCTGCATCGTTACAGCTCTTAACATTTGGTGAGTGAATTCACAGGTTTCGTGTGGTTGGAAGCACACAGCTGCAATTTCAGGTATGTATATGACACCATAAATCTTTGCTTCCATTTTCTGAGCATTTTCTGAAATTTAAAAACTGAACTTAATTCGTAATAGACTTATGTATTGTTAGTGTCATTTCTAGTAATTTGGTGCAGTATCTTTATAATAAATCCTTCAGTTCTTCAATTATGATCAGCCTAACTCTTGCAATTATAATTGGTTTGGCACCATGTCAAAGATTCTATGGTCGGCAGATGCATCCATATTATCAGCTCTCTCCATTTGCTCTCTTAATTGTTCATTGTCAATCCATCAACGTTGTCAATTAACTGTGTGCCATGTTGTTTCTGCTGCATTTTTAGCGTCATCAGTGTTAGAGATGTGTTGGGTTGCTTCTTGCTTGTGCTTTGTTCTATTGATAATGTACATTTTATCTGATCGATTTCAGATGGCCATATTTTCACATGGGGCTGGGGTGGTTCTCATGGAACATTTTCTGTGGATGGGCAGTCCTCTGGCGGACAATTGGTTTGTTTCTGTCCCTTGCGTGCTTCTAGATATCTACTGCTGCTTCACACCCCCAAAGAAAAGCTTTTTAACTTCACATTAACCATATTGTGTTGTGTAATGTTCACCGTGCTTTTACCTACCATCTGGTTTTACATTAGATAGCGTATGTGGTATTGCTGCTATCAAATTCAATTTTGGGAACGATGCCCGTGGAACCTTTGTTGACAAATTGGTTTCAATATTAAGACGAGAAGAGTGGAAGTCCATTTATTTTACCTTCACTACCTTCCAACTACGATAGTACCCCCCTCTTTTCTTTCTTCATATGACACTATGTAATACTGTAATGCATGGTTAAAGTGTGGTTTGAAGGATAGATATTATGACCAACTACGCAACCAAATGTAAACCTTTTTCTAGGGCAGTTTATTTTTAGAAACTCTGCAGCTAAGCGTGTGCATAGCACCGAGAAGCCATTAGGATGGTATGGGAAACATCCTAGATAGGTTGCGAGTTGGGATAGAACATGTTAGGCCTTGGGGATGTGGTTTTTGGGGCCAGTTAGAGATCATCGAAGCAGCTTTTGATTAGGCAAAAGATGAAAGAGGGGGTGTATGAGTCAGCAGTAAGAACATTCTGCTACTCTACTTTTCTGTCTTCTATTCTTTCTTTGATGACAACTCCTTTTCCTTATCCAGATGCTTGATTTTTACTTGTTTTTTGTGACCAAGTTCTGTAATTTGATTGGTAAATTGTTTTGAAGCCCGTCTGGAAAGTGTTTTTGAGTTTGGCACCCTGAACAGACTGCCGGTGATAAGCCGGAGGAAGGTGAGGATGACGTCAAGTCATCATGCCCCTTATGCCCTGGGCGACATGCAGATGTATGAACAAGGATTAATTTTACTTCCCCACCTAGCAAGTCTAGGTTGGGGAGTAGGCTATTCAGCCCAAGCCTGGCTGAGGAAGAGTTACGGGTGTAAAACAAAAAATATGCTGCTGGCTTTTATATGGAAAACCCCGTATCAATAATTTTGATTTTACATGGAAACCTACTAAGTGAAAACTTTCAAATTCAGAGAAACCCTGGAATTAAAAAAAATGGGCAATCCTGAGCCAACTCCTTTAATGCAAAAGCCATCTAGTATTGCTTCATTTTTATTATTATTTTTTCCCAATGACCTTTGCTTTATTTGAAATCTTCCTCCAAATGCAGGGTCATGGAACTGACGTTGACTATATTCAACCAACTAAGATCGATTTTGGGAGCAATGCAAAGGCATTGGAAGTATCATGTGGATTCAATCATACAGGTGCCATATTCACATACACATAGCTTCTAGGCTGGAAAATTTTTATGGACCGGACAAGGTCATGCGGTTCCAGTTTAGATGGATGGTTCCAGTTTAGATGGATGATGAACGATTCTTTAGTTGCATGTATTGAGTTATTTATTCATTCATTATCATAAAGCATATATATCATGAATCTGAAAAACCGGCATCTTCCATAATACATGTGAAGAGAGGAGGCCAACTCGGTCTCGTGAGGACATTTTTCCCTCTGAAAAGCAGCGACTGGTTGTCCATACAGAATGTATGATTACTGTGTATTTGGAATAAATTTGTTTGTTGCATACCCAACGACGAGGAAAAAGGAAATTGTACATCTACAGGAGATTGGGAATGAAGAAGGTACAAGCTTTGGATCTTTACTCGCTAGAAGTGAGCTTGTCTAATGCTAGCAAAAGCTGTAAATAGTTTCGCGTGGCTGCTCCAGTTAATATCGATGATACATTGGATTGGGCTGGCTCAATTTCTGTTTCATTTCAGTTGCTGTTCGTGTTTGTGAAGTATCACCCAGTTTAGAATCGGAGGAGAAAATCTCAAGTTAGAGTCATCAAGTCCTTGTTGATCCAAATGTGATAGCTGGTACACATTTTTCTACATAGGTCGTGGACAATAAGTAAGATTTAAGCCTAGTGGTTCAAATTGAAATTACGAGTACTTAAGGTGTTAACTTTGTTCTCCATCTATTCGCTCTTGTATTTGGCTACACAAAAGAAGGGAAAATGGTGGGCAACTTCATTTATATTTCTATAATATTGGTGTGTGAAAAAGAATTGATATTGACTACCAGACAAAAAGAAATATTGAGTATGGTCCACTCTAACGGATATGTCCAATCTTTCATGTCATTTTTTAAAAAACAAACCCTAAATATTTTTTGAAAAAAGGAGAAGAATTTAAAAACTTAAATTATTGACAAGTCCATGTTGATTGCTCCTGTCACTGAGATATATGCTACAACAATTCAGTTGTGCAGTGTGGCTATGCAAAATTGGGACCTTGATATTTCATATTCACATCAATTCAATTCTGTGGGTCTTGACTTTTAATATTATATGTGGCCCACTCCATATAAATTCTGGTAAATAATATTATATACTTTAATTTATAATGCGTGTGTTTTGTTACCCAATGTTAATTTATTGTGAATTGTGACATTACAAATTTTATGTTAGTCCTTGAGATTCCCTTCATCTTTATTCTTACATGTAGTGAAAGAGATGAAAATTGATTATGCACAAATGTAGTATGTTCTTCTTTGGACACAAAGAAAAAGAAAAAAAGCGAAAAACATATATATATATATATATATATATATATAAAGTAGTTTGAGCCTTTAATCTAGGGAAGCATACATCCCTTTCCTTGGGTTGTTTTGATCATTAATGAGATAGGGATATGACATGCTAAAAATATTAAGGTGTTTATTATGATGAAACCACATTAGATAACAGGAGATAACAGTAGAATAAGAAAAGTATCGATTTGATTTTAACAGTATTAAATTTATTAATTACGAAATTTAACATTTGAATGTGCTTCAAGTTGATCATGTATGTTATCATTTTATGTTATGTATTATTGTTCTCACAATTCCACAAAAACACTTGTGAGGATATTTTTTAGGTATCTTGTTCTTTTCACTTGTAATCTTTCTTTAGTAATCTTTCTAAAATCTTTCTTTCTAAAATATAATTCATATATCAGTTTGTGGTTAACCTTCTTACAAATTGTCAATATGTAAGAATGTCCCTTTGCTTATATACATGCACATACACTTAGGTCATTACCCAACTCTAACCACTTGCCTTGGATCCTCTTTAGACAATATGAGTTCCAAGGGCATAAGCCAAGCACATGGCTAGGATTTGTCTCGATTATGACTCTCTTTTTCTCTGTCTTGGGTCGACATCCATGAAGATCTCACAATAGCTCTTACAATAGCCTACATAATTCAAGATAAAGTTTGACTCGATATATTTGTAAAACAAATATAAACAACTTTACAAGAAATTTCAAATCATATGAACCAATACAGATTCTGCGGTCCAAATTTTAAATTTCCTACTAGAGTTTGAGCCACTAATTAGCACTTTGAAATAAATAGTGGGGTTCCTAAAAGGCCGTATATGAACCTATGAAAGTTCAATTATTGGGCATATAATTACTTGGGTGATGATTAGAGTAAAAGTCAAAAGAAACACAAACACAAACACAAACGCCCCTTTTCAAGCTGACTAACCCTACGCCTCTCCCTCTCTCTCTCTCCTCCCCTACTTTTTCGCCCTTCAGCCAGCTGCCCCCCTTTTTTCTCTCTCTATGATTAACTTATAATTGCATTTTAGTGGTCCCCGTCTGAGGACTCAGAATCAACCAATGGGCATCGACCACGTCATTCCCTGCAAGCTATTTCTGGACAAACAAGGTACTGTTTTTGGGCCCACCTGCTGACCCCAGGGGCCCACTCCAGGAAGGCAAAGAGAAAATTATAAAAAAGAGATGGAAAAAGAAATGTTATGCATCACATTAAATGCGATCACGTGGCTGTCACTGCAGCGTACGATGAGCAAAAGAATCTCAGCCGTCGATTCTCTCTCTTTCTCTCTCTGTGATGGTTTTGACTCAGCTGAGCTCAGTGCAGTAATGTGTGTGATGTTATGCGTGAGGTTTAAATGTGACTGTCAAATATACAGAAGAAATTTTCTGTCTTTTCTTTTGGGAATTACCCCAACAACAACCAAAAAAAAAAAAAAAAGGGAAAAAAACTTCAACATTCTCCATTTATAATAGTAATCCATTAGTAACTAATTTCAAACAAAAATTCCTCTTCCTCTTTTTAATATATATATATATATATATATATATATATATATATATATATATATATATTATGTTTGACCAATGTCTTTTTCAATGAATTTTTAGTAAAAAAATAATTTTTGAGGGATTTTGTCTTTTTGACTTGATTAAAAACATATTTAAGATATTTAGTAAGTTGAATTTTTGTTATAAGTTTTTACCTTCAAAAGGTCATTTTAAAAAGTTATTGAAATTAACTTTTTGTGATTGACTTTTTATAAATTAACTTTTCACCGCACATTTTTTAAAAAACAGTTAATTTAACCAAACATTTTTCGGAAATAGTAAAACGTAAAAGGCCAATACAAACAACCAATTCAATCAACCAATAGCTAACAGCTAACTCAATCAACCAACAGTTGATTGCCAAACAGGTCATAGACCATGTTTGGCTAATAATTTTTCAATGACTTTGAGGGGTTTTGCTTTTTTGCCTGTGTGGAAAAACTATATAAGGTGTTCGGTAACTTAATTTTTCACAATAGTTTTTACCTACAAAAAGTCATTTTCAAAAAACTAATTTGAGCATCTTTTTTGATTGACTTTTGTAAATTAGCTTGTTGTCTCACATCTTTTTGAGATTTACCAAATATTTTACTTAAAACAGCTAAATATAAACTAATAACATAAAAAATAATTCAATCAGCCAATAATCAATATTTAATTCAATCTGCCAACATCCAACAATTAACAATTGATTTTCAAACAAGACCATACTAAAGCAAGTGGACCAATCAAATATATACCACAAAGGGTGTTATAATAAAATTATCAAATCTAATTCCAAGTACCTAATGGACTTCAGATCTTTTGAGGTTCAATCTTTCCTTTAACTTGTGTTTTGTACGTATTGAGATTTCTCACCATTCCTATGAGTGCAAAATAATTTCACCTATGCCTTTTTTTTTTTTTTCCTTTTTACCTGAGTTCCCAGATAACGTATATCTTCTATTAAGATACGTGACACTTAAAATTTAAATCTTAAATGAAGTATTTGTACTGCATTCTTGGAGTATTATGTACGACATACTACGAACATCATTCAATCATCAGTTTGATGTTTAGTATTTATTATACTTTATTAAAAGAAAATATGATTTTATCCTTTTATAAAATAAATTTATTTTTGCTACATTAACTTATTTTAGTTACATTGAGTTACTAATATCTTATTTCTGTGTTTTACTATCGAACAGGGAAGAAAAAGTTATGTACATATGTAATGGTAAAAGTTCAAATTTAGCTTGAATTTAATCCAAACAAAATTTTTTCGGGTCCTATAAATTTGAGTAATTAGATTGGATAAAATTTTTACGGATGCCACACAAACATGTGGAGTTATGAGCCAAATCGCAAAGGGCAAACCTCAAAATAATTATAAGGTAATGATGATGATGAAGAAAAACTAGTAGTAGATTGGCTGATTGCCTTTATAGATCTCGTGTCAAGTGTCAATTCCTTTTCTATCTTTTTTTTCTTTTTTCTTGAGAAACCCAAAAAAATTTTTTAAAAAAGAGATAGCCATTAATGAAATTTGTCTTCTTGTATGTCTATTGTTTTTGGGTTTGACTGTTGTTTTTTTGTTAAAAAACATTGTTGGAGGGCAGAGATAATAGGTATTAGGGTACTAGATAGTTGTAGTTTACTGGTGGTAGCAGGTAGCAGGGGGTTTTATTGACCGGCTACAGTAGGTAAATTAGTAGTGTTTCTGGCTATAATAGGTAGCCCTAGGAAGCACCAAACATCCTCTTTAAAATTTGAAATGCCTTCAGTGGTTCACATTCAGTCAAAAAAGTAATAACAAAGTCAGAATTAAACCATGTTTCGTGGAAGGCTAATGAGTTGTAAGATTGTAAAAATTTATAACGTCGTAAGAAGTCGTAAAGAAAATCGTAACGAGTTGTACACAGTTGTAGAAATTGTAGGGACTTGTAAGGAAGTATAAGATAATTGTAAAATTAGTTATAAGGAGTTGTAGCAGTTATTATATTGTAAGCTAAAACGAAATGAAACATGGTTTTATTTTATTAACAACTCTAATTTTCTTTTTCTCTAGGAGTATGATGATTTCATTAATAAAGTATCATACCATGTTTATAATGAAAATTGTATAAGAATAATTATTGATCTAAAACATAAAAATGAAGTTTGATATTCAAATAATTTATACAAATTTTATTAACATTTGGCTTTGAACCACGATGTTCTTATGGATAATTTTCAATAATACCACGTATTTATTATTGATAGAAGATCTCACAACTCGTATAATAATTTGAAATTCGATCATGAATTAATCACGACTTTCATATGAAAAGAGACTAATACTCTCATCAAAAGATTTTTTTAAAAAACCTCTCACACAAGATATATAAACTTTATTTGCAGAAAACCAAAATTAAACTAACAACATGATGCAAAATTAGAGTATAATTAGTAAGAAAAATGAGAGATAAGGAAAAAAGAATCGATCATTTGTGAAATCAGTCCAGGTAAAGAAATTGCTCTTGTAAAGAATAAAATGCAAAAACATATTTAATAATTAGGATATATGTTTTGCAATAAAATCAGTAGATATTTTTCATACACTAGTTTGTTGAATAACAATGTCTGACTTAGTCAAAATACTAAATCTACTCGAAACATTGTTGCGTTAAAATCCTTTTCTCTAAATCAGTCTCAATTAAGTAATTAATCAATAAAATTTTGGAGATCTATTCAAAAATTTTCAGTTTAGATTCTACCTTGCTAGATTGATTTTTGTGCCTCAAAATTTGTTCTTCTATTAACTTAAAATGTAACTTTAATTTATTCACATTTAAAATGTAACTTAAAATTTGTTCTTCTACCTTAATTAATTTATTCACATTTACTAATCAATAATCTAACTTTAATTAAAGTTGCACGAAATTTAAAATGCAATAATTAATGAAACACACCATAGCCCTAAGCATGGAAAAACAAAACAAAACTTAGTAACAGAGAAAACATTTAGGAAGGAAGCAATTGAAGAGCGATAACTGCCCCGGGAGGTAGTCTAGTGGTACGATAACTGATCTTTATAGAAAAAAATTAAGGTTTGATTTTCCTTAAATTGTGAGTGTATTTTATAATTTCTTCATCTAAAAAAATTTGAATAGTGATAATTGATAACTGATGGAGAATGAGTAACGAAAGGACCTTTTAGCTCACTTTAAACTCTTTCTATTTTCCCCTTTAGTATATGCATTATATATTTAGCTTTTAGAAAGTGTTTTTCTTATGAGGGCAGGAATGTTATTAATTTATCAACTAATTTTATTAATTTTCTACATAAACTGTGCTTAGCAATTAATAATTGTAAAATATTCTATCAAAAAAATAAAAAGGGTTGCATAGTGAAGAAAGATTTCACCTTACAGACTATATAGAATATTATTATAAAAATTGATAATTAAATATAAGGTTGAAGAGGTTATATGTGATTTGATAGCTTATGAACTTAGCCTAAAATCCGTTAATGTATATATTGAAGCAGAATCTTCTCTTTATAATTTATATATTTTTAGTGAGATTCACATTATAATTTGTTAGATATTATTTAATACAATTTATTAACTTTTATCATTACAATTTTTTCTTCTCAATAATATTACTTAATTTCTATGACTTCTTGAATAAGATTTTCTATTACGAATTGTCGCATTTCAAACTTAAAAATTCAATCTTTCAAAATGTTTTTTTAAAAAAAAAACAAAAAGGTTGTAGTAAAACAGAGGTCAATAAAGTAATTTGGTAGGCAACAAAGCTATAGAAGAAGAGGGTAAATAGGGTTGAACAAGTAAAAGGTGGTTTTTACATTTTCCCAAAGCACAATTAGGCACTGAGATTTAGTATGACCTCAGTAAATTTTGTTCCTGTAGGTATGTTCACCCCTACCCCTTTGACTTGATACTTTTTACTCTGACTCTCATTCTCTCTCTCTCTCTCTCTCCTATTATTGTTATAAAGAGAGAGATATGGGTCTGTGTGTGGATGTGGGCAAACTAGGGTTTTCTTTCTGGGCAGTAGTAGAGAGAAAGAGAAAGAGATGGAGGGTTTGTTGAGGGGAATGTTGGCTGGCTCGAGGCCTTGATGAACCCTAATCATACCTCTCATCTATATCTTCATGAAAATGGAGGAATAATATTGATGAGAGAGAAAAAAGTTACAGAGGCTAGGCTTCGGACCAGGCTTCATTCCCCTCAGCTCAAACTAGCTACTGTACGTCATAACAATGGAGGATTCTCATGCTTTCTCTCCCTCATCTTAATTCAAATACTTTTTGGTTTTCAGAAGTAAATTAAGGGTTTGGTTGCGGGGGATGTTGTCTGGCTCGAGGTCATTCAGGTTGATTATTCACTCTCTCTCTCTCTCTCTCTCTCTCTTCTTCTTCTGTGTCAACTAATCCACCTTCTTCTCCTGCAAAAATAATTGGGTTTTCTTTCATGGACACCCAAATATAGTTTTGCCAAAAAATCTAGAGAGAGAAAGAGAAACCCTAGATGATTCTCGGACCAGGCTTCATTCCTCCCAACCCTGCAGCCTTTTAGCTTTATTTTCTCTCCATTCTTGATGGATTAGTCATTTGGGGTTTAAACAGATTCATTTTTATACCGGTAAGTAATCTTTTTTTTTTTTTAATATATGCACACTTTTATGATTGTAAATCTTTCTTAATTAGGTTATTCACCTAAGAATTATTATATTCTCTGTTGTTTAATTTATTTGTTACATATGTATTGCCATTTTTAAAATTAAAAAAAATATCTTACTGATCTTGTTCTATAATAATCATAGTGGGTTTTTTTATTTATGTTTTCTACTACTCAAGTTCTCATATTGATTTGACATATATGATATATGTATGTATTATACTCACTTACAGCTGGATTTGTTTTTATCTACTTTTTCTTAAGATTTTTGTGTGTTTTTTTTTTTTTTGCTTCTACCTCATTTATTTCTCATTCTTCTTGCTGTTAATTAAGCAATTAATTTAGCAAATGTAGTAGTGAATAACTATGCGGTTATACATCTGTTTATATTTTGTTTATTTGAAAAGGGTATATTCTTTTTCGAGTCATAAGCGTTTAAGGTAAAAGTCCTCCCAATAAATACGCTTCCGGAGATTCGGATTAAGTGTTGGTAAGTTATGCATAACTTACAACATTTGTTAACTCTACTATGTGATGGAAACTTTTCCATATAGTAATATGAACGAAGCCAATGATGTATAAAACTCTCAAATTTATCGTCCGACCCCTGTCGTTCTATAGTTTTTGTGGGAGGAGATAATCTCATGCATTCTCTGTAATATAGAGGCTCAATCTCATGAATTTTGTAAGATGGAGGCACAGATATGGCAATGTTAAGCTAGATTTTACCAGAAAAAAAAAAAGACTCGTACCACCTTCTTAGTAAGATTGTCCAACACAAGATCATGTTATTTCATTCTTAATTTAAATATCATATATTGATCATCTTTTTCGACATTTTTAACGATTTTTATATCTTAGCCCAAGAAGCTTTTAATTCAATTGTTGTTCTCAATATATACAAAAATCACATTGATATGATATTGATGATACAGTTAAAAAAACCCAACCTACGATGAGCAATATGCGGTTCGATAATATAATACCTTATCATCAAAATCACCATAGAAGCAAAAAAAAATCGAAAGTATAAAAAATATGAATTACTGTGCAGCTTTTTTTTTATATACATAATCATATGCGATGTGGGGATTTTTTTTTTTTTTTGTTTTAGCAAAATTTGAGTAAATATTTTGATATGTGTAATTTTTTTCTGCTGAACAAAACATAATAACATCTGACATTGACATTTTAATAAAGAGAAAGATGTGAACAATTAACAATGATGTATAGCTCCTTTAGATTTCCTTGGTAATCATCCCCCAAAAGATTTCCATTACCCAGAAAGTAAAAAGAAAAAATGAAGAAAAAGGAATAGGGTGATGCAAGCCTTAATCCCAGAAAAACATAAACCTAAATGCCTCTGCCTGCAAATAGAGTGACACAAACAGGGAAATTTTTAGAGAGAGAGGAGGAAGGGAATTCATGAAGGCTTTCTAGGAGCAGCTCAGAAATCAGTTCCTATGCTGGGTAATATTAGAGAGAGAGAGCTAAATGACAAGCCCCTCCCTTCTTCTGAGTTCTGACAAAATAAATTTTCAAGTAATCTTTTTATTGGGAAATGGAAGGAAAGCCTCTGCCCTTCTCTCTCCCTCTCCCTCTCTCTCCCACTCTGCGTATGTGTGTGTGTGTGATGCTGATGTCTCTGAGTGTGTTCAGATGTATCAGCACAAGGCTTGGGGACCTTCCCTTCTCTCTCTCTCTCTCTCTCTCTCTCCGTGCTTTTGGGGTTTCTTTCATGACAGGGTTATGCCTTTTGAGAAGGAGACCATAATCTATGGCATAATTTTCTTTGCCCTCGTTTTTGTTTTTCTACCAATTTTGGCTTTGTTTTTTTATATTAGTATGTAATCAAGGGAAAATATTCTTCTAGACCAAATTTTATACACAAATATACAACAATAATTTTTATTATGGGTCTCCATTTATGTGAGGTTTCAAAATTTATATGTAAATTATTTTATTTTTGATCCATTATTTATGAGCCATTGGGATGACAGCTAGCTTCAAGCCTTTAAGGGCATTACATGCAAATAGATTTTACTTGCTTTGCAATTCGCTCCCTGACAAAAGAAAAATTATCTAAACAATAGTAATCCCATTGAGAAGAAATATCTTTAACAATGTAAAAAAATTGTTTAATATATATTTCTATTTTAAAACATTTATCGTTTTTTAAATTTTGGAGGAATACTAAAGAAACATAAAATTTATAACACAATTTGTGTGAAAAGATTAAATTGCCCTAATGTTTCATTAAAAATGAAGAAAGTTAAGAGAAAAAATAATTAATAAGGACAAAATTGGTATATTAGTCATTAAAATGTCATTGTGATTGTAAAGTGATCGGTATTATGAAACAAAAAAATTAGTTAAAGCTACATATAATATGAAATTAATGGAGAATATGCTAATCAATTTTAATTACAATGCAGGCTTCTAATTACAAAGTTCACATATTAATTGTTGTAGTATTAGCGGTTAAGTGCTTGTCAAGTTACCAAAATGAGGCCCTGTTTCATTTATCTTTTAACTTACAACCTTACAACTCTTTACATCTTCTTATCCTTACAACTTCTTACAACTCTTTATAACTTTTTATAATAACTAACTTTATAATTATTTTACAACAGTTTATAATTTTTTACAGTGTTACAACTCATTGCAGGTAAATAAACATGACCTAAATTAATTAATGATCAAAGAATTACATGAATTAGGGAGTGTTGGAATGCAAAAGCACATAAATAAAGAGAGAGAGAGAGAGAGAGAGATAGATAACGTGAGTTGTAAGGTTGTAGAGGTGTAGCTTATGAGCTGGATATGTAGCTATATATAAATTTTAAAAACAAGGGTTAAAAAAAAAAAAGAAAAAGAGGGGAAACGGGTGGATACTAGAGTGAATCCATCAATCTACGTCTCTCCTTCAGCTCTTATATACATATACGTACTTAATTTTACATTTTATATACATGCATGGGGAACCACAAACACAACCCTAGTGTAACGTTATGATTTTTACATTTGGTTTATGATAATAATTATTGTGATTTTCAGTTCTATCAAATTTAATGGTAGGTAAACAAAAATGTAGTGTTATAAATTCAATTTCATGATGCATTAGAGTAGAAGTTGGGATGGTTTGGTGGATACCGTGGTAATATCAATTTATTTATACATCTCTCAAAAATAAATAAATAAACAACCTCTTTCAAACACTAGCACATAAAAAAAATGTTGCATTAAAGGCACAAATTTACTGTAATTTTTTGTCTATAAAAAACATTTTTGATATATATATATAATATTTTAATCTGATCAATCTTGTTAATAAACAAGTGATTATACCAAGCAATATTTCAACATCAAGTAACAAAATTGTCTTTTTTTTTTTAACCCCACCATATTCTTTTTTAAGTTTCTACAAGACACTTACGATTTCTACATATGATAAGTGAAGTTTACCACTGCACTAAACTGATGAACTCGTGAATCATGTGGAGCCAACTCACACTCATTAAGCTGGCTGGATAGCTAGTGAAGAGTGAGGGAGATTACCTTAGGCTTAGGTTGGAAAAAGAGAGGGTTAGTGAAAAAAAAGCTAAAAAAGAAGGCTCCCTCGAATTAAACACCGAAATTCAAATGGGGACTTTTGTCTTAATCCAATAAAGCTGACATTTTTGCCAGTTAGATTAGATGTCCGAAAAACAAAGCGTACTTTCATTTAATTATGGAATTACTACTACATTAACTTGGTCAAACTTGTATAGGCATTGGCATTGATTGTATCAACCTACATACATCTAGACACAGAAAATTGGGAGGAATCCGAATCCTTCAACTTCAACGTTTACTAATCGTCCTCTTCTACTTGTTTTTCTTTAGTGTTAGCCTCATGTGAAAACTTAAAACCAACTTAATCATGGACACCAACCCCTTAATCCTTCAAGCTGTTGCATCGGCTTCATAATGTTGTAAATTTTAGTGGTATTTGGCCGGTACCAGTGCCGATATTCAATGGTACAGAGCCGGACGATTATCTCTACAATTTAGTTACCATCTTGATAAGTATACCCACCCTCTTGGATTAGGGAAGCCAAAAGGGATTAACAGGGGATAAATGTCAAGCCCACTAATTATCATCACGAATTTGTAGCCCCCATATTCGAATCTAGAAGGGAGGATGAAAATAGGGTGAGTAGGTCACTCACCTGTCATCGACCCATAAGGTAATATTGGCACAAAAGGCACAGAAAAATGTAAACAAGGAGACACTGGGAGAAATATAAAATAGTGAGCAAACTCACTAATTAGATAGGATATATAGGGGAAACAATAGGCAAAATAAAAAGTAAGCTAAATGATAGTTGAATAGACAATGTGGTATTGGATTGAAGGATACAAAGGTTATACAAAAGACAACTAAGGTGGCTGTGTAAGTCGTCAAAAATCTGAATAACATTTGGCTTTACACTCAATCTCTACTAATCACACCAAAACTTTCTTTCCTCTACATTATGGGGGTCAAAACTCAAAACTGTACCTTTTTCTCTCTCATTGGAAAAGCTCTGTATATGTGGACAGGACTCAGGAGAGCAACAAATTGTCTAAGTTTTGTGGATGAAAGTCTGGAGAAGCAGCAGTTAAGGCTATATATGCAAAGGGCGGGAGCAAAAGAAAAAGGAAAACAAAATTGACAAAAATGAAGACCAAAACTCTCCCTTTCCTTTCATCCCTCTCACTGGATTGTTAGCACTAAACGGGAAAATCAGTGCCGGAAAGAAGATGGGGTGGGAAGAACAGAAGACGACAAAGGGAGGATCGAATGTTTACACTATGAGAGGTGAAGCGCTATCTGCTCAAGCAGTAGTCTCTTCTGAGAGGAGTTGATTATGCCTTTGCATTCGGCTTCTAAGAGAACTTCCGACATTACTGCAGTTGCATGGGCTTTCGGCTCCTCCGATGCCTTCCTCAACATGAACACCTACAAACAAATGAAAATTGACAGAAACGTTAAGAAAGGTTCATCCAATGCTCTTTTTTCCTCTTCTTGAGGGCCACACTGGGGCCAGAAAGGTATTGTATTTCATTAACACAGTTGCAGATGGTAAATTGATCGCAGCAAAGTAATTTTTTTTTTTTTTTTTGCCATCAGTTCTTCCTGGAGATAGCTTTGCGTTTCAAACGAGCAAGTTTCAAAATCCATCTCTTGTCAATGCTTAATACCACACTCTAAAGCTCAATGTGATGAAAGTCTAATTGAAAATAGACCACATCATTGAGTGAAAAAAAAAAAAGAAAAAAAGAAAGAGGTTTTCCTTTCAGTTTCATCTGATCTAATTGTTTGCACTAGAAGTAACAATTATAGACTTGTTAGTGATTACAATAAATAGAATCATCTTATGCTAGTACCGAAGTTCTGTTGTTTTAAAGATCACACAGGTAAAGACAATAAAGGGAAGACAATTAGGCAATACAGTGAACTAAACCCAATAAGGCAATCAATCAACAAACTACTCTGTGCATAAGTACCAGGTAGTTGATTTCCTTGAATTCTGGTGCTAAATGGGGATAGAACCCCCATAATTCTTTTATCAGGCAATCTACCCCTCACAGCACCCATTCCTCCAACAATAAATAAATGGAATTTCCAAAAAAAGGGCCGTGCAAGACCCACATATTGCGCAGAATACCTGCTTATGGTGCGTTATTTCTAGGCATCCAGGTTGTAGGATAAATGGTTCTCCGTCTATCTGGACAGGAAAAGCACTTGAATTGTGTATTCTTATGACATTCCCCTGTGCAATTCTCCTGGCTTGAGACAATCCAACCTGCAAGGCAGAAAAATAAAAGAAAGCACAAGGCTTACTCAAATCTTATGGCAAGTTAATAAGAAACCAGACTAGGTTTTATTCGTGAGACCAACTTTATAACCCCTCTCTCCACCCCCCACCCCCCACCCGAAAAAAAAAAAAGGAAAGGTTGTAGCTGCTATTCCCACCATGGAATAAAAAGACTATGACTGAGGAATTTCTCAACAACGGAGTGCATCTAACAAACTTCAGCCATAGAATAATGTTGAAAGCTGTAGTAGGTACTTTTTGATGGGGAAGCTAAAAAATAACATCTTGCAACTGCAGCGATCCTTTAGATTTTCTACATGATACTGCACCAAATATATGATATATAGAGTTGAAGTTAGCTTATAACCTGTAATTTCCCAAGTTGCCATGCTCCAGAGACACACACAACCTCAAGCTTTTTATCATGCATGGACTGACGATTAAAATTATCATCATGTTCACCATCATTTTGCCAAAGATTCACACCGCCCATGTAGCTACCAATATTGAGAACAATCAAACCTTCAGCATCCTGTAAAGGTGAACGGGGTAGACGTCACAAATTTAGGACTACAAGTCCACATCAGAAAAGAAAATATGCAAGATAGCTTGCACCAGTAATATCAAATTCTATTTTGTTAGATGAATATTAGCACTCACGTACCTTGGGAATGGCAATATCTTTCCCATCAACATCAAGCCAAACTTGCCACGGTAAATCAGCACAAGCTCTGTCCATAATTTCCCTAGCACCCTCCTTAGCATAACGTAACTTGTTCACAAACTGCCAAAAAGTTTCAATCAGTAAGCCAAGACAATCCATTGAAATGGAAGTGGTACATGGTACCGATACATTTCTTATGTCTTTATCCCATTTACCCTTTCATCCTCCATTCCTCAGGTTGTTAAGGATACACATCATTTGATTTTTATGTTCCCCAAAATATAGACTCGCACAGGAAGCATACATGTCAAACTTGAAGGAAACAGAGAAAGTTGCTACTGAAATTTCTGCCAACTGTTTCTTGAACTAAAGAGCCCTAAATGCACAGAAACTGGCAAAGAGCAACAGGACAGAGGTAAAATCCAAGGTGAATTTCCATTATTGTCATTTCAATAAAGCAGTCTGCAAACCATTTCTGAGAACCAGAAAATATTCACTCACAAAGGAACACCAAAACCTAA
Source organism: Talinum fruticosum (assembly GCA_021018815.1). Taxonomy (NCBI): domain Eukaryota; kingdom Viridiplantae; phylum Streptophyta; class Magnoliopsida; order Caryophyllales; family Talinaceae; genus Talinum; species Talinum fruticosum. The sequence goes on along the minus strand of JAITYX010000002.1, from coordinate 4,979,180 downwards.
GATTTTTGAGGATGGGCCCCCATAAAAGAATTGCATATGACTTCTGGATTGAAAGATCATGATGCATAGCAGGATAACAGCTTAAACAGCGGGATTTACAATCATCATCAATAAAGAATGAATAAAAGATGTAAACATTACCTGACTGTAGTACTTCTCAGGATTTTCCTCCCGGTTCACATGAAATTCATAAGCAACTTTAGCATCACATCCGATACCTGCAAGTTTAAGAGTAATAAATGAGAGTTTCAAGACAACAGAGAGACAAACAACACAGTGCCTCCACATACCAAGGTAGTTCATCATAAATTTTGCCCGGATCTTATTTGAATTCTCATTTGAGTTTTCTTCTTTAATATCAACTTTCCAGCGATCAACCATTGTAACTGCTGCATGATCCACATCATGCAAAACATTGCTTAAAGTGGGTCCCTCGAATTTTGAGAAACCTCCCCCATTGTAAAACTCTTGACAGATCATTGCCAGTACCCAAAGGAAGAATAGCAACAGGTGGAGGTGACTCAAAGTTGAACTTCTCAATTGCATCAAGAACCCACGCAATGGTGCCATCTCCGCCACATACTAAAACCCTAAAATTTGGCACACTGCTAAACAACTTCAAGCCAAACTCAGGACCCTGGAAAGGATTCAATTCAAAGACCTGCCATAAAAAGTACATCAGCTGGATATTTGCAAAGCCTCGGATAAACCAGAACAGAATAATCAATGGCCATAGGTTAGAGCAGAAGATCTATGCATAGAACAAAAAGTGTATGGGGTAGGCGCAGCATTGTCGAACTTGCTAAGCAACTCTTCATTCTTCCACATTAAACAGATCCTATCCACAGCTGCACCATTAGGATTGCATAGAGCTATACTTGATCACTAAAATGACTGAACAGGATTAAATGACTCAAGTATCATGCTCTAGCTAGATGGCAGATGGTGAACAGTGTACTGAGAAACTTCCGATTTTCAAATAATGAAAACATTCATGAACATGGTCAAAAGCCAATCATTGGTAACAATTTCCAGCTCTTTATGGAAAAATGATTATGAACTAAGAGAAGACACAAAATGGACACCTCCACCTGCTTGAGATCAAAGCACAGCAAGTAAAAGATCGTAATCATTCATTCTCAGCAACCAACTATTTAAATGGCAAGGAAGAGATTGTACATCTGCGCAGGTGGTCCTTAATACAGATTAGATTTTGAAGTACTCCGATTGATAAGGACTAGGAACACAACCTAAAGTATACTATTGACTATCTAGGTTCCAACATTCTCTGACAGAAACCCACAAAAAGGCATGCCAAAGACACTTGCAGATCATTTAACTGGGCACAGATTAGAAAAGGCCAACTACTGCGGGAAATTTCACGCATCAACAAATTAAGATGATAAATATATAAAGCACCTGTAGAGGATTCAACAACATGTTCAGCCTCCTCCTAAGAGAAGGCCCATTCTGTGCTCCACTCCTTGTGTTAATAAAAACCAGTATAGGTCTAGCATCTTTTGGCAAGTTCACTAGTCTGTACTTCTTTACTTGGCCATATGTGAGTGTTCCAGCTTTTTCTTAATAAACGCAGGATTGAGACCCTTTGAACCATGTGCTTTGATATTTCCTGAAAAATAGTCCATGTTCTTCTCACTGTAGCATTTTTTCAAAGAAGCTATACCATTGAGCACATATCCAATCGGAGACTCGGGAGTTGGCACATCCTGGAACTTGCTACTAAACGAACGACTAGGTGCAGCTTTGTTACGATGGCGCCTTCTTCGCATTTCACCTCGGCCAGTAGGGCCCGTCATGTCTTCTTTAATAGAGTTTAAGCGTTTAGTGGTTGCTGCATCGATTTCTTTGACACACAGAGGTGAAAGAATTATGTCTCTGTGAGGACCCAAATCACAGATATCCCCAGATTCTTTTGACATCTTAGCATGACATGAGACATGTACGAGGCGTTGACACCACATGCAGTGCCACGTAGGAGAAGCATCGAGCAGGGGAACACCACAAGGCTCATCACAGTAACTACAAAATGCAGAAGTGTCCGCATCGTCGTCCATCTTCACCCATCTTTCAGACCAATGGTGCTGCACATGGCTCAGACCAGCTTGGGCAAAACACTTGCAATCCTTTGGAGCATACTGTGAGCAGTAGAAGTGAGCTGCTACACCACAAACAGCACACCGATGGACAGGAGTGTGTAGCACAGCCTTTGTACCTAAGCTCTGTGATATCAGAGAGGTCAAGCAGACACAGCATGTCGAAGACGGTTCACAACAGCCATAATCTTCTGCCCATATATGGTGTGACAATGGAACATTTAGCTTTTTCCATGCTTTTTCTTCGCTCTAGCAGCAGCTTTAACCCAATTGAGAGATGTTCTCCTCTGCCATTTAAGGAATGCAAATGCAATGGCAAAAAGCCCGAATGATCCAGTAACTAGCCATCCAAACACAACAGGACAAAAAGCATCTGAAACAGCAGATATCCTCGATAATGAAAAATCAAACTCAAACATTGTGCATCAAACTTGCAAACATCAGGCTCCGCTCACTGCCAGTGATATAATAATCTCCCACACAATACAGAACCCGCAACCTGAATTGCAGAAAAAAATCGTCAAGAGTAGTAAGATAAAGAATATGAAATTACACCTCAGGAGTAGAACTAGAAGCAATAAACAGCTCTAACTTCCTCAATTGTCTTACTATTCTCTAAGCGACAATCCAAATCAAGCTAAAATCACCAGTAAACTTATAAATTCCCGGCAACTTGAAGTAAACAACCAAATGCACTAATTAACTAGATGAGAGATACTGTCTTCTTGAAGCCAAATATTTCAGGTCCAAGTAGCCATCTAACATAAGTAACATCAACCTGCCAAGTATATAAATTGTTTCATCACCCGAAGGCATAACACTCTCTAGCCAGCTCCAAAATTAGAAACTCAATCCAATTCCGAAACATATCTCACATGAAATATCCATCACTTCCTAATGTGATTTCTTAAGCTCTCCTGACTCCTCCAACATATAAAGCTAAAGAATGACCTAAGATAGCTGAAAAACGCAATCTCGGCCATGATTGATACACTGTTAATCGCTGGAAACACAAGAAACTTAACAAAATAGCTTCAAATTCTTGACCAATCCTTTCGAAATCATAGTTATATCAATGCTACTCTCTTCTCCACCAAATATTCAAACATACATTCGCAAACATATTGATGTAGGGAAAAAATAACCTAAAATACCAATTCTAATTCCTCGCCAAAGAGGAAAGGAGCAAACACATTATCAACAAATCGAAATTCCGAACAACAAAAGGCAAAGATGCACAAATAATGCGCCTGATCTTGAAAAATTGTGACGAAAATTCGGTAGATCTGAGGATCTACAGTGGATCAAACCCTATAGGAAATGAAAAATCAAATCAGAACGAAATCAAAAAGGGATAAAAAGTAAGACTAACCTTGGGAGATTACACGAGAGAGGAGAGAGAAAGAGAGAGAACGTGAAGGAAGAATATCGCTTTTGAAGAATGGCGGTATGGAAGAAATAAAAAGAAAAATTAAAAAAAGAAAAGAAAAAGGGGGTGATATTTACTTCGTCAAGAGGAAACCGGAGAGGGGAATTTAAATGAGGAGGAGAGAGAAAGTTGAAGGCGGGAGGGAGGGATCCTGTCTTACTTTCCGACGTGAAGATACGCTATTTACACGCCAAACTTCTTGGGTCACCATCCAACCCTTTTCCCCTACTTCCATTTCTATTCTCTCCCTCCTTCCCCAAATATTTAAACTAAATATTTTTTATATAATTTTTATAAAAAGGAAATTTATTAATGAAAAGATATACCATATTTATAATAAAAATTATTTAGTAAGAATATGTTTAAGATATCAAAATAGATACTCGTTTTCAAAAATAATTAATGATAAATATGCTTATCGATCTGTTCCAACTTGTTAGCATCTTTTGACCACTAATTGCGTTGTTCAACGTGTTTATGTCTTTTTCAAATATCGACATAAGCAGAGTAAATATTTATTTGACATAATATGCTACACATGAAAGGAAGATTGTCATTATAATACCTTTAAAAATCCACCTTTTATGTGTTGACACTTCAATATCTTCAAATATTGACAAATGATAAAACAAGTCTTTAAGTTATGGAAGTATAGAATACCACGTTAAAATATGTTATACTTGTGTATAGCATTGGAAACCAAATTATTAGGTGTGAAGTGACGGTTTACCCTCATCTATTGAATAGGTTTAATTTTTCATCTCTTCTGTCCACTTTATAGACACCCACATTACTCAAGAGCAAGAGAGAGAATTATGGAGAAAAATATAAGGATTTCAAGAAGATGAAAAATCATTCTTCTAAGTGCTGATTGTGATTTACAAACAAAAAAATTACAACTCCAACATTATAAATGAAAAGGAAAATTAAGGAAAAAAGGAATTAACATCAAAAACGAAATTAATTTATAAAAGGAATTTCTTACCCGTAACTATGACAACGATGGCAGAAAAGGAGATGAGAGAGAAAAACAAATAAGGAATAAAATACAACATAATTCGAACACAAACTTCTCGTAAATTTTGTATTTAAGTAGCACCATAGACAAAAAAATTCATCGAACACAAAATTTGCAATTATAATGAATGACGTAATTTGAGACCAAGTCTAACATGAAAGAGAAAAGATTAGTCAACTAACTGAAACCAGCCCAACTAACCTCACCTACCACCCCATAAATTAAACAAGAAGGGGAGGGGGAGGGGGAGGGTTAGTTAAATTTGGCGGGAAGTTGATCAAATTTAACCCAAATGAACGAAGCCCAAAAAGTATTAGGATCATTGTAGGGGTCCAAAATCCCAAATGCACCCTCCCTGTCTTTCTTCTCCAGTAGTGGTGATCAGAATCTGATGCATAGTGTATGGATATGTTTTATTTCAAGTAGTATAGATTTTCTTACTTTGCCCCCATATGTCAAAAATATTGTAACTTCAATTCTATAAACTTACACAAGATTTTTGAATCAAGTCGTAATAATTTGTGTTTTTTGCCTGAACTAAAATACCATATTTGAACTATGATTCCTGATTTTAAAAGAATATAAAAATAAAAAGAAGTACGAGTAGTAACAAACTACAAAGACCAACAAAAATAGGATTGCAGATAACTACTCATGGTGGAAAGGAAGAACCCTAATTCAACATCAGTGAATTGCTAACAATTGCTCAATTGAGACAAAAAAAAAATTACACTATAACTACGTTAACATTTTTATATCTGTAACGCCCTAAAATAAATATTAAGAAAAAAATATTTGATTAATATATATGATTTATTCTCTAAGCAATTTAATTTAATAATTGATTATAATAAAATTCATAATGTGCTAGTTAGCTTATATATATATATATGTATTTATTTACAAGTTAACTTAGTTGAAAATAATATTAGGAGTAAGCTTAAAAATATTCATTTGGTTTGCTAGTTGATTGGATTAAATAAATCTTAAAGTATGATTATCTTTCTAATATCTAAACATCCAAAACATATTCCTTTCATCCCAAAACCTCAACATTTAGACAAAAAAATCTGATTGCTTCTCCTTCCACCTTTGTCTATTGCTGCACTCCACCTCTACCACCATGCTCCAACCATTATTGCAACATCACTCTCCTCCTCAAATCTGACACACTCAACCTATCTACTCCTTACTCCAAATAATAATTGCAACCCCTCCAAATATGATACATAAGTCAAATGTGATGTTGAATTCTGGCTCATTTTCTTATGTAAAATCCAATAGCTCCAAATAAGAGAGAGAGATAGAGAGAGAAAATAAAGGAAACTTCGTCTTCTTCAATCTCGTGGATTTCAAATTTCAACCTCTATTGTTAAACATCTTCATTCTTCACTAAGAAAGAGTAGAGCCAAGAACAAAGGTTAGGAGGTAGAAGAAAGGTTCAAGAATACAACAACCAACAAGAAGTTAGCTCTAACCATCTCTATTTAAGGTAGGTTTCCTTCTCCTCCCCATCGCATATTACTTTCCAACTAAAATGAATTTCGTAAGTGTACTTGTGGACCAACTTTGAATGTTAAAAAATGTAAGAAATTGTTGCATGCATGTATTTTTGGGAGTGACTTATTGATATAGATATGCTAGGAGTATGTTAGAAAGGAAAAATAAGTAGAAACATTATCATCATCATCCATTTGGTTGAGCTTCTCTTTTAGTTGTTATAGTTTCATGCATGAATATGACAATGTACTAATCATGTTAAGATCTTTATGAAACCATGATTTTGGTTGAGGTTTAAAATCTGCTAGTGAACATACTTGGTGTGGTGCTATTAGGGATAGGTGATTGGAAATGTTAACTCGAGTTTGCCCAAATTTTGATATGAGAAGTAGTTATCTTGCAAGTGCTTTTAATGGGTTTTATTAAGCTAATATGATACTTGTAATGCTGAAGAATTTATAAAATAAACCTTTCATAGATATCCCACAAAGACAAAATATGTAGAAGATAAGAAAAGGGAGTTTGGGATCCATTGCCACCCACCACGGGTGCCCCCACAGGCTGTGAGACAGGCCGTGGTCGCCAACAGTGATTTAATAGACCCAAAACACCCACCGCAGGTGCTCCCGCAGGCCGTGGGGTAGCCCGTGGTGGCCACCAGAAGTCCCCACTAACCATGGGAAGGCCCTTGATGACCTCTAAAGCCAACCATTGACCTCTACTGGTCATGGGAAGGTCCTTGGAGACCTCCAAAGTAATTTTGGATCCCCCACAACCCGAGGGCTTTGTCTCGTGATGCTTGTAAACTTTGTATTTTATGTCTAAAACTTGAAATATGTCTTTGGGTCTCATAAAGTAATTTACTAAATACATATGTGAAAAAATGATATAGATAACAACCATAACGTAAAATGGGAAGTTGATTTCTTGGGTTTGAGCACTTTACCGGTACGAAATCTATGAAGGTGACATGAGATGATATTCCGGCCTACTGGTAGCGGCTTTCACTTCTAGATCATCAGTCCTTTCGGGTAGTAAACTTGAGTATACGCGTGAGTGGTTGTGAGTCCCAATACCATGGTACGTTGGGTCGGCTCACAGGTGTCAAAATACAAAATTTAGGAAGATGACTTATTCCGGCCTGAGGGCAGTGGCTTTCACTCCTAGATTACGAGTCCTCTTGGATAGGAAACTTGAGTATACATTGGGTCGGCTCACAGGCGTTGAAATACCAAGTCTAGGAAGGTGACGTATTCCGACCCATGGGTAGCGGTTTTCACTCCTAGATTACGAGTCCTTCCGGGTAGTAAACTTGGGTATACGCGTGAGTGGTTGCGAATACCTGTATCGTGATACGTTGGGTCGGCTTACAAGTGTCAAAATACGAAATTTAGGAAGGTGAATTATTTTGACCTGAGGGCAGCGGCTTTCACTCCTAGATTAGAAGTCCTCCCGGATAGGAAACTTGTACACACGCGTGAGTGGTTCCGAATCCCACTACCGCGGTATGTTGGGTCGGCTCACAGGCGTCATTGGATACTAGTTTTTGCCCAAAGAAATTAAAGATGATAAAAATTAAGTTCAGTTCTAGATTGGGAATTGATTGGTTACATTTGTGAAGAAAATGTGATTCACTTGAATTCTAATACATTATGGTTTTCCCATTCGATTAAGGGTGGAGTAAGGTAAGATTATCTTTATGATGCGACTTAATTACTAATATTATGGTCATTATGTATTGATTGCTATTATATTTATATATATATATATATATATGTATGCATGTAAAGTTATTTTGGTTTTTGGAAGGCGAAGGACTCCCATTGAGCTGTAGTTGCTCATTCCCCTACTTTTTTATCTTTTCAGATCCAGAGCAACAGTAAAATTTCTTGGAAAATGTTATCAATTTGGAGGCCGTTTTGATGCCCTTTTAGCTACAAGGAACTTTAATGCATTGATTACTTATGTTTAATTGTGTATGCTTTTGAGTATGATATGTAAGGCTTATTTGGTAATCGGACATATTTGTACCTAGATGTAGGTTGACATTTGTATACGCTCTGATTTAACCTCGTTACTCACCACCAAAACTCCGTTATTATTGTAATTTGTTTTATGGTGTAAGATTGTATGAACCCAAATATTTAACCTGAAGTCGTGTATGCTCAAGACTTATCGTAACTCGTCTATCGAAAAAAAGGGGTTTCTAACTTAACTTCCAATAGTTTAGCAAACAAATTCTATTTGTCAAGTTATTCCCTAGATTAACCTTAAGGATACTTGAATAAGGTCCTGGCGATCTGACGTCCTTACCCAAGGGTCGGGGCGTTATAATATCTTACATGTTCGTGCTTATACAATTCCTTGAAAAAATGACCCAACTTGACCCGAACTGAACCCAATCTCACAATTAAAAATCAAATCGAGATAAACCGAACCTAAATTCAACCTGAATAGTTTCCACCAGAGTATTTTATCTCTATAAGACAAGCTTATTCAAACCAAACATCATCTGACCTGAAATCAACACGACCTAAACCTGAAACAAATTAAAACGCAAATGAATCTTAATTACCCTAATGTGACCCGACCCGAATAATATGATTGCTAAGTTTTACAAATATATTGGACACTTTCTTGTTGTATGTATGTTACATCATACATGATAGCATCCGCATCAATCAGAACTAGCAATAATAATTGACCTTGGACTACCCCATGTTTATCTATAGTCATCCATCAAAAATCATCCCCATAAAAAAAAAAAATACATCATACATGATATGCTATTCATTTTCTAGGTTTTTAGAGAGCCAAAAGATGAGAAACAAAGAGAGAGGAACTATAATAAAAGCAGCAACCTTGAGCACATCTTCGATCTCCTTTGAAATCACCCCAATCCTCGACCAATCTCCGCTATACCTAGACAAAAGTCAAAAATAGCAAATTGCCAAATCGAGTTAAATGCAAAATTAATTTCTGAAAATTGGCTCCGTGGTACTACTCTATAAGAATTTGATTTCTAAAAATTACTTTGTTTCATATTCAAATTGACCAGTCAATACAGAAAAAAATACAAAAGATTATAACGGAGGCGATTGATTTTACCCTGCATCGATGAAACCTAAGCCCAAAACTGCAATGGCGGATTGAGCTAAAATCTTGCCGGAAACCTTGAATTCGTTGAGGTGTTTCTTCGTGGTTTCTGAATTCTGGGGAAAATCTTGCTTTTTTGCCAAAATAATCGTGGATTTTTTGCTCTTTTCTGTGTGAAAATTGTGCGGAGAGTTATAGGTGCTGGTGAACAGATGGGTTTTCCCCGGAACCTGAAGCAGCATTGTCATTCTCTCTCCGCCTCCCTCTCTCTCCAAAAAAAAATCCTCAAATGTGGGTCTCTTGATCTGCCCAAAGCTGTGGTTGGAGGAGGGAAGTAGTTCTAGTGGACCTGGGCCCAAGTACAGGACCCCCTTAATATATTGTAAAGCAGTTGTGAAAAATGGAAACTTTTATTTTTTATAGTAATTTTTGTTATTTTATTTATTTTGATGCGAATTTCCTATTTTGAGTTTTATCCATATAATAATCAGAAAAAAAAACCATAAAAGATGTATACACAAATTCGGTTGAATGAATATATTGATGAATATGCGCATAAAAAAACTTGTCACTCGTGCCTTGCCTTGCCTTGCTTTTCTCTTGCAACTGTATAATATAGGCCTTGTGTAATCATCGATTTATCAGAAATCAGAGCTTTTCACAAATTATGGGAGCTTCAATTGAAAAGTAGCTTCCTCACTGCTTCGAGATCGTCTTTGGAGCAGCCAATGAAGGTCTTCTAGCCCTATTTGCCAGCTTGACCCTTGCCCGGTTGGGCATTCTCACTCCAACTATCTTCTGCATACTGCCATGGAGGCTACTTTTGAGCCTTCTAATGCCATCTTTAGGTTTCTTTGAATTTGAATGCTTAAAATGGCTCATCAACCCTTCAAATAGACCATGAAAATGTCCTCTCTGTTGCTTCTTGTTTGGCTCGCTCTTGATCACGGTCTTTCTCGACTTGTTAGCCTTTGGTTTCCTTCGATGATCACTTTTTCTCGTGTGGTGAAAGATCGCTCCCAGTTGTCTCCAGAATGATCTCACATAACCCACTTCATCATCATCATTATAATGGTGGTGGTGGTGGTGGTGGTGGTGGTGATGGTGGTGAAAAATCTTCCCAAGGTTGTTTTTAAATCTTCTGAATCTTCCTGCTCCTTTGCCTTGCTTCAAATGGCGGTCCCTCTTGTAAGGGCTGGCTTCACTCCTTTGGCTCGAGTGACTCGTGTCAGAGTATTGATCTTCACTGCTGTAGTAGGACAAGTCATCATCATCTCGAGTGCTACCATCATCTCCATGTTCCACATCACTTTCATCACTTTCATTTGTAATCTCATAAGTGTGACTCGAAGAGCATGACCCAATCTCCGGACTAGCCCCACTAGAAGCAGAGGGTGATCCCCGACTTGATTCTTCCGAGCTTTGATGTTCTTGCAGAGCCTTACTTTGCAAAACCCCATATGCACTCTTCTTGACTGATCGTGATAATGAGCCTTTTTCTGGTGTAAATTTTCGTTTAGTGCGATTGCTATCCATTTATGATCAGATTCTCCGAGTTTACACATTCTGTTAGATCTCAATGCTGCATCTTTCACTATACCCTTCCTCTGATTGTTTCGATTCTGATTCTGGCTCTGCTGTCGAACCTGGAATGGCATGATTCTCAAACCTTGTACATGACCTGGAGTCTGACTTGCCACAGATTCAGTCCCACCAGGTCCCCATTTTAGCGATCCAACTCTATCCATGATGGCCTTAGATTTCCCGAGCACTTGATTGTCTTGGTTAGACACCATACTCACACCCTGGTGCAGGCCATTTCTGACCTGGCCTGTTTGGTACAACAAAGCTCTTTTAGGAACTAAATCAAGGCTACAACACCACAAATATACTGCATTGGACACACCTGAATTGCTGCCATCGCTTCTCCTGCTGGGTGTGTGAACCGAATTGACTAGTTTTTGGAGCGAGGGAATGAGAGACTCGATTCTGCTTATTGCATCCTCAATCTCCTCAGAAATACCACCAAACTTGTGCCCATCATCAACTATTTCGTCTCCAACCACCTCTTTTCGATCCAAAGGTGGCGACTTCCACCTGGGGGCCAAACTGTTGACTGAATTTACAACTGAAATGCTCTGATTAACCCCATGCAGAAACCCTTTTGACTCCGATCTTTGACGTTTCTTTCTGTTATGGGGTTCGCTCGATGAACTGCTCAGCCTTGAAGGAGGAGAAACCATGTCTCTGGCTGATTAATTGAACATTCAAAGGATCTGATTGGCTAGAAATGTCACCTGATTAGTTGAATTCTTATCTGCAATCCACTAATTACATTTGAGATTAATTTTGCTGAAGCATATCTCCATTGAAATGAGATAGTAAAACTTTCGTAAGCAAAATTCAAAACCCAATTTGATAAAACAAAATAAAAACAATAAAGCACGAAATTGAAAATACAGAACAAAATTTTCAAGAAATTAGGGAGAAAACAATTATACGTACCTTTTGAAACGATGCATTCTCAAGCGAATCTGCACTCATTCAGAGTATTCTTCCTTCCTTTCTTTCCTTTTTCTTATATATAAAAAGGAAAACAACAGCAAAAACTTGGTAACCGTCAATGATTCCAATCTCCCATAAAAAATTATTTTGCATTCTCCCGTTTCTTAAAGCAGAAAAAATTATTACCCTAATAAAAACCGAAGCACAAATCAATTTTTTTTTAATGAGAATACATATCAATTTTAAAATGAGTTATGTATTTTTGTAAATGTCGATATTTTTTTCTTGTCAAACTCAACTCACATGTGATGTGTTTATTTTTAAAAAATAAACAGTGTGTGCTTCGGTAAAATTAGTTGTTTAATGATGGTTAGTTATTTTACAAACTGTTAAAGGTAGTATTTAGCGATTAGTTATTTAAGTTATTTAATGTTCAATAGATTGCATGTTTAGGTATCAATTTTGTATAAAAGTACATAATGAAGGTAGGTTGTATCCACGCAAATACGGTAGCTTTAGAATTATATCTAAAGCAGTAGCATAGTAGTTTTGAAAAGTCACTTATAACTTTACAAAGCGTTACACAAATCTCTAATAATTAACCCAACCACTATGTTTTGTTGAGCACTCAAAGTCATAATCATTGGTAAGTTAACCTATTAAATCACAAATTTCTACTTAAACCACTGGTAAATTAACGTAAGAAAAACCCGCTAATCTAGAGTTAATCATATCTCACAAGTTCTTTTTATGAGCTGAAGAACTAGTATTTATTATGGTGGTAGATTCATGTAATTTAAATAATAAGGTGATGAATACATATAAAATAGTAGCCGTTGGTGGAATTCACCATTGTTGCCTTGTTTTAGAGAGGGATATGTGCACATATTAAACTCTTGAGTTATTTGATCCATTAATTATTTTTCCTTTTTGTGGGATGAATGTGTTGTTCTTATTATGAGTGAATGTCACTTTGAGAAGATAGACTTATGAGAATGTTGGATTAACAAAAAATTCTGTAATTAATTCATGGTAATTTTAACAACTTTACTAATACATATTAATTATTATATATTAACTCCTTTTTGATATATTAATATTCTAAATAGAGGGAACAAAATTAGCATGATTAATTCCTTTTTGATATAAGTATGATTAATATTATATGTCTACTATTTTTAATCAAACCTTATTGAGTTTTGATAGATTTTATATTAACTATCGCCCAATTGGTTTCTTAAGAAAAATTAAGTAATCAAGCAATACTTATACCATAAACTCGACTTTATGGACCACGTGATATGGTACAATTTGAAGCAGAAAATCTAATTTTTTTAAAATAAGGGGTAATTTTTAAAAATTAAAATAAAATATTATATATTGTAACGCCCTCAATCACCATTATTTAATAATCCCTTAAGTAGAGAATATTACGTAAGGCAGCAGCGGAAGATAACGACCGAAGACGTTACCGCCGTCCTAAAAATGGGACAAGGCTAAATAAATGAAATAAAATGAAATACAATTTGTGCATTCAAGTGTTATATTTCCATTGATCCTGTTAGGAGTAATTGCTTATTACCCAAGTAGCTAAGTCACCCCAAAATACGAGTCTACTTGCTTAGTAACATAATATTTATACAACCTAGACTTTCGTCTATTCTACAAGATAATATGCAACGTATAATAATTCCCAAGGTTATACCTAAACCATGGTTGAGGGTAAAATCACTGTGAGCGTCTATATACCTTCAGGATTACAAATGCAACGTGGTTGGCTATGGTTTGCCTTCGTCGGACTTGGTAGGTAATTGATTGTTCACCAATACTTCCTCCTAAAACAAAAACAGTAAAATATTTCGAAAAATGAGTCGAAACTCGAGTACGAACATTCCTACACTCGTAAAACAGTTTTGAAAAACATTTTAATTGATCGCGCGCATTTCAATTTATTTTAGTTTGAAATCGGGGGAGATAATATGAGTAAAACTTGCTTGCCGTTTATTATCCGAAAGTGAAACCCCTTGATAATTGATACGATCTTTGATAAGGTGCACACCTCTCGGGCCGACCGAGAACCCCAGTTGAAGCCACGCGGGTGGAATTGAAGGGCATAAGCCCCGATAATTGATAATTGATAATTGAGCGGCGACCACTTAATTAGGTGACAAAACTTGATTTGCAAATGATTCATTATTAGTTATTTATATAAGAATTGTTGAGATTTGCTGAAATATGTGAATTTTCGAAGGGCACAGGTAATGCACGTATCTCGAACTAGAATATTTGTTTCTCCCCTTTTATAAAAATTCAAGTTACCAGCTAATCGGCAACGGAAGTGGCCCGAGTTCTGTTTCAAATAGATTTTTGTTGTTAATAATGTTTCTCTTGAGTTTCAACAATAATTGAATTTGTATAAGCGTTGACAATTTACTTCATTTTCTATATTTATTACATAATCGGTTAAATTACGTTTTCTTACATAACTTTACTGCATTAGTTCCATTTCGAACATTGACTACAATGCATATTAGTTAAAGAAGTTGATTAGGCTAATCAGATAGCGAGTGATATCTATGCAATTCAATTCATTAGTTGACTTGGATTTAAAATGATATATATATATATATATATATATATATATATATATATATATATATATATATATATATATATATATATATATATATATATATATATATATAAATATATATATATATATATATATATAATCAAACACTTATTCCTAATTTATTCATTACTTCTCCCTTCATTGCATTCAAAACCCATAGTTAAATAATTAATTAACTCATCAAATGTCTTCCCTTAGGAAGGTTCCATAATCTACCGAATTGCTCAATATTCATACATACACCATTTTAAGGTGATAAGCATTATTCTCTCAACAAAATTCACATTCACAACCATAATTAAGTATGCTTAATGCTCAATTATTTTCCATGCCTCTACACATTCCTTGATATCTAATTTCAATTCCCACATACGCATTCCCTTTCATTTGCTCAATACAACTATTTCCAAAATATAACAAATTCATCAAATTACTCAATTTTATAAATAGACATCACCAATCTCATTCACTAATTCATAATTTCCCCAAAAGAAATCTCATTCATTTACATTCATACACAATCGTTCCACCAAAATACCAAACCTCAATCATTCATCAATTCGGATTTTCCCAATTCAACCTCTAAATTAACTCCATCAACATATTTCTAAATCCCCAAACATATTTCTAAATCAGATGATTCAATTTATAGTTACAATTACTAAGTAAATAAATAAGTGTGCAAATATAAGTTTTAGGGTTTTACCTTCAAAAAACATATTTCTAAATCAGATGATTCAATTTATAGTTACAATTACTAAGTAAATAAATAAGTGTGCAAATCTGAGTTTTAGGGTTTACCTTCAAAACCAAAGAGATGGAAGCCAAGAAGATAGAGGAGTGGTGGCGGTACACCGGGGCTCCGGCGAACACTGGGCGAGCACCGGCGAGGCTTCGGCGGCTGGTGGATGGCCGCTAGGTGGGCCGCAGCAGGGAGCCTGGAAGCAAGGCCACACGGGAAAAGAGGGGGAGAGCGAGAGCGACAGAGAGAGAAAGAGAGCGGGGAGGGGCGCCTAGCGTCTCCCCGACGACACCGGCGCCGGCTTCGCCGGTGTTGGCGGCGCCTGGTGGCCGAGAGGAGGGCGCGCGAGAGAGTGAGAGACAGGGGATGTGAAAACGCAGGCACGGGAAAGAGTTGAGGAAAGAAATCCCAGTGCTAACTGAACCCCATTTTTATTTTTTTATTTTTTTATTTTTTATTTTTTGAATTATAGAGAAATCCAATTCTGGATTTTTCTTTTGAAAAAAATCTAGTTAGTTTATTATATATTTATTTATTTATTTATTTTACTGTTACTTTTTAATTTTAATTTTAATAATAATGTTTATAACTTATAAATGTAATGATTCAGCTTGCGATATAATATTAACGACCTTATAATCATACACCTCACATTTTTATTTTTATTTTTTTTTGTGAAAGGGTAAGTACATCAACTAATAGGTAGCCCTTCTCTCAAGAGTTATACCCAAGTTGTCCTTTATAAGAATGGAGATGAGGGAGGGAGAAGAAGGAAGAAAATCCCAAAACAAAGAATGGGTAATAGAAAGACCTAAGCTCGCAAACCATTCCGCCGCCATATTTCCCTCCCGAAACTGATGTTGGATAATAACATTACAACAATTTCTAATATAAAGGTGAGTGTCTTGTATAAGAGTCTGAATTTCCCACGGCGTTTGGCATTCCCGTGCGGGGCCTTAATAACCAGCTTGATTGTCTCCCTCTATAACAATATAACGAAATCCTGCATTGATGGCTGCCCGTACTCGTTTCGCATTGCAGTGGCTTCAGCTACCGGGACTGAAGACGTCCCTAGGTTTGTGACTCCTGCCTGGATGAATCTTCCGTCCCACCTTCGATGACAAACCCTCCTGCTGTAGTGGTTGAAGATTTTGCTCCATCAAAGTTAATTTTGATGAATCCCCTGGTGGTTTCTTCCATCCGATATGTCGAATTAAGGTGGTAGGAGTGGAAGGTGATTGAGATGAAGGAGAAGTAGAATATAATCCATCAAATTTGCCTCTTGCCCTCCATTCTGCCCATGCTCTTTTAGCTTTGATGATTGTTAGCACTGGGATATACCTTCCATTATTGAATACAATATCGTTTCTGCTTTTCCGGATGCTCCAAAGTAGATAAACCATTCTGACAATTTGAGTTGGTTTGCGGAGGTTCTTAAATGTAACACCCCAAAACACCCCCGGGAGTATTACATCGCCGGAGTTCCTTAAAGGAACTCCCAAGACTCTTTCCGGTGTTGGTTTGGCTGTCTAAACTCAACTTAAGGGTAATACCGGTGGTTTTCCCAAAAGAATCCGAGATTCTCTAAAAATTTCGACAAAGTTCTGTTTGTAACATGGACTAACCCATAGGCTTAAAGCCTTAAAATCCTGCATAAAAAGCATAATAAAACTCGACGAGCCACACGCTCGGAGTATACAACTCAACGGCCACATGCCGGAGTTCAACCAATCATGCGGTAAAACTTAAAACAATCTAACTGGTTACTATACATTTGGTACAACTATATGCACTAAATTACAAGTACAATCATTTAGAAATAAACAATGCATGACAGCCACTTGGGTCGCTTCAACCGTCAACAATCAGCAGGAGTCCGAGGCGTGTTAAGTGTAGATTATACTTATGAAAGTGTACCTGCAACACTGGGTGGGGACGGGGCAATTTGTGGGGGTGAGCAATAATCCACGGGCTCACCGGAGTCTTAAACCCTTAAAATGAAAATTCTTTACACATAATACTCATAATAATGAAATCTGCGAAAGCATAATAATGTAATAGAAATCTATATACTTTTCACTGAAATCTCTTGTAATGAAAACGATCAAGACTCTTTAATCACTTAAAAGCACACATTCACATTCAAGAATACTTCTTTTGGGGTTGAATCAACTTTTCCGGGCCTTTTGAGGATTCGAACTAGCACTTCTTTTCTCATAATTTCACGTAGTTTCTCAGATTTCTCTGATTTCTCCTATTTCGCTGAGGCGCGACCCCAAATAAAAGGCTCCCGGGACCTATCTTCTAGGAAGTCTCAGATCGGGCATCCTGCCACTGCAGGACCCCTGTTAGAATCCTTCCCTCGAAGTCTCTAGCTGGGCATCCCCGGTTCGAACCCTTCGGTATGCTAAACAATCCGTAGCCTCGTTGATTCAAAACTCTTTGCACATTCTCATTCATCACATTCACTTTACAGCTTTCTCAATCAATTTAGTATCAAGGAAGGCATGACACCACGTGTCACCCTTATAAATTCACTTTCTCAAATCTGATTCATTTTCTCAAGCAAGTCTCGCTTCTTTAAAACATAATCACGTTCGAAAGGCAGTTCTTAAGAAATTGCATTCAGGAATCATTCACGTAAAATACAAAACACCTTTCGAAACTATTTTGAATATCACGTAAAGCAATCACATAGCACGAATAATCACCATTCAATACAAGCAATCATTCTCCACTCTTTCCAACTATAACCTTCTCATTCTACCACTCTAGTACGATTAATTTCCATTTTCGGGCCACAATAACCATAAGTAGATATTACCTAATTCAACGTTCTCACTTTTCACATTTCATTGTCTTCACCTCAATTCCTCTTTTACGCCTTTACTTAATAACTTAACTCTTCCCAATTACCATATTTGTTTCAATACTTTTCGATTACGCTTCCACATTACTCATCAATCTCTTCTTAATCATGCTTAGTCAGGTAATTCCCGTTCTTACTTCACTACTAAACTCTTCTAATTCCTTTCTTCTCCAAGTGTAATTTGCTCTCATCTTAGGTTTCTATTTCATTAATCATTCTTTCTTGACCAACTCAATCATACACCTCTTAATCCCTTTTTCATCGCTCCACTTTCGCTAGCTCCGCTCATCTTCGCATTTAGTTCAACCTTAAGGATTTAATTATCTTTGGAACTCAATTATCCCAATACTCATCCACTTCTCACTCCTATGTCTCGATTGTGTACCACTCAATACAATTTCACATTCTTCTTCACACCTCCCTCGTTATTTCCCGATTTTAGTACTCGTTTCTTAACGCCGCAAATTCAGTAAATCTCTAGGACTCAATCTGAATATTAATTCATAACTTATGCCCAACCATACGTACTTATCCCCAATTGACCCGTCTCCCGACACTACTCATTTTACCCAAGCAACTCAACTCTGTCCGAATTTCCCGATTTCATCTTTAGGCCTTAACAACTCCCATTCCCTTCACAACTCCTAATTCAACTTCCAGCAACTACTAACTCATTCAATAGCGTACATATTCAATATTTCACAATCACATTCAACAATCACGATAAACTCATTTAGATTTTGAATATACTAATAGTTTAGAGTATAAGACTACCCACCTCGATTTAGGGATGGAAGGTTTGTGATTTGCTCGAGGTTCGAGCTCCCCGGTTCGGTTCCTTCTTTCGGTTCCTGCTTC
This sequence comes from Talinum fruticosum, assembly GCA_021018815.1. Classification (NCBI taxonomy): domain Eukaryota; kingdom Viridiplantae; phylum Streptophyta; class Magnoliopsida; order Caryophyllales; family Talinaceae; genus Talinum; species Talinum fruticosum. The sequence goes on along the minus strand of JAITYX010000002.1, from coordinate 4,960,417 downwards.
CCCTGCCTCTAGCCCACCGTTTCTGCCGCCCCTCAGTCCGGTCCCCACGTGTGCTTACCGCCGGTCTGCCTCCCTTGTCGCCATCGCCGTCGAGTGTCCCGGTCCCGGCCCCTCGGACTCTCGCTCGCGTCTATCTCTGTTTTGAGTCCTTTTTTTCTCCCTCGCTCGGTCTCGGTCTCTCGCTCCCCTTCCCTTCGCTTTCGTCCGCCGCCCGCCTGCGTTCGTCACTCCGCTCGCCGGCCTTCGGCCTCTGCTCGGTTCCCGCACGCCCCTCTCTCTCTTTCCCCTTTCGGTGCTCTCCCTTCGCCCGCGTCTGCTCGCGACGCCGACTGTCGCCTTCGGTCCCGCGGTGGTCGCCCGCCCTCGCGGTCTCCTTCGCCGCGCGCACTCGCCCCCTTCCTCTCTCTCTCTCTTCCGTCCGGTGGTTCTCTCTCTCTCCCTTGCTCTGTTTGCTCGCTTCGCTCTTGCTTTCCCCGACCGCCTCCTTCTTTTCTGCTTCTCTCTCTCTCCACCGCTTAATTGGCGGTTAAGGCTCCTAATTGGACCCCCAAATGGCTTAATTATCTCTTCATAATTCAGTGAAAATAACCACCGACCCATATACGACAAGTCCACATCTCCTCCCTTCCGTCCTCTTACGCTACTACGTCCTAACTTATTTTAATATGCCGGCCACGACAATTCTTAATCACCCAACGATTCAGCTCGGATGTAAAAGGGAAGGCAATTTCCTTGATTTTATTTATTCACCCCAGCCTCCAAAGGAATTCTAATGTAATATGTCCGGCCGTAAATAAAATCAGCCACTCAATCCCCCTAGTTGCGGGGAAAAATACTCAATAATTCTATCCTTTTCAACTGCTTTCTTTAAAATTTCGGGTATTACATTAAACCTTTGAAAAACATCACTTAATGACAAACAATGTAGTTGTCCGACGTTGATATCAAGCCAGTTGTGGAGAGAAGCTTTCTCCCAAGTGTCCTTGACGAATGGGCATCTAACAAAGAGGTGATCAATCGATTCATCGCTTTGTTGACATATCGGGCAGTGGTGATCTACACTAACTCCTCTGTTTGAAAGTTTATCCCGTGTGGCAATGGATTTATGATGGAGTTGCCATAGAAACAGTTTCAATTTAGACATTACATCTAACTTTCATATCCAACCAGCTTCCTAAGCATGGTTTTAGCCCTGTAAATTGTGTGCATTCCAAGTTACTGATTTTGTATTAAACTTTCCTGAGTTCGATAGTCCCCAACACACCTTGTCTTCCAATTCATGATTTGGAATGGGTATGCTGCCAATTTCCCTGCATATGTCCAATGGTAGAAAGGAAGTAAGAGCTTGCATGTTCCATTCTTTCCCCGGTGTGATACATACGTTAATAGTCGCATCAAGTGTCGGGATGTCATTCCTAGTGGTATCATAATACTAGAGTAAGGGTGCTTGCCCACACCAAGTATCTTGCCAAAATTTTGTAGACTTTTCATTACCAATTTTCCATTTAAGTCCTCTTTTGAAGAGTTCCCTCTCTTTGAGGAGGCTCCTCCATGCCCAAGAGTCGATAGATTTGGATTTACGCAGGAAAAAGCATCGGATAACGGGTACTTAGAGCGCATGATCTGCACCCAAAAATTATTTGGTTCAAACAGATATTTCTATATGAGTTTACAAAGGAATGCTTGGTTAACAGCCTTTGCTTTCCTCAGCCCTAGGCCCCCATCCTTTTTGGCATGCATATTTTGTTCCAAGAAACTAGGGGAGCCCTTTAATATCCTTTGCTTTACTCCAGAAAAATCTCTGTTAAGTTTATCCAGTGAGTCGGATGTACTTTTTGGCACTTTAAAACATTGCATTGTATGTGTAGGAAGTGATTCCAAATTGGATTGAATCAGCACCACCCTCCCTACTTTTGAAAGCAAATTAGCTTTCCAATTCCGTAACTTTTTGTGTGCTTTGACTAAGATATCAGCAAATGTAATGCTGATTGCCCTACCTTTAAACATCGGGCAACCAGATACTTTCCAAAAGAATATGTATACGGAATGTTAAATATGGAAGAGACTGAACTTCAGCTGCAGAATTCGCATTCTTTGAAAAAACAATCACAGATTTGTGAAAATTGATCAATTGACCTGATTGTTTGGAGAACTCCTCGTATGTTATCAAGCTTAAAGCACGTATCATGATTAGCTTACAGAAAAGTAAGCTATCATCGGCAAACAATAAACACAGAATTTTTTGTGCTCTAGGTGCAATCTTAATCCCAATACCAGATTTTGGTTGCATTGTTTCCATATGTAGTCTGTGAGCTAGAACATCCATACAAATAATAAAAAGATAAGGCGACAAGGGATCTCCCCATCTAAGGCCTCTAGTCGGCCTAAAAATCCACATGATTCATCATTAATAATCGGTGAATACGTGGCGGTAGAAATACATTCTCTAATCCAACTTATCCATTTGTCGTGAAAGCCAATTTCTTTAAGGCGGACAAATATAAAGTCCCATTCAAGTCTATCGTATGCCTTTTCCATATCCAGTTTGAGACCAACGTAAGCTTGTTGGCCTTTCATGTTACCAAATTTGTTGACAATCTCATGTGTCGAAGTATATTATCATGTATGTTTTTATTCGGAACAAACGCACTCCGATAGGGGCTAATAATTCTTTGAAGGATAGGTCGAAGTTTGTTAACTAAAATTTTAGATATAATCTTGTACGGACTATTGCACAAACTAATTGGCTCGTAATGTGTCGTTGTTGAGGGATTTGCCATTTTTGGGATAAGAGCAATAAAGGTGTGGTTAACCTCCCTAAGTAATTTGCCATATTTAAAAAAATCCATAACACTTTTCAAGACTTCATTGCCAACAATATCCCAGTCTTCGCTGAAAAACCCAGCTCCAAACCCATCGAGGCCCGGGGGCTTTAGTCGGGTTCATTTGAAAGACTCGCATTTTTAACTTCTTCGAGCGTAATCGGGGCAAGAAGTATGGAGCTGTCAATATATGAGATGAGAGGTCTTCAATTGAGATTGAGCTGACTTGCACTTTGCCTTTGAGCGCGGAACCCGTTAGTGAAATCTGTAATAAATTTCGTTTGATGATTTGAATATCATTAATCCACACACCCCGAGTCATCCTTGATTTGGGTGATATTCGTTCTACGCTTCTCGAAAACACAACTTTTATACTTTAATATACATAAATGTAAATTATTTATTTATTTTATTTATTTATTTATTTATTTTTATTTTTATTTTTTAAATTTTCTCTTTTAAACACATACGTAAGTTATAGTCTTTATTATGAAATTTTCATTAGGGTCACTTCGTTACTTTAGCTGCATAACACATATATAAAAATAATTTAAATATAAAATATCAAATTGAAATGCACGCACTCGATTATATAAATCTTGTAATGAATTAATAAAATAAAGAATGTGGTTTAGGGTCGGGTTGTTACCTATATGATAACTTAAGTTTATACATTCGAATTTATAATATAATTTGTGGTATTTCAATATGTCAAATAAAGTTTATCGAGTTTTATTTATTTATTTATTTATTTATAGGACTTTTTATCACATTTAAGGAAATACAATATTTCGTTTTTGATGGAAGAATTTTACGAAATAAGTGTTTTTTTTATAATCTTTTTATAAGTATTTTAGGAATTAAGTATTAATAGAGCGAAAAAGGCAAGAAATCAACAAAATTGCAATTTTTTTCTGATCACCAACCAAAATGCCAATTTTATGAACAAAATCTCGAGGATCGAGGGAGAGAATCCCAAGCCAAATGGCAATCTACTCTGGCTGCGTTACTGCGGCCTGAGAGGAAAAAAAGGGAAAAGAGAGAGAGAGAGAGGAAAAAGGGAAGACCTTGGTTTTGTTTTCTCTTTCCCCAGTTTACTATTGTAATCACAAAAACCTCCCAAATTCCTCTCTCAACCAAATACTACTTGGTGTCAGGGCCCTGAGTGAGTGTGTCTGTGTGTGTGAGAGAGAGCTCTGCAAATTGAGCCCCACTTGAAAGTTAATGCTTTTAAGCTGAAAATCCGAAGCAAATTCTCAGTGCCCATTTCCTCAATTATCTCCATTTCTCCTCTCTGATTGGCAATGGGAGGAAAGAGGAGGAGAGAGAACAGACGGAAGAAGGAAGAGAAGCAAGAAGTCGAAGAGCAAGAATCTGAAGATTACTGCTTTGTTTGCAAAGATGGTGGCCTCCTCATTGTTTGCGACCACAAGTTTGAACTCTCTCTCCCTCCCTCCCCCTCTCTCTATCTCTAATTCGCTGATCATCAACTAGAATTTCAATGTGGCGTCTTTATCAGTGTTAAATTTATGGGGTTTTTTTGTTAAAATTATTGTTTACATCACTCTATGCAAGCACTTGTTTGTAAGCTTGGGAAAAATGTAGCATCTTTCTAGTTGTTGGTTTATTTTATTTTTATTATGGGTATTGTGTTTTCTACAATTTTCCCCCTTCCTATATGATCCTGTTTGTTTAGCATCATATCTGAATTTGGGATTGAGCCCTTTTCTGCATTTTCATGTTTCTTAGAATTACTTTAAATGAAAAAACTGTTGTGTTCTCTTGCTTGCCTGTCTGTTTTAGCAGATGTATTAGGAATTAGGTCTTGTAGTTTCTTTTTTGAGAGGTGTTGGGAGGGGGGAAGGCGAGGGGAGGTTTGGGTTCTGAAACAATGCAAAATAAAGGAGAGAAAAGAGATTCTGAGACCGGATTTTCTGGTTGGTTGTCGTGTTTCAACCTTGATTTCTTTGACTCAGTGCCCATCAAAAAAAAAAAAAAAAAAGTGGAGGCTGAGTGGGAAGAGAGGAGGTTATGTGTTGCACGTGATCTGCTGGTGGCATATAAAACTATAACGTTTAGCCAAATTCCTTATTTGTACCTACCCCTCCATGCTCTTGCAGAGGCTGTTGTGGTAATCACAGCAGGTTTTGCATGTTCTTTTGGAGGGTTCAAGTTCCATAAGCCGACTTGAAGTAAAATACCCATTTTTTTAAATGATTTGCCATGCATTTTCGCCCTAAATTTGACTATTCACAGTTTGACACTATGTAGAATGGATGTAAAGAGAAAAAGAGGAGGAGAAAAATGAACAATAAAATTGAACACTTGATTTTGTGCAGAGCATTAAGCTTCTTTACTGCTGAAAGGAGTATGCACAACTTGATTGCAACTTTCTTAACGTTCCCTTGATACTAGCTGAGACCGAAATACTAAACTTGGTTGATCTGCTTTATCACGCTGGCTGAGGTTCAGCCTGATCTTTTTCACAGAGAGGACGAACTTATAAAAGAACTTGGTTGTGACAGTTACGTCGGATAGTGGATAGTTTTGCCAATCTTTTGATTTTGTAAATTTTGCGGATAGTCTACATTTTGGTTGTATATAGTCCTTTTGTAGGATGCGTACTTTGTATCCATTTACTTGACTCAATATATATTCTCCTTTTCTTATCAAAAGAAAAAAAAAAAAAAGAAAGTTATGCCGGATGGGATTATAGCATCCTTTATCACGTAAAGAGTAAATGAGTCTACTAGCTATCCCACAAATTGTGAGAAAGTTAAGCTCACCTGGCTTCTCTAAGGATGTGGTAATTGGGAGACTATTTGTATTTTCTACTGCTTTATGAACTTGACTCTGAATGGCATTATGTTTAGATTTTGGCATTCGCTCGTTGAAACAGTGCTTATGTCCAGTCAAACAATGGCTGTTTTATTAATGTTTTATCTCATTATATCATGAGGACATGGGCTATAGGGGATTAAACAATCATTGTTTTTGTGGCTTATTTGTACTTAAATAAGAACTCTATAACTTGTATGGCTTTATGGCTAAGTTGTCAAAATTGTGTCGCTCTGTGTTTGTGTTCATCTTTCGCCCTCCTTTTCTCTTGAGATCTTGACCTTGATAAATGGTTTGACGTTTTCAGGGAATGTATGAAAGCTTATCACCTTGAATGTGTGGGGAAGAAAGAATCAGCTGAAGATGAAGATGATAATTGGATTTGCGGTAAATTAGTCTATCAGTCATAAAATTTGTTCGTGCCATCAGTTGTGAAATTTCTATGTCCGACTCTACTCCACTTTTGACATCTGTTCATATTGCATAACGATTATACATACTTCCTTATTTATATGATTGAATTCATGTTGATTTTTTTATTGGCGCTTTTCTGAAAAAATGATAATGAATGCTGCTTCTGCTTGAGCCTTGTGTCCCATTAACTTTTGCATTTAAAAAAGTAACTAACAGGGGTTGTCCCATTAGCTTGACAGCCCGAGATGTTAAGATATGGCCAATAATCCTGCAAAATAATGTTAATAATGTGTATGGGACAAATAGAACTTGATGTTAGGATAAAGTTCTGTGTTTGTGTTGATTGGAGTTGATCTTTTCACTTCTTGTATCCATTCTTAAATTTTACCAATTATGTGTTCTAGTAAGAACCGACAAGTCAACTTGATAAATTCTGAATTCTTCATATCAGGCTGGCACACTTGCCTTGTTTGCAAAAGAAGCTCAAGGTATCAGTGTTTTTGCTGCCCTAATGCTGTTTGCCAGCGGTGCTACAAGGATGCATCATTTGCTCGGGTTCGAGGAAATAAAGGGTTCTGCCAAGACTGCCTTAAGCTTGCATTACTTGGAGAGGAAGGCATGGATGTTGATTCGGATGGGGTATGGTAAAAAATTAAGAATTCTGAATTGTACTCGTCAAAACATTTCTTGTATGATTCTTATCGTACTATACTCTTTAATGGGTAAAAGTTTGTCCTCTATTTTAGGTTATAATGTGATTATGATTCTGGGTTATCTATTAGATATTGAGAATTCTTTGGTCAAACTGACCTCCACTAATTTTTTGATCAACTACGTGCATTTAACCTAGTCTGCACTGCATGTCTACACCATGTTTCCACACAATAAGAAATGCTACCTTGTCCGCTTAATGACCCAACCTGGCACTTCATAAGAATCAAACATTGATTATGTACTCATCTGTTTTTTGTAATTTTTGTATAAACAGGTTCATCTGACTAACATCTTGAGTTTCCATATTCTGTCTAGATGGCCTGAATAGTATAGCAATTGCGTTTTTTAAAAAGAAAAATTCAGTAGTCTATCTTGTAATCTGTGAGTCAGTTGATGTCACTTTCCTTCTCACTTGATCTTGTTGTTTGTTGAAAATTGTTATGTGAATGGTTTAACTTCAGCACCTCACTTGTTGAAGGGTGTAAATATAGTTGTCTTCTCATGCACGTTATAATCCTAAGTTCAGGTTTAGATCATAGCATTTTAATTCTCTGTGACTGTGAGGCCAGACTTGACGGTCTTTTGCTTGCTTTCAATGTTGCCTATTTGTGTTCTTAGTTTAAAAAGCTCAAGGCGCACAAAAGCGCAAAGGATCCTGGGGCCCGGGCGCGGGCTCTGAGGCGAAGGTGCGGGCTTTTGGAACGGGGCGCACTTACTTAAAAATGCTTGAAAATCAATGCTAAGCAATATTTTTGATCGAATATGCTAGGTAATGACATCAAATAAGTGATTAGATATCATTGTACTGGGAAAAATACTACAAAGAGGCTTAGATTGTGATAACACAATGCATTCGCTACGATTTTAACCAAAAAAAGGAAAAATAGCACAAATTGAAAAAGTGGGGCAATTAACAAAGACAGAGACAAGAGAGGGGGGCAGAAAGCAGAGAGGGAGAAAAATAGCAAAAAATAGAAAAATCCCATTGAGGCAAGCAAGGTGCACGAGGTTCAACTGCGCCCTGGCTGAGGCGCAGACTGAGGCGCACGCCTCAGAGGGCTTTTGGAGGGGCTGGGCTTCACCCCTTGCAAGGCGCAAGGGGTGGGCTTCGGGCTTTTCTGCTCCTCGGCGCGCCCGGGCGCGCTTTTTAAACTAAGTTTGTGTTACCTGGCACTTCATTGTTGACTAATGATGGGATGAATCACTGTCTCAAAAAACCATCCACCCTCCCCCCCAAAAAAATTAAAATAATCTACTATTAATGGCTTAGAGTGTCTTAACAGTGGAAATCATTATATTTGGTCATATCTGAGGTGAAGTTATAGACAATGATTTCTACAGTTAAGATAATAAAGGACAATGATATCGAGCATAGGGGTCGATTATTGGACACCCATTTGGTGGCAATTAGGAACTAGAATATAAGAACAAACACAGCCACTCCTTCATCCATGAAAAGCTAACTTAATTGCTTGTAGAATATTCTAGTTCTTAATTGCCACCAAATGGGTCTCCCATAATCGACCCCTATGCTCGTAGAGATACTACATCTGGCTTTCCTAAGACCTTGTTCAAATGAGACCCATGTTGGGAGTTGTTATTACCTCTAAAGCCATTTGACTCAATGCTGCATAAACCTGTATCAGGAGTTATTGTACTTTGTAGCAAACATATTGTCCAACTTTTGCCTCCTTAATCATTAAATGAGGACGAGGAGTGAGTTTTGGCCTATATTATTTTGAGTTTTCACTTTACTCCAATTACCTGTCATATGCGTACAAGTTAACACGGTTATGCATGCTTGACAGTTGTTTTTCTGCTAAATACATACAAACTTTTTGAAAAATTGGGCTTATCTTGAAGTTGCCTGTCTTTGACTTTTGTAGCCAAGTATGAGTTAGATATGTTTGACCAAACTTTGATTCATTAATGCCCCTTATCACCCCATTGCACATTTGGAAGTTTATGTAAACTTAGAAGGTGCTGATAGAACCTTCCAAAATGGTATTCATTTTCCACTATTAGATTTCCTGAATTGTTGGTATGTCGTCCACCATCACCTTATATGACTTGATGTTTTGAGAAATGGATTCGGACATTGAGAAGCCAAATAGTGAAATAGTGATATTTAGTTAAATTTGTTTTATTAATATGGTAACTGTGAGGGTTTCTAACAATGTAGGCATGCAAGTATGAAAAATCTAGTACTAAGTGGAAATAATAAATATACATATATGTCACAAAGCCTGCAAATAATCATCAAATATATCAACATGACTTATTGGCATTTGCTAGTATAATGGTGATGAAACCCGTGCTGTGCTGTGCTGTGTAGATGCTAGATGTTAAAATGATTCCTGCTCGATGTTCTTACTTCAAACAACAGGACCTGAATTTCATTAAGCGGTGTTATGGATATTAGTTCCTGTAATGTTTTTCCTTCACATATCATTCCAATAATTGATCATAGGACATTTGATATACTGAAAAATGTCCATATTACGTGAAGCTAAGGGGCTTTTTGGGTGTTTCTTGATCACTTTAAGTGAAGAGATTAGAGAACTCTAAGGAGTTATTAGCGTTAGGAAGGCTCTTCAAATCACTTGATAAAGACTTAAATGGCTTTTTTAGTTCTCGTTTTGGCCTGTACTGTGACTGCCCCAGCTTGATCAATTGGTCTGTTCCTCTGCATCATGTGCTCTTTGTTCTCTCATCTGTTTTGGTTTAGATAGTCTCAGTTTATTCTTCTTCCTTACTTTGTTCTCAGGTGTGTCGTTTCGTTCTAGCTCCCTGTCGCCCCCACGTTTCAAATAGTGATGTGTTTTTTCATGTAAACTGCTGTCTCTGCTTAGTTTAACTTACTTTACCCAGGTTGGTCACTTGCTGTATGATATTGTAATAGCATTTGAATTACTTGCTACATAACAACATATAAGAAGCAAAGGACAATGTGGTGAGACATTTAATGCACTATTTTATAATGGCAAGATGGGGGTATGGGGGACCTACCTGTTAGGACTCTCCTCTAGTTTCTCTTTCAATTCCTTGTTTGTGATAACTAATGACAAACATAGAATTGAATGGTGCCTTTGAATTAGATACGCATCAAATTGAATTTGTTCACTCTGTAACCCATTATGTGCTGTTATTTCCAGGAAAAAGTGGATTTCAGAGATCGGGAAACGTATGAAGGTCTTTTTAAGGAATATTGGGATATAATTAAGGAAAAAGAAGGCTTAAACTTAGAAGATCTACACAATGCAGATGTCCACATGAAGAAGGGCGAAGACTATGCTCCGCATTCCCATAAGTCAAACCCTGATTCCTTATCAAAAAATAAGTCAAACTCAGACTCTGATGAATATGTCAATAAAGAGGAAGAAGAAGAGGAAGAGGAAGAGGAAAAGGATAAAGAATCTTCTGATGATGATGCTGTTATTGATGATATTATACAGCCTATAGTAGAGAAACCTAAAAAGACGCCAAAAAGGGCACGAGCAAGGCCGAGGCGCAAAGGCACTAGGAGAATCGAGTTTGTAGGTTGGGCTTCAAAATCTCTTATGGAATTCCTTGCCTCAATAGGAGTTGATGCAAGCAAAAAACAATCTCAAGATGATGTGGCTTCACTTATCAATAAGTATGCCCAGGAAAATAAACTTTTTCATCCCGAGAAAAAGAAGGTTGTTCTTTGTGATGTGCGTCTGCGATCTCTACTTGGAAGGAAATCATTTAACTTGTATAAGATAAATGATGCCTTGGAACCTCATTTTGCGGAGAACCTAGATCAGTCAGAGGATGAAGGGAACAGTTCAGGATGTGAAGAGGGAAATGCTTCCTTGTCTACCAAGAAAGAGGCTTGGTGGAGGAAAGTTGGGTCCTTCCAGCACAAAGGATCACTTATGGAAAAATTTCAACAAAAGGATGCCGTATCAGAAGAGTCCATTAAAAAAGACGCTGTTGTAAAAGTTGTATACAGTAGTTATGCAACCATAGGTCCAAAAAACATGAAGATGGTTTATTTGAGGAGGAGTTTGGTGGAACAACTTCTGGAGCAGGAGGAAACCTTTGAAAGCAAAGTCGTAGGAAGCTTTGTGAAAGCCAAGTTAGATCCCTTGGATCCTAAGCATTCGTATCAGCTTCTTCCAGTGACAGGTACGTGTACATCTGTTGACTGTTGCGTTTTCTTCATCCTGCTGTCATCCTAGTTGACAAAGACCTTGAATATTTAAGTGAACATTATGAATGGTTTTGAAATGTTTTCTAACATACTTCCGTTAAATCTTTAGAAAAAGTTCTGAAAGATAGATTAAGATGCCAAGAGTAGTCACTTTTGATGGAAACACTGCAAACTGTATATTTCTGCTGATAAATATATTGAACTATTTGTGTTCATTTAACAAGTGGAAAATTAAAATAGTTAGCGTTGGGTGAGACTTTCTTACAAAAATTTACTATGACAGGTCATTGCCACATTAGTCTCATTTTGCTTGTCATGTGCCGCATCGACTGCCTTCATAATAACTTATTGTGAGGTGGTCTTACCCAAGAATTTATAAATTTAAAACTATTTATGATATGTCTTGAGAATAGTATCGTTTTGGGACATTGTAGAACCAGCCTCTAAATGGCTCTTTTCCCTGAAACTGGGTCGGCGTCTTTAGTGGGAAGAGAGAATAGCAAAAATAGAACAGGGTGTGCATGTATTACACAACAAAATAAAAAGGCGACTGGCTGATTTTTTGCAGTGTATTTTTCTGTATCCGGTTATTTAGAGTGACTCATACCTAGTTGTCATATTTAATTTAATGTTGGACTATGAGTTGTTATAAGACTCATGCTTTCACCAGAGTGGCAGACCCTCCTTGTTGTTCATGCTGATTTTCCCCCTTCTCTCCCTCGTTTAATTATCTTTTTAGGAGTCAAGAAGGACTCTGCTAATGGAGACAAGAAAAAGGTTTTTCTTGAAGTATCTAGCCTGCTGAATGATGTCCCCATCTCCTCATTATCGAATGATGATTTATCTGAGGTACTTGACTAATCAGACTCTGTTCATATGCTCTCCCTTTCCCTTTTCTTAGCAGTTTCTTTTACCTTTTAGCTGAAAGATATGGATGCTACCAGTGTCCTTGGTTTCTTCTTTATATCTGATGTTGATTGAATGCTTGACAAGAAGCTTCTTTCACCAAAAATTTGAGCTTGACATGAGGTTATATCATGACATCTTGGGTAAAGATTAACTTTGGAGTCTTGGTGATGGTTAAACTAACATTGGTGGAGTTCAGTTCAGCATAAGGTGCTGCGCGACCATCCCAGATCCTGCTGGCTAGAAAATGCTTCATTTATGGGTGGCCTGAATCCATCTGATATATAAATTTTTTCTGTTTACATTTCAGGCTCCCGCATATTTCTTCTTGTATTTTTTTGTATAGGATTTGACTTAGGATTGTCTTTTAAGGGCTTTTCTTATTTTCCTTTTTACAATCTACTCTTTCTTTATTTTTTCCTCATTATGAATGGTTGTTGCAGAATTAACCCTACTTCTAGAAATTTTTTAGTTTTCTGGTATCATTGATTTGTTACCATGTACGCAGGAAGACTGTGAGATTTTGCGCCAGAAGGTAGAGAATGGCCTTGTGGAAAAGCCAACCGTTGTAAGATCTCTTATTTAGTAGCCACTTTTTTCCTTTTTTGTCTTGCGAGGGGGAGGGGCTTTGGTAATCATTTTTAAGATAATATTACTTTTTGGATAGAAGTTTTGGTTGAAGGGGATTGCAATTTTTGGACTATCATAAGTTGAATGACTATTTGCATGTGATGTCATACTATTTTGACAAGTCTTTCTGGTGAATATTTTTCCCCCTTGATTGTGAAGAAAGCTACATTTTACGTAAAGGTCAGTTGATTGCTATTCTGAAATGTGGTGGGCTGGCGGCCACATTGAAGATTTTTTTTTTTGGGGGGGTATTTTTATTTTATTTTTATAAATGGAGCTTATTTGACTCTCAACAGGTGGAGCTTGAGGAGAAAGCAAAAAGTCTCCATGAAGATATAACAAAACATGTGAGTAATCCTGTCATCCCCGTGTAGCTCTGTGGTTGAAGTGTCAAAACGGATTTGATTATGCGAGCTTGATGCCTTGATCTTTAGAGCTTCAAATGTTAACAATGAACTTCCTCTGGTAGATTCTATTCTTGAATGAAATCAATGAGGAACCTGAAGTTTGTTTTGTGTAATTCTTCTGTAAACATAATATTATGAAGGTGGTCATTGTGTGTCCTTGCTATTTGTCATTCTGAGTCCCAAGTTCAGCATGCTTGGTTTTTATGGCTTTTTCATTTGCTTTGATCCTTTAGTCTTTACTGATTATTACTACTCAAGCAAGGGAATTGTCCATGTTCACTTCATCTTATAATTTTCTACAAGCTCTTAAACTTTTAGATGAATGAAAGTTGGTATCTACTGAAAGCTTTTAAGGATATAATGATTTTAAATCTGATGAGATCAGATGAAATGGACGTAGCCATTATTGTGGTTATCTCTCTTTTAAATAAAACCGGCAATTTTAATGTATTGACTTGGTGTATCTGAGGAACTATTGCCCATGAATAGACCTACCATATTCCCCTCTTGCACAGTTTCTAGTAGTTAATTTTGTCTCACTCTCTCTTTGCAATGACATTGCAGTGGATTGCCAGAGAATTGTCTATTTTAAAGCACCGCATTGATCTGGCTAATGAAAAGGGACGGAGAGTTGAATATCCTTCCTAGCATACTCTTATTTGTGATTTTTCTGTTTTTGGAGAATAAATATAGTCCATCTGATGAAGGAAACTTTATGCTTTGTAGAATCTGGTTGATTGTGTGCCTTGACTTAAGATTTTTCAGCTTTCAGTTTCAGCATACTAAAGCAAAATGTTTAAGTGGACTGCTCTATTTTTTTTGTCATGAAGTAATAGTTAGGTAGTCAATGTCCTCAAAATTTAGAGTCAAAACATAAATCACCTCTCCGCAATTCAGTTGATGAGGATTCAATTCCTCATGCCCCTGCACAAGGGTTATTGGTCTGGCTTGGATTTACCAAGATTCTCTTGGACATTTATTACATCATATACATGTTTGCATGTGTTTATTTAGGCCCATCCATGTTAAAGTAGTTGTCCTTGACCTCTATTGTCCTCAAGTTATATGAGTGCCGGAAAAGAAGAGACCTCCTTCAGTCTGAGGAAGAGCAGGTGCGCATGTTGAAGGAGGTGCCCAAAGTGATAGCAGATGTAATTGAGATCAAGCCTGAGGACAAGGAACCTAGTGATAACCCCAGGAACATTATTGCTGTGGTAGAGTCCAAGGAGAACAAAATTACTCCTTGATAATACTCATAGACTCCAGGTAATGCTAACCCATATTTTTATTTCTACTGTGAAATATCTGTCGTGGCTCTGCCCTTTGTGTTGTGCGTTTCTCTTGTTTTTATATTAGGTTGGAGGATGTATCTAGTCTAAGCTTGGAACTTGTATTTGGTAATTGAAGTTTGTTGTGAGCAAGACGCTAAAACTATTTTTCTTTCTTCAAGTAGATGAGTTCCTCCGAATAATTAGCAAATTTTTCTTGATGAGTTTGACAAATCGATTGACTGTGATACTTATTTTTCAGTCACCATAAAACATTTATTGATCTCATGCATACCGAATACCCACAAATTTTCTGCTGAGGAATTATTATGCATTGTCTATTTTGAGATGTGGTCAAAGCATTTGATGCCTTTGAAGGCAAGAGACTTGCTCCATTTATTGGTGATTCCCAAACTTCTCACTTTGATTTTGGCAAGTAATTAATGAGCTTCCTAGCATCTCTGCCTTAACGAAGCTCAATTTATATCCCCATCTGTAAGCTTTTTTTCCGGGGAAGTTTTTGTGGGTCTCTTTGGTCTGTGTGTATACATCTTCCTAGACCACAAGCATCAAGGGGACTTGGTGGTAGTTGTTGTCGCCATTTATTACAGCGAAAACTTGTGCTAATTTTGGTGGGTAGTTTTCTGAAAAACCTCAACTGTCCAATGTTCATCATGTGTGTTCAAGAGTCTAATGCCCAAGGATTTCTTTGCCAGAATAGTAATCTTCTCCTGCTTTAGCCTTACGGGCAAATGAAGTTTATCAGAAGGTGATTTAACCAAAGAAAAATACATATTCCAAATTCTGATTACCTCTTCCTCGTGCGATTTATGCAGGAAATAAGTGCTAAACCCTTCCAGTTGCTGTATGCCAGTTTTTCCCGGAGGTCCTTCCATTGTTATGCTGCTTTTGGGAGGAAGATGTTTAATAAAATAAAAAAAGGAAAGAAAATTTAGCGGTAGAAATATGTGTTTATGTATATACAGCTGAGATAGCATTTTATTGCAAAAACAGTGCTGCTGTTTCAACTAGCTGTTCTCTGATGAACAAATGAACTTCTCAAAAAGAACAGAAAAAAAGAAGAAGGGAGGAGGTATCACATCAGCTGTTATATGTACTGGTTTATGTGCACTGAATGTGTAGTATCACAGTGCCAAACTTGTCGATTTTAGGGTTCCATTTACGGCTACCCTATATCTATATGAAACAACTACTATCCCTCTTTATTTTTCTACTTTTCAGCAATTTTTCTTCAGGATGTCTTCCAAAATCGAAACTAAAAGAAAGGCACACTCAGGAAGAGATGTGAGTTGGATATCCCCCCAGGGTTTGGACGAGCTACTTAGGATAATACATTACAATAGGAGATGGAGAAATTAAACTTGAAATCTAATATACCTATCTTGACCACTATGACAAGATCTCATTGGTGGGCATTTATGTAGTTAAAAATAGAAAATTCAATTGGGTTTCCATTAAATTTTGAGAGAAAAGAGCCATTTACCCAAAGCATGGTCAAAGCATGACTCAAGATTAGAATAAATATAAAATGACACAAAAGTTCTTAGGAATTTTCACGCACAAAATGTCATTATGCATAATAAATAACATGGTAAGCATTTTGGTCATGGAGCAAGTTTTGTTCACTCCAAGTATATTGTAAATGTTTAAACCAATTCCCCCAAACCAATTTCCAACATTAGATGACCCAAGTTTAAAGTTTGTTTTGGACACCACTTCTTGCCCAATTGTTCTAAAAACAAAAAACAAAAAAGGAAAAATTGACATTAACCCCAACTTTCTAGTTTCACTTTTATTTTTTTTATATTGAAGTTCATTAAGCATAGTTTTATATTTTCACATAAAGCCCTTTAAACATAACTCTTTAAGAATTTTTCATTTGAAGTGCAAATAACTAAATAGTTTTTTTAAAATATATCATTTTGATATATTCCAACTATAATTCGTTATATGCTCCTGAGAACATATGTTCTCACTTGTTCATATTTTTGTTAGATGTGTTTTGTCATATATTAATTTTTTATACAACTTTAATTATGTAACTTGTGAGAGCATATACTCCAAGAGATGTGAGGTATGAATGTTTAAGATAAATTATATATATATAAAATTAATTATAAAATACTCTAGATCTCTATCAAGAAAAATATAATCCCGTTCTGATTAATTAT
Organism: Talinum fruticosum; assembly: GCA_021018815.1. NCBI lineage: Eukaryota > Viridiplantae > Streptophyta > Magnoliopsida > Caryophyllales > Talinaceae > Talinum > Talinum fruticosum. Next base: position 4,944,049 of record JAITYX010000002.1, on the reverse strand, counting down.
GGAGTAAGATTTACAGTATAAAATCAATCCTATAAATTTTCCCAAACAAAAGCCCTAATTCTTGAATAGAAAGGTCGTTAGTTGTGACCAACCGCCGCCCTCCCCTCCGCCTCCCCTCCCTCCCATAAAAAAGGAAAAAGAAAATCCTAAGCTTCTTCCCTGTATATATTATATTAGAACAGGGAATGCCCATTGCCACACAAACCCAAGTTTCTTGCACTTCTCTTCTCTTCTCTTCTCTTCTCTTCGTACCCGCAAGGCTTGTGGGGTTAACCCCCCTCATTCTCTCTCTCTCTCTCTCTCTCTCTCTCTCTGTCGTATGATCCGCCATTTTTGTTGTTGCTTCGAGGGCTGATCTTGTTCTTGCTGATAAGCTGGACTTAGCTGTTAAATTGTTGGACAAAGTTATCAATTCATCATTTTGATTATTCTGTCCAACAACTTGACAGCTTGGTGCTACTTATCTGTGTCGAAGGCATCGATTCTGAACTCACATTGTTTGAAATTGTAGGTAATTTCTTTATTATTTTGTATCATATTCAAATCTTCAATTGGTAAATTTTGTGTATTTATTAATTCTTATTGGACTTGTGGGATTTTTAGGATGGGTGTTAAGATTCGACCCTGGATTTATTCAAATATGAGTTTTATCCTGAATTTGAAATCTTTCTGATATATATTTCCTCCATGAATTCTGGGTATAATTTTTTTTAATTATAGTTGAAACATTGCCTGGAGTTATCCCCTGATTTGGTTTTCAGCTAACTTTTTTGTTGAAGAAGTACACAGAGTTAGATGTAATTGAATCAGTTTTGCTTCCCATTAACCCTAATCTTATGTGTGGAAAATCTAGTTGGAAAATCTGGAGAGAGATTGATCAATAGCTGCCCTATTTAGCATAACCCCTCGAATAAATTCAATTCAGTTCATCCTAAAGATTAGGTTTGGGAAAGTGATGGTTTCATTTGCTCTTTCTTTGAACACCAGCAAGCATTAATAGTAGGGATATTGACTGTATGTTCATTCAGTCTGCTTAGAAAATTTTCGATTTCAACCTTAGGAGGTTATTGAATATTGGGGTGAGTGATAGACTCGGAGGCTCTGAAAGTTTTTTTCATTTAGAGATTTTTGTCTGATGCTTTTAAGAGGAAGAGGCCCAAGATTGGAAAACTGTCATTACCTGAGACAGATTCACCCAACACGATACTGAATGAAGGTCATCTATGACATTTCGACAAAAAGAGACCAATATCAGTGAGCTTATACAAATTTTAGATCTCAACATGGGGATATTACTTTAATCTTGATGTCAAGGGCAGTAGAGACTTCAATCTTGATGAAATCAAGGGAAGTAGAGACATAATTTGAGGCAAGGTAAAATCCCATTTTCAAGAGGGATGTCTAAGGCACGTTGTTAACTCAAAACTGATATCACCCAAAACTGGGGGGGCTTATGTACTCATGTAATACAGAGCAGTTTCTTGCTAATAGTAAATGGTACAAAAAGAACCTGAGCTAATGGACAAGTTAGCTTGTTTGTTTTGCATACAAGATACTCTCAGCTTAAACATGTTATTGGGAATGTCAAAAATGGGGAAAAAAAAAAGAAAATAAAGGATTGAAATAGAGTATAAACATGTGAAGACAGGCCAAGTTATACAGCCTTAGCTCGGTTCCATGATCCTCCAATGAAGACATTTGCACGTTTTAAATACACCATTACTGCAATGCCAGTGAGGACAACTGCACCTGCCAAAACTCCGGAATGAAGTGAAGTCCAACCAGATTTCTCAACTGCGGTATTATTAGTAATCTGTGTGCTAGTTTCCTCAAATGGTTTGGGGACCTCTATATACAACCTCAACACCTGAGGAGGAGTAAGAGCCAAATATCAAACGCAACAAAAAATGTGTGAGAACTTGAGATTCCAACAATTAAAAAACAAGCTAAATGATTTGTGTTCATGTTCTAGGCCCTCAGTGGATCAGTGGAGATTAGATGAAGATATGGACTTGTTGGTAGGGGAAAAAAGTAAGAAGTTGGGCAACAAAGTAGACTCAGAAAGAAAAGAGACAAAAGGCGATACCTTCTCTCCTGCTGATTTAGCATGGAGCACAGCAGCAACCAGATCAGCATCACACGTAAGTGAAACTTTGTCGTTTTCATCATCTTTGTACTGCAATTCAAATATGGTTTAGAATTGTGCAATTCAAAACCTGAAGGGGGCCCCGATACACAGAAAATATAAACCTACATATAGTTGAGGCCGGTTGTCGCTGTTGCTAGGTTCTATTCTTTGCATAACACCAGATACAAGGTCATCCAAATTATCAGCGCCTGGAGAAAATGATAAAAACTACTCAAAAAAAGTACAAACTGAGGCACAGCTAATTTAGTAATCCGATAATATTTGATGAAACACTTTGGTTTTGTTATGTTTGTTTATTATACTACAGGTACAATGCTTGGGAAAGGGAGAAGTTTTTGCACAAATCTCATACAGGACTGTGCTTAAAAGCAGCATTATACCAGATTTACTGCATAATTATTATCGCTATAATATTCCTCCTTGACAGGAATATACTCCGATGTATCTGAATAACATCTGATCTTTTTCTCTTAATAAACCTATTTCCTTTGACCGAGAACAGCTTAACTTTTACTTGCTATCCTTCTCTCAAGGCTTTCATGAGGTTGACCACATCTAAAACTAAAAGCAGGATAAAAAACTATACTTACCACAAAAGAATCGATGAACACGTCCCTTAGAGTCCTCAAATTTAAAAGAAAAGGAATTTCCAAAACCAAGAGACGAACATTTCCCCAGATCTCTCCCTTCAGAGGCCATCATAGCAGCTGACAAATCACTGTACACAACATCCTTGAAAATAAATATCCAAGAAATTTGCTAATCACATCTCAAGGCACAATCCAGAAGCAAAATCTATACCTGTGAGTCTCAGACTCATCTGCGGGTTCCAAGGAAAGTGCTGAGTCCCAAAATTTTTGCATCGTGGCATTTGCTATCTCATTTGATGATCCAGAGTTATTCTCAACCTAGTAACAGGATGTATCAATATAAAAATATTTGTAGGAAAATAGAAACAGATATTTTTGTTACATCCAGTATCTGCTTCCCTCTTAACACATCCAAATTATGATGTGCTGAAAATTTTAAATGTACATAACCAGAAGTTGATGACATTCTTTTTCATAAATAAACACGTCAAATTGTTCTAATAAAAAACCCCATTAAAACAGACATATGAACTGATTCAAAACAATGATCTCAAAGCTAGAGAACTCTTCTACCCAGCCTCATACTGCTATGAGAGAGCTTTGTCAAGCAGAAACATACCCTCAAAAATACAAATCAATGCGAAACCTAAAACCAGATTCAAAAGACTTGACCAGAATGGGGCCCACTTACATAAAGATTTGGTGAAAAAGAGCAAAGATTATCTAGTATTGTTCAGATATGAAATCTGAACATGTATGAGGAGGAAATCAGAATACGGCCACATCTCTTTTTGCAAACAGAAAAGAAGTTACAGGTGAAAAAACAGAATCAGAGCTCTTAGAAGCTCCTCTGACTGAGCTACCCACATTTTAGTGAGACCACTTGCTCCTGCACCAGCTCTCCTAACCACAAAAGTCACAGAACATTAGAAAAAGAAACCTTTGCAGCTATTGGATGACAAGCTAGGGGTGCAATGCGAGGTCATCAAGCTGATCTTGTGCTTGTTGAGGCAGCTTATAAAGGACAAATAGCAAGTGGTTTAGAAATTCCTATTCCAGAAAAGTAGAAAATTCATGAAATGAATCCTTTTTGTAGTGGATAGGATGTTGACATTGCTAAAACACTCTTAAAATGAGGCTAACCTGAGAATCCTCAGCATTTGTTTTTTTGGTTGTGAGTTCTCTGCTTCAGTTTGAAAGGGATCTGCAAATAGCTGAATGTTGATATTCTCTAGGACTACAGGTACTGCTGCTCATTGCTTATGGGCAGAAAGAAAGGAAAGAATCTCCGTAGATCAGAGGCAACATGCTGAGAACATTGTGAAGGGGGAACTGGTTCCTCTAGGAAGAAAGGGATCAAGCATCTACACAGAATCTAAACTATTATGTGTAGTGCCCCTGGGTTAGGAGTATTTGCCTGGGTTTTATTGTGGGGTAACCATGTGCTGTGTGTTTTCTGTTGTGTATGGGGTGTGATTATCCCTGTTGTACTTAATGCCTTCGGAATTAATGAAAATCATTGGTTTAAAAAAATCTTTCATCTTAAAGACCCGACTAGAACAACCAATAGTGGATACAGGTAGCAAAAGTTACTCTTTCTTCATTTAAATGGTCTATGAGATATATACTAGCTCAGTGATTCAGGAATTATGCCTAGTGATTGCAAAATTGAAAGTCAGATAATAAGTACCAGGGAAATGGCAGCATGAGTCAGCTGCAGGACATCAACACAGCCAACAAGCGACCCATCTGTAAAGACAATTAGAGATACAATCAATAAAATTATTCTAAGTCGCCTGGCCAGGCTAATTCTCAATCATTTACCTTTGTCCAAGACAGGAAGATGCAAAAATTTTCCATCACGCATTATATGCAATGCTTCAAGAATTGTTGTCTCCATAGTTGCACATTCAGGGTTTGGTGTCATGACCTTGAGAAGAAAGTTATACAAAATTAGAGCAATCAAACACAGGACTGAGGAATACTCAATACTCTTCCATAACCAGAGATTTGACATATCTATTCTTCATGATGTTTGGATCTAAAAACCTTTTCCACCAAAGTCATCTCAGGCGAGAGGTTCTGTGCTACAACCCTCATGAGGATATCTCTTGAGCTGTTAACAGATGAAATCCACCTTTAATATGAGAAAATTCAAGAAACATTATGATAGGAATGGAAAACCAAGGGGGAGAGAATATACGTTAGGATACCCTGCACTTTGTTGTCACTCATTATGATTATTGAATTTCCACGAGCATCCCGCATCTTTTTCGCAACATAAGAAATTGTATCTGATGGCGAGACTATTGAAACCCTGAAACAAACAAAACAATAATATTTATGAGTACAACCCTAACAAAAAGATGTTGCCAACAGAAAATGTTCCGAGTATGAATGCAAGTTAATGCATACTTGGTGTTCTCGGCTATGATAGTTGACAAAGAAGGCTTGAACATCCGTTCCCTGAGAGTCTCAATAAATGAAGATGGTGCTACAAAAACCATCGCAAGAGAGACATCAGATGAAATGTTCTGTGCACATAAAGACTAAGTTGCACTGGAAACTAGGGAACAAACCAAAGCTCCAAATGAAGTGGGACCTCTTTAGTTTAAAGCACAATTATAGACATATAATAAGAACATGACATGATATGACATGATCCCGACATGTCACGATGTATACAATAATAATCAGCCATTGAAGCTGGGTTGGGGAAGTGGATGTATGAATCTGTAACATAGACAAACAAAGAGATTGTTTCCAATAGCCCCACTCCAACATGGCAACAAGTGAATTTTATTTTCCATATGATATAGGGAAAGAAAAAAAGAGGATACAATCTTTTGTGGAAAATTCAAAACTGCATTATTTATGTTGTGCATTGCCATCCATGTTACAATTATTAGTAGTTTTACCGCACAATTCTTCTTTTTCACCCAAAAGATGGGAAAATATGATATAAGCATGTCTTATGAAAGATGAGGATCCTTAGTTTTAAAACTAAACATCCCATTAGCTTAAATTGCTTGTAGTAAGGATTCTCAAATGCTTTTTCAAAACCTTGGGATACTAGATGCAGCAAATCATGAAGCAGCCTGCAAGAAACAAATATGTGCTTCATTCCTCCGGTTTTCTCCTGGTGACTTAGGGTGTGTAGAATCACACACTGAAAAGCACGTGCGTCTCATACACATCAGATAACAACAGTACATATTTTTAAGAGTGCTGCTGAGGTATGTCGGTGTCAGAGGTGTTAAGATACTGATACCCGAGGTTTAGGGGATTCAGTCCTTATTCATATGGAAAAGGCATGAAAACAGAGTGCAGAGAACATAAGATCTTACGCTCCTACTTCGGGAAGATAATTGTCATCTTTCCTAGAACCATCTATTAAACTGACTACTTCATAAGTTTCTTTCCTTCTTGCACTGTCTTATGAAGAAACTGACGCTTTGGTATATTCAAAAAGCGAAGAAAGGAAGGAAAAGACCGCATAGGTTTGCAGCTACTCAACAATTTCATCATCATCACAGTTTCCTCAGTATAAATAAATATTATAAGAAGAGTTACAGAAGTGATAAGAAGGCAGAGCCTCCTGCAAGGCAATAATGCATGCAGGATCACGGAAAAAGGATACCAAAAATTTAATACCATGATAATTCACTAGCTTTCAAATTTTGGTTTTTATGCTCAAAAATATGTTCTAACAGGCATAGTAACTAAGGAATCAGAAAGGTGTGATAGCTTCCCAACTACATTTGAAATTTCTGAGTGCATTCAAGATCTTTTTTTCTTTGATAAAAACGTCTGAGGAAGTATTTAACAAACCATTGAAATTGCTTCCCAGTTGATGCTCGACTCCATCAAACTGCTCTGCAGCCTTCTCCATTCCTGATATGGCATCATATAGACATTTTGTAATGTCCAGCAAAGCAATAACTTCGCCATTTTCTACAACAGGGAGGTGCCTGAATTTTCCTGAAAACAGAAAAAAAGAGGGTATCAGTTGATTTGTGCAAGCATTAATGCAAAGTAAGCATTCCACATTAAAAACTACATCAGATATTAGAAGTCAATCTATTGGTAAACAAATATTTTCCATTGGTAACTCTTCTTCACAAAATTTCCCTTTTGCTTTGTATATTTTCTTGTGTTTTGTCTTTTGTTTTTGAGGTCAAATATGACATTTTTATAGAGTTCAAATCACTTCTATTTCAGAATGAGATAAATCAAAATCAAACACCACGTCAAGGTCCCCGTCAGTGGATGGTCTAGACTTGAATAGCCTTACCCCTTAATTGAAGAGAGGTTGCTAAACACCATCTCAAAGTCCCCTTCAGCGGATGGTCGAAACTTGAATAGTCTTATCCCTTAGATGAAGAGAGGTTGCTTTGGTTGGACTCCAGTTTTATTGAGTTGGGACCATTAAGGTAGGGGCAAAAGAAGTTCATCCCAGGTTAAGACCAGCTGTTGGAGGAACTCATTTTCTCCTTTGTGATGAGAATTGTTTTCTTCCTAAACCATTTTTAGTGCCCTATATTCAAGCCATGTAGCCAACACAATAAGTAGAAAGGAAATGAAGTGCCAACTGCTGGAGGAACTCGTTTTCTATTTTGTGATGGGAATTGTTTTCTTCCTAAACCATTTTGAGTTCCCTATATTCAAGTCATGTAGCCAACACGATAAGTACAAAGGAAATGAAGAACCAACTGCTGAAGGAACTCATTTTCTCCTTTGTGATGGGAATTGTTTTCTTCCTAAACCATTTTTAGTGCCCTATATTCAAGCCATGTAGCCAACACAATAAGTATAAAGGAAAATAAAGTTTCCCAACCAGAGTATTTATATCCAAAATTGCACGAGTTTGAAGCCTAGTTCAGTATAGCCCATTGAAAAACAGCTATGTGTTAACTGTCAAGAGATGCTTTTCCTATGGATCCTTGAACAATATAAATTGCTTTTGGCACCATCACTCTGACACTACAAGAGCAACTAAAATAGCACTTGAAAATATTGTGTAAATGGAGCTCACCTTGAACCATTTTCTGAAGGGAATCAATAGCTAATGTGTCTGAAGTGACGAATATAGGATTCCTTGTCATGACTTTTGCCAATGTGGTTTGTTCTGGCTTCAGCTCCTCTGCTATAACTCTAGTGGCAATGTCCTAACATTCATAAGAATCACAAAATCACTCGGAAGTTTTCAAGACTGTGACCGCACAAAAAACCGTCAAACAACCAACTTAACCAAAAGCTCAAGCTAACAATTGAAAACCCATAAGCAGGCTTATCATATGTACTCCAAAATGCGTTCATTATGTTGTCTAGATGTCCTCCCGTGCAATGTGGCAATGCCCTTTCAGCTCAAAGTATGTTTCATAGGCTTTTGTCATGCCTTGGGGTCATTGAAATCGACCTCTACATCATAAAAAGCTTTATTTTCCTGATAAGAACCAACTCAACCAAAGGCCAACCCAGGGTAGAAGGCATTGGAAATGGGATTAGGTTTTATTTACACTCAAGTCTCAACACAAAAGGTCCCCAAAGCTTGAAATTTTCTTAAACCAAAATAAGAATTTCAAAAAAATGAAAACCTTGTCAGTAACAATTCCAGATAGCAGAGCATTGGAATCTGTAAGCAAAACAGCGTCAACGCGGCGAGCGGCCATCCTCCGGCAAGCGTCAGAAACCATCGTACCTTCCGGAATTGTCAAAGCTTTCGATAATCTCAGCTTCTTCACCGTTCTCCCCGCATTCGCATTCGACCTAAAATCCACAAAATCAGCGACAAAACATTGTAAAATTCCCCGAATTGAAAACAATACATTCAATTTAATCCAGCAAAAACGAAAACGAAAAGGAAGAGAGAGAAATTACGTAGGGGAGGAGGGCTTGGAAGAAGTGACCAAGCTAGTCGTGCCAGTTTCCGACGGAGGGGCGGATTTCCTACTCGCTCGCTGCGCCGAGCCGCTGCGTTTCGGCGCCGGTGGTGTGGCGGATTGAGAATTCATCTCCGGATCAATCCAATCCAGAAAAACCTAATTTCGCAAGCAAAAATGAAATCAAATTGGCGGATTTTTGCTCAAGGATGGAAATTTCATCCAGGAATGAAGTGATTGAGAAATTCGGAGTAGGATGAGAGGAGAGAGAAACAGAGGGGGTGGAGAGGAGGGAAGGGAAGGTCGTTATTGGAAGTTGGACAATGAGAGAGGGAAGAGGGTAGCTTTCGCTCTTTTTTTTTTTTTTTTGTGGATTTAAGAGGTCCTCTGTTTTCTCTGTGTGACGTTTTTTTCATATATATTTGTCATATAAAATATTTTATTTTTTATATGTTTATATGGCCAGTAAAAATACATATATTTAATGGCATATTTGTTTTAGTATTTATGACAGTATTCATAATTGGTAATAGTAAATATAACTACGATAATTATGATTATTAAGAACATTGATAATCGTTACCTATTAATCGTAAATTTTGACAGTCGCTAGTCGTAACCATTGATAATCACTAATTGCTTATTACAAGCTTTAAAATAAAAAAGTTCTAGATGTATATAAATATTAAATAAACCATCTCAATTTAAGTGCATACGGATATACTAAAATTTATATAAGAATATTTCACGCAACTATAACTATTAAATATAGATCGTCATTCATAATATTAACTTAGTAAACTGACATTGTTCATTACATAAATAATTGATCGTGATATTGACGCATTAACCAGATAATAATTTGGTTAATCTAACTCAACTCAATAACATTAATATACTCAAAATAAACCGACTTATTAATTTATTTTCAACCTGCACATTAATCCAATGCCAACCTTATTGTGGACAAGTTTGGGCTCCATGTAGGTCCATAGTCACATTTGGGTTGGGGCATGAGGCCCATATAATAAGCCCACTACTTCCTGTTGTTTTCCTTTGGGCCCAATCCAAGCTTTGTCTTCCTGTCATCCTCTCACCCAAACCCAATCTCCAAAAAACCAATGTCTATTGTCAATTGGGGTGATGTTTTTGTAAACCACAAATACTTTGAACTAATATTTATTTACCCATACCAAGTGAATGTTACCCTAATGATAAACACTCCACACTTACACCCTCTCCACTAGGGTTCGAACTTTAGTTGAGACAATTTTCTTGTTAAGTGTGTAGGAAGTTGGGATGTGTTATGGATTTGGGTTTTAATCCTGGACTTGTTATCCTTACCCATTCACCGTGCCTTTAAGCTTAACTAGGTTTACCCCTAAGATATGAGCTCGGTTGGGTGTAGGGATGACGCCCCGACCCCTCTCCTCCCTCTGCCCCCTCCCCGCCCCGCTGCAGGGGATGGTTTTGCCCCCGCCCTAAATACTTTAGGATTTCTCTATTGTAATTACCTTCTGCCTCCAAATATTCATAATTAGTAGTAAAAATAACGGATATAAATATCATTTTCGGAGCGGGGAAATAGGGACGGGGAGCGGGAATTTTCCCTGTTCCGGGACGAGGACCCGCCCGAGTGCCATCTCTAGTTGGATGTCCCACACTTAACATGTTAAAAATATATATTTATTAACCAATTAGGGAGTTGTTCGCTAGTTATACATGCTATTTTTGTTTTATGTTATTACTTTGAGTTTGATTATAACCTCGGAAAATAAGATATGTACATAAATTACGATACTAGCGACATATATATTCAACTTCTTATTACAAATCAACTGCTAATTCGAGAACATTCTTTTTCTCTCTTTTTCAAATATAAAATAAGGCATAAAGGCCAAGTAAAGTTTAGGCCTAATTTAGATATATCATCCTTGAAGATATTAACAAATATGCTTTAATTCCAAATGAAAAGGGTCCTTCTTAAATCTTCATAAAAAAGTTATGTATCTAGGAACTTATTGCTAATATTGCCTCCTAACACCCACAAGTAAAGTAATTAACAACATTTATTTAAGTTCAAGCTCTTTCTTCTCAATTGTGACAACACTAACAGTAATATATGCTAACTCAATATGAATTTTCAGTACGACAAAATTCAAGCTCAGATACATTAATATAACACATTTTAATAATAAGACAGTTGAATTCGCTTTCACTAGAACCTGCATTTTTGAGATTGGAACTTGAGCATAGTACAAGCCACAAGCATCAAAATCATACATACACAAACATATGATAAAATCATAAATGGCCCTCCACTAGTATTGTTGTGAGGTCAATTGTGGGGAAGATTGATGAGTACTCTTTGGCTTAGAGAACATGGGTATGTGTGGAAATTTAGTGGGTAAAGTTATATACCACCATTACTTTTGGTTTGGGGTTGAGGTGGATTGCTCATCTCTATAAAGCCTTTTTGTCTTTGATTGGAAATCCATTGGTCCCAACCCTAAAAGATTTGTACGTGTAAAGAGACTTGGAAACGAGCTACTTCATAACTGGTCGATTAGGTCCAAATCAAACTTGTCACCATAACTAGGTGAAGATTTCTATGCTTTTACATTGTGTGTTGTACGTATATAGAAACTTTAGACCACGATGTTTATATGTGATATTACTAGTCTTTTGTGAATATTTGTTTGGTCGAGACAAGTTTGGAAATTTAAAATAAAGAATTTTATTATGACTTTTGTTTTAAGTTCATCAATCATTGTCAGTTAATAGATGATACCTTGATAAGTCTATATTATTAGATTTATATGTAATATGACAGATGATTATTGGTTCTAGTATAAACCATTGCTCTACTCTCTTGTATGGTGTCTTTTGATTCTACTTTTTAGGGTTTAAAGTATTTGATATTCGCTTTTATATATATATATATATATATATATATATATATATATATATATATATATATACTTTGTTATTATAAAGTAGAAAGAAATTAGGTACTTTTCAAATCATATCATAGAGAAGTCACAAAACCAATAAATACTTGAAGCAAAACCTTTAATAAAATTAGATACATTAGTTGAATGAGGGAGCCTATTGGTTGGTTTTTTCCAATCTTGCCCCAATAATATATATGACTAGTTGATTCACTCAATAGTTCTTAATAAACCTAAACCCCTAAATGTAGATAATACTGATTTTTTTTCAAACATCGATAGAACGTAATTAATAAACATCACACAACAGTTTCATGAAGATTGTACATCAATAACATTGTAAATCTAAAATATAGAGATAGAATTTAACTCTTAAATAACTAATACAAATTTTTATCAACGTAAGCTTCAAAATCATGTCAATCTTCTTATGAATAATTATCGATGAGTAACATTTAACTATTGTGAGAGAACCTCACAATATATACTAGAGTGATTTGAAGTGCGATTTTCGTCATATCTTAACATATAATTTTAAAGTGTGAAAGTAAAACTTGAATGATTTATATGTAATGGATTCATTTCGAGCCTATTGATTTTTGAAACATGGGGCATTGGTGAAACAAATTTTTGAAATTATTATGAAGCTAAAATAAGGAAAATATGTGTTTATCAAAATAATTTTGAATAATATAAAATGGGGTCCCACGTAGGGCAAAAATTGGGGCACATTGATGATTTGATGGCACACTAAACTCCATGAACCTTTGCACTAATCCAATCAAATCAACAATCAAGCATTTATTAAAGGGCAATCAACACCTTAAACATCTTTTTCGAATCCTAATCAACAAAACCTTGCAAACAAAAAAAAAAAGAAAAACAAAACAAAAGAGAGGTAGCTAGGTGGGGTTGGGTGGGGACATTCATATTCATATAATATTAAATAAATTAATAATAATATTATTATTAAAAAAAATTTAAAAGTTTTTGGCTTTTATGTTGCATGCATGTCTTTGTCAACTCTTTCTCTCTCTTCCAAAAATTTAAAATTAATTAATTACTACATTTTTAATGAATTTTATACGTACATGACACTCATTGTTAGTGCATGAACTCGTATATCATATGGTCCTTCTTGACGTAGACCCACAATTTTTAAAATTTTTTTGAATAATATATTATTATTAGCATGGAAATTATGACAAAAAAACACACCCCATTTTTTAAAAATATGTATCATGTTTATAAGTTATCATCTTATAAAAATCATTGTAAATATATATGTCATATATATATATATATAAAATTCAGCGTAATATTTAACTTTAATGTATTATAAATTAAATTTAACTAATAATTATAAAGAACTACTTAGAAAAAGACATATAATACCTAAATCCACGAATAAAGCGAGAAAATGTATCGAAAACTAAGAAATAAACTAGTATATATAAGCACCAAAAAATAGATTATTCTAAAATCTTTTATGATTATCCTTCGTGCATATAATAGTAAATGATTTGAATAAATTTAAAATATTTTTATTAAAAATATTACTCCTTTTACAGAGGAAAAAAGGTTTGTGATACATGTGTGAATGCTAAAATTATAGTTTATAGTCTCAAACAAAGTAAAAACATTAAGCAGTAGTTTATGACCTTTAAAAACAGAAAAAATGTCATTTTAGGAGAAAAAAATGCCTAAAATGAGGAATAAAACAGACAAAAATTCCAAAAAAATGTGGAAGAACTTACATTATTGAGACAGCAAGCCACCGCAACTACCAGCTGAAATTTTCAACATTTGCAGACATTCAATTGAATTCAATGAAACAAAGAAATTGAAAATCAAGGAATGTCCAAAGGCGGGAATAACGCATAATATATTTTGAAAAAGAAAAAAATAATAATATAGCACCAAATTTCAGAGGTCCCACTCAATAGAAAAGTTTTAAACAAACCTCGACAGGAAAAAATTATGCTCCAAAAAGTCTTGCCTTGAGCAAATCTCTCTCTCTCTGCTCGCCTTCACATGTTTTGATGTTGATCTATCTTTCATTCATCATTGAAACCCCACAAAAACTAAAGGGGAGCCAAAATTTTACACATCATTAGAAATTAACCCAAATTTCTTTTTTTTTTCCCCTCCCCGTCATAGCCCCAGAACTTTTCTTTCTTGATGAGTCTTCACATCCCCAGAACTTTGCAGCTATACAATCATTCATTAATCAACAATCATTCCTTTGTTTCTGGGATCAGTTACTGATTTCAGGTTCTGGGTATCTTTGGTTTCATCAAAATTTTAATCCTTGATGTATTTTTTGGGTGATCATTGAGCTATTTCTCCATACCCAGTGAGGTATTCTTAAATTTCAATTTATTTATTTTTGGGTCTTTATGTTTCTCTTTCCTCCTATCCCTTTCTTCTATCCTGTTTGGTGATGTCTACAAGGTTTACACAGTGTTCAATTGTGGGAAGAGGGGGACATTGGTAGGTACCCATCAACAACATTGATTCAAAAAATTGTGCTTCAAGTAATGACCAATCTCAATCTATAGTATGATTCCGGGGTTTGAGAATTTTGCAAAATTCAGAATTCTTCTCTTTCTCTCTCATCATCACCCCTTTCTGGGTATTTTCCAAAATGTTTCAAACTCATATAAGTCTTCTATCATGGAAGGGTGCAACAGTTCGAGAGTGTATTCCAAGTAAAGTTTTTACCCTTCGAGCAGATTTTGAAAACCCCCAAAATTTCATTGTCAAACATCAACTGTTTGGTGTGATCACCAACCCTATTATTTTTTGGTTTATATATCCTAATCCTATGCTTCTAGAATTGCCATCAAATTTTTATATACTCTACTGTTTGTCCTCTCAGAATTCATCATTTAATAGTGGATTATGAGTCATGCACATCAAAATTTTGCAGGTTTTTAAGCACCCACTTGGTCAAATTAGGGGCTGAAATTGAGCCATAACTAGTCCAGAATTCTCCCGGATTTTGGTGTTGTGAAGGGTCATGAAGTGAGTTGGGTTCGAGTGATTTAATGGACCGCCGGAGTTGGTTATGGAGGCGTAAGTCGTCAGATAAGAGTCCGGGTGGTGAAACAGAGAGCTCAGGTTCAGGTTCTGGCTCAGTATCAATATCATCCCCTTCTGAGAGATTCTCAGATGACCAGCAGGTAAGCCTTCGACAATAGTGTTCAACATTCTAAACTCTGTAATTAGGGTGAACACATTGTGGTCATTCACTGTTTTACTAATAGTATGATAGATTACAGGTACCTAATTCCCTGTTTTCTTTACTTTTCATGTATTTCATTTAGAACCTAAGTTGCGTTGATTCTTCCTCGATAATGCTGTATTGCCTATACGTTTTTGCTGTAGGATGTTTGCTTATGACAATTGCTGATTGATTTATTGGGGTTCAATTTGGAGGTTGAAATCAATAGTGTACATTTATTTCTAGGTTAGAAATTTTCATGAAAAGGCAAACCAAACCTCATGTCATTTGGTTGGAATTTTGACATACTGAAAATGTATTCACATTTTTTCTTTTGGAATTATACAGTGGATAGGCAGTGTGAAGCTAGGTCTGATTTACATCCAGAGATTTCTTACACCATATTCTTGAACAAATCTATAGCATACCTAGGTACGGGGTTGAAGCTTGCTCGTTAATTGGTTTCGTTGAGTGTAATATGTATAGTTAGAAATAGTCTGACGACTTGTGAAGGGTAAGGCTACATAAATTTTGAAGTTCCTTGATCTTGATTTGCAGGATCTATGTAGATTTTGTCGCTATTATTGTTGTTGTTGGGGTAGCGGGAATTTATGATGCACGAATCATCATGTTCATGTAGTAGGGAAAATCTAATATGGCTACATGTTTACTAATGACATTTTGTTTACTTAGTGATTGGAACGTACTCTTTTCTCATTCTGTCATTTTGTTTTGGTTGGATACAAATAGCATATCTCATTAAACTTACCCTCTTCAGGCATTTTCAAATCAAAATGGCCAATCACCAGAAGTTACCTCGAAAGCTGCACCCCAAGATGAAGATTTGAATGATAGTGTGAAAATTCTGACCGAGAAGCTATCTGCTGCCCTTGAAAATGTCAGTGCAAAGGAGGAATTGGCACAACAGCATGCTAAAGTCGCAGAGGAAGCTGTCACAGGTGCTTTCATTGTTCTTTTGTTTACAAATTACAACTACTGGTTGTGCAGCCATGGTCTGTTACTTAATTCATTAGTCTTAGCCATCCGATGATGCAGATGAAGTTGCTTGTAGTTTTACTCGATCTTATCTATGTTCAGGAGGGGAGGGACACAATGTCTCAATCCATTTGGTTACTAGCTTTGTTAATCAGACTTGGCTATATGTGTCTAATGTAGATACTTGTTTAGGTGTCAGAATCAGATAGACACAGACATCTCTTTTCCTGAAAGTTTTTGTGTTTTTAGGAGTCAGTTTGTTGAGTGCTCGATATGGGTACCTGAGGTTAAATGAAAAGTTTGACTAAAATAACCTCGTAGGGCCTTGGGTGTGCTGAATTTTGTTGCATGACGAGGTTCAGAGCTCATATTACCTGCATTTAGGCAAATGGTTGAAATCTACTTAACTAGAATGGTTTATTCAATCTGAATATTAGGTTGGGAAAAGGCAGAAAACGAAGTAATCACTCTAAAGCAACAACTTGATGCTGCAACAAAGAAGAATTCATCGTTTGAGGACAGGATAGTCCATCTTGATGGTGCCCTCAAGGAGTGTTTGAGGCAGTTACGCCAAGTGCGAGAAGAACAAGACCAGAAGATTCAAGAAGCCGTATCAAAGAAATCACAGGATTCAGAATCCAAAAGTTCTGATCTCAAAAGCCAGCTGGGTGATCTTCGTTCCCAACTTGAAACTGCAAATGCTAAAGCTGAGTCTGCTGCCTCTTTGGAATCTGATCTTCGTCGCAGACTAGAGTCTGAAGAGAAGGAAAATGCATCTCTGCAGCTTAAGGTCCGGTCCCTATTACAAGAGTTAGAAATAAGGACTCTCGAGAGGGATTTAAGCACAAAAACAGCTGAAACAGCTAGCAAACAGCATTTGGAGAGCATAAAGAAGGTAGCTAAGCTCGAAGCTGAATGTCGTAGGTTGAAAAGCATGACTAGAAAAGCAAGTTCAATCAAGGATCAGAAATCATTAAGCGCCTCCCCGTCTCATGTTGGTAAGGCTCCCACAACAAGTTCCATAACGCCTTCAGATGATATTGGTCTCATGGATGACTTCCTAGAGATGGAAAAGCTAGCAGCATTGCCCGTGAGAGAGGATACCCCCAGTGAAAAACCTAGTGGTAATGGTGAAGCTTCAGTTGATGCTGAGCTTGAAATGATGAAAAACAGAACAGCTGAGCTCGAGAAGAAGATAGAGATGCTTGAAGTAGAAAAGGTGGAATTAGGTAAGGTGTTAACCGAGCGTCAGGATCAGCTAAAGCTTTCAGAAGCCAGTTTGGCACAACTCCAAAATCAGTTAAACGAGAGCCAGAATCAGCTGAAGATGTCACAAGCACAGTTAAGAGATGCAAATAACAAGCTGGGTATGTTGCAATCTGAGTTAGATTTGGCAAATGATTTGAGGCAGGCGATTGAGCTAGAGCTCGAGGACGCTAATGTTAGAAAGGAAGAGACAGAATCCCGACTCAAAGCTATTGAGGATGAGAGTAAAATTCTGCTCTCTAAAATCAATTTATTTGAGGGTGAAGCAGAAAAGGAGAGGGCTTTATATGCAGAGGCTTCGGCAAAGTGTCGATCTTTGGAAGATGAAGTTTCTAGAACGAAGCACGAAGCTGAAACCTGGCAAAATCAGTTAGCTTCAATTAGTGAATTAAAGGAAGCAGCTGAGCGAGAGTTTCAGAGCACAAAAGCAAAAAGGAAGAAGCAGAATCACAACTCACTGTTGTACAAGATGAGGCCAAATCCCTGCTTGCTAAGGTTGATTCCTTGAAGAATGAGGCTAAAAACGAAAGGCAGGTGTCTACAGAGCTTTCTGCCAAGTGTAGGAGGTTAGAGGAAGAAGTTTCTAGAATGATGCACGAAGCTGACGCCTGGAAAAGTCAATTAACTTCAGCTAATGACCTGAAAGAGGCGGTTGAGAGAGAGCTTGAGATGACAAAAGCAAAGAAACATGCACTCGAGTCACAACTTAAAGCTGTAGAGGCCGAGGCCAAATCATTGCTTGTCAAAGTTGGTTCATTGGAACATGAGGTTGAAAAGGAGAGGGCATTGTCTGCTGATTTTTCAGCTAAATGCAAGAAGTTAGAGGATGAACTTTCAAAAATGAGATATGGACCTCAATTTCAGCTTAAACCCATCTCAAAAGAGGAGCTCAACATTCAGCAGGTCAGTTTTACTTCATACAATTTTGATCATATTTGTGATATGGGATGTCAGAGATACTAAGCATGTAAATCTTTGTTTGATGCATTTTCGGCTTCAGTTTGACAGTATCAGCTTTATTATCACCTGGACTTTGCTGCTATCTTATATTCTGTCCGAATTTTGTTGAGGTTATTTTCCCCTTGGAAAACTGGAGTGAGCCTTTGCGAAGCAAATTCCCTACTAAAATGAATCTTAGAAGGTCTGGAGTAGGTTGATGTTGAACTAGATCCCGAAATGTGTTTTGAGAGGGGTATTTATTTCAGATGAATGTAGCCTTATCCATAAACTGTAAAAAGCTTAGTTCCATTCAACTCTAGATGTGAAAAGCATCAAATACCTGCAACTTCACAACAGAGGAACTAAAGGGTAGCTGTGTGAGACATTTGCTTAGTCTCAATAATCCAAAGTCAAAAAAATGTCCAACTGTGACTCTCTTAGCTGCTGCAAAGGCGGATGGAAACAATTCCCTACACAGACACCATATATATGTCATCTATTTTAACATTCACAAGTGCCCCTGACGAATTTTGCAGGAAAAGGATCTAGCCTTAGCTGCCACCAAACTAGCTGAGTGTCAGAAGACAATTGCATCTCTTGGCAAGCAACTAAAATCCCTTGCAACCTTTGACGATCTCTTCTCGGACTCAGAAAAGCTACTTGAGGTGTCTCAGAAAGAATCACAATCACAGCTGCTTAAAAACAGTATGGAGCCGACAAAATTGCCTTATGGCAATAGAGTTCTTGTGGAATCCGGTGCATTATCCGTAGAAACCATTAAAGATTCTTCATCAGGGATGAGGGATGCCGGAGAGTCTAAGAAGGATAGTAAAGCGGGGTTGTCATTCATGATGCTGGACAAGAGCCAGAAGAATGGGTTCGGGAAGTTGTTTCCTCGAAGCAAGAGTGCAATGAGAAGCCGGAATTCATGATGACTGTCGGAAGACATTGGAGGGAAGGTTATAAGAGGAAGTAGCGTCTGCTTTTGGAATTCAATATTGTGTATTACATGCCATTCTGTGTACAGGGCAATTTCATCAACTTTGGCAGTCTTTAAGCCCATCTCCTTGATGGGCAAAGCAAGAAGAAAGTTTTGAAAATATCTTCTCATTGTTAAGAGTTCTATGTTGTCCTCTATATTTTTTTATTCTTTTTTTTTTTGGGGGGTGTATTACAGATCAAATTTCTTTTATCTTTATATTGCAACCACACTTAATGCCTGAGTAACAGGTATAGTTAACAAAGTTTTATTTCTTTTTTGTGAACACATTTTGGTAATTACTTGTCAAGTGTACTTTTGAACAACTTTGATACTTCCATTTCCTTTTTTTCCCTTTTTTTATAAAAAAAACACATTATGAGAGAATAAAGAAAACGTTATAAAAAGCAAACTTGTCTTACTATGTACATGGCAAAACTTTTTAAGGCAAATAAAAGGCATTTATGAACCGTCTTTCTTTGCATTCATGGCTCCTTTTGAACCTTGTAAAAAGCATGAAGTCCATATCCATAGCACTCCACACCTTTTATTTTTCTTTTCGTTTTTTATTTTATTTTTAAAATTTTTTACAGCCTGCCATATAGGTCACCCCTTATGCGTAGAGCTATGAGGGTAAGGAGGATAAACCTTGCACATGAAATGGAGTCAAAATTGCATTGGACAAACTTCAAACTCCTAGGCCTCATATTGACGAAACTTCGAACTCAAATTACAAATTTCAATTGGCAACAGATCAACAACTACACGGTACATTTGCTCTATATGCCACTCCAACTATCTTGAGGAATCAACGGAGAGAGAGAATGGGTATCCAGGGAGCGTAGTGGGACTTGGGATACAAAAGTACATGATCAGACGAGATCTCATTTTAACAGAAAAGATTTAATCAATAAATTTTGCATCAAAGTAGGAAGACATTTAGCGATTCAGACCATTTGATATACCAGAACATTTGACTCTTCTCACATATCCCTAATGCCATGTTGATAAAACAGATAATAAACAGCAAAGCTTTTAAACATACAAACAGACATACTATTTCTTGTTTCTCTCCCACTTTCATGACTCAGATGACACTGAAACAGATGCTCAGCATGGCATCCAAGTTTGTCTAAATTAAATACGACATCCGGGGGGTTCCAGCTTCTAGCAATGCAGGATATTGATTAGTGATGCAATGTGACCGCTAAGCTGAAGTGCAATCTCAGTAAGCATACGAAGTTCTTTTCATCATTCTCAGAAACTCATCAGCACTCACTTCTCCGTCACCTGTTTAGTTTAAAGCCCATTAGAGTCTTCAATGAAGGAAATGACTCAAGTCATAAGTCCAACCCTTCTATAGAAACAAGTTCAGGCAAATAGCCAATCAACATAATCTTGATGATTCATTGGACAATGCAAGAATAAATCGAAATGCTCTAAGCTGACTTCCTAGTTACCAAAATGCATCCTACAGATCACCCCCTTCCCAATAAAATTCTCGTACATGCATGTGATAAAAATCAAATGAGCTCTGTGAAGAGAAATGCCAACTTACGGTCTCTATCTGCTTCTTCAATCATCTCTTGAATTTCCCTGTCGGTGAAGTTCTCACCCAATTCCTTTGCAATACGTTGAATATCCTGAGCAGATATCTTTCCCTGAATCAACATAAAAAGAGGTTAGCAACTGATGACTGCAAGCAATCATTGCTTCTATAAATACAGAATTTTACATTCTTATCTTGATCGATTATACGAAATGCTTTCATGAGCTCCTCCTTTGTGTCTCTTTCCCGATTTTGGCAGTCATCATGTAGCAAAATTCATCAAAATCAATGGCACCACTTCCATCTTTGTCGACATCAGCAATCATTTGATTAATTTGCTGTAATGATAGAGCAGCCAGCATTTTAGTTTTACCCCTTAACAAGGTACCCAAGATGTACATTGATCTTTAACAGCCAAGGAGGCTTGAGGTAGTCATATAGAGTTTTATATTATAACAGCCGATAGACAAAATCAACAGAAAGAAGAGATTGAAAACTGGAACTTATTGCAGATATGAATCAACCTGCAGCATGCAGTTTATGAATTCATATCCAGCTTCAGGAGTTCGCTCAGACAAAAACCTTATATTTGAATGCCAGGCAAAGAAATAAAACCCAGTATTCTGTTATCACAATGTATTTTTGAAAAGAGATGATACAATCAAAAGCATTGCCAAAAAAATTGATAAGAAAATAACATTGACACTTACATCTTCAGTCATCTCAAAACCCAAGGCCCTGCAATTAGATATTTTCATATCAAATGATTGGGTAATAGGAAATTTAAACCTTCATATTCGGAAGGAAGTAATACCTCATAGCAACATTCAACTCCTTAGCATCAATTGTTCCTGAGCACGTAAAAAGAAGAAATCAGATGAGAAGAAACAGAAGAACATTGATATATACTTTTTTTTCCACACAGCAAATTTAATACCTGAGCCATCTGTGTCAAACAGTTCAAAAGCTTCCTTAATCTCTTGTCTCTTTTGCTGAGTCAATCCCAGTTGGCGCCCACGTGGCTTGTCTTTCCTTGCTGATCGAACACTTGACTGATGATATTTTCACCAAAACAGTAAACTAAAATTAAGTTATGGAATAAACACAAACTATAAGAACCAGCACCTAAGCAATATCATTATCTAATAAAGGATTATACCATTATGGTAATGACATGAGTAGGTGGGTATATAACCCACATTACTACGTTGTAGCTCAAGACAGATGCATATTGCATTGTTTAAAATAGCAATGATTTGACAAGCAGTCTATCAATTCCAAGACCTCATGGAGAAAGCATTTAGTGAATGACAACTATCTGTGGCAATTTATAAGCATTGTCCTTTTGCTAGAGCTCTTTGGGAGCTATCCTTTAGTTTGGGTGTTATTTTGGGTTACTTCAAGCTTCATTAGAAACCGTCTTGTGGCTTGGGAGGGTCACTTTCGGAGAAAAGCTAAAAAAAGAAAGCTCTGCTCGTTCCACATGCCATTTTTCGGAGCCTTTGGTGTGAGAGAAATAGAAGAGTTTTTGAGGAAGTGGAGACATCTTCAACGCTTTAAGGATAGGTTTACCAATACTTCTACTTTTGGGATGGTGGCAATTTTTGTCAATCTTCTTTTGATATTGTAGATTTTGTGGATAGGATGTATATATAGTCCTTTTGTAGTATGCTAGCTTTGCATCCAACCTTTTGATTATATAATATATTATTCTCTTTTCCTCGTCCCCAAAAAAAAAAAATACCGGTTGCAATTGTTTGAGAGTTTTTCCTCAAAATTGCCTCAATAGTTTTCGGATAAGTATCAATGTGAACAAATTCAGAGTTGTGATTCCTTACTATAATATTATCCCATATTGCCCTTGCTAGCTAAAGATATCAAGAAGGCAATGCACTTCAGCTTGAGGGGAACAACTATAACACTAGGCTACGCATGCGCTTTAATACTAGGCTTTGTATGCACTTCTAGAGAGTACTAACTTTGCTAAACTAGCAACCATCAATCCTTCTTCTCAACCGTATTGTGGTTTTAATTGTTGATTTGCTTCATGTTGCAATGTTGTTGCTGCAGGGATCTGCTTTCACATCTAGCACTTGTATGATCTGATTGCTTGTAAGCCACACCTATTCTTACAGTTTATCCTACATTATTTCTCTTCTCATCAAAACCTTCACTCTAATTTAAGTCATTCACATTGTTCCAAAATGTTTTGACCCCTTAAAAGCTTTAGAACCCAAAACAAAATCTCTTTGCTCACATGGAAAGGTTGTTTACTTGTTTACATCTACATCCCTCCATAACCCTGATTTGACACAATCCACACTGGATGTTAGTGCTGTCATCCTCCCTTTCAACAGAGAATCTAGGAAAATTTCAGTACTTACTAAGGGCAATAAGCAAGATTTATTATGCCACCACATAGTGATGTCAATAGCTAATTAGAAGCTCCACATAACAGTACATATAATAGTGGTAACCCCCTCCAAAAAAATAAAAAATAAACCCCTTCCTTTATTCATCAACTAAGTTCCAAAATAAAAGCACCCATCAATTTAAGACTGCTAAAGGGCTTAAAAATCTCCAGAAAACGGTCGAGCACGTCCTAGTTTATATGGACATTTCACCCAATTGCACTCAAATTTGAACTCAAACCAACTGTTAGAACGAAGAAGCAATCATGGAAAAGGAATTTCGTCGATCCCATCTCCTAAAATTTCACGTTTGTTGCTTTCAGCTAGTAAAATTGCGTCAAACTTGGCAATACCACATTAAATTGAATGGCTAGGTTTGAGTTCCGAGCAGAATAACATAAATTATTGATCAGACAAAATAGCAAAGATTTGAGCAGAAAACATATCATGAATTGATCACAAAATAACGAAAGAACAGAATCAAACGCTGATTCCTTCAAAAACACAATAAAGAAAAAAGAAAGACGCACCATCGCTAATTTGCTTAGGGATTCGCGGATTAGCTAGAAGAAACACTGGCGCCTGCGTTTAAGCGCTCCAAAAGCAGGAAAGATTGGGGATACCGACTCAAGAGATTCAGGAATTTGAACGTTTGTGCAAGATCACTAGCCGCGTCGCTTCCCAGCACCAAATTTATCGACAGAGCGAATGAAGCCGCGTGTGTCTGACAGAGAGAGAGAGAGAGATTGGTGAGTTTTTCAGATTTTTATTTTTGGTGAAGATTTTAGAATACAAAAAGAAAATCATTCCCTTTTTTTTATGACACATTTTTGTTAATGACAAATCACGATCAAATAAACGGTAAATTGTAAAATTATAAAAAAATACAATAATTATAAAGTTAGTTATAAAAAATTGTAACAAATTGTAAATTGTTGTTATGGGTGTAAGATTTAAAATAATCTTTTTTTCTTTAAAACGGTTTCCTTATGTTTTCTTTTTCCAAAAAATATTTTATTTGTTGTTCACTGTTGCATAGTTGATATATATTGTTAGTATCTTGTGATATTCGCTTGAGAATATAACCTAATATATCATCGTAAAAAATATTAAAATATTTTTTCGTCTATATGATTATTCGAGTAAAAGTTCTATTAATTTTAACTTTATAACGTATTAAGATCTAATAAAAGTATTGGTTTAGGTGAAAGAAAAAATACACAACTAAACCCCTACTCCTTCACATAAGCATCCTCCACTAGACCTATGTCAATGTCATATATTATTGAATGGATTTTTTTCATAAAATATTAACACATTATTATTTTAGGTCACCATTGCTTCATGAATCAACAAGCATTCAATATAATTGAAATTAAATGTTAACCACAATCATTAAGTGTATAAAATTACATTATATCTAGCATATTAAAAGGAATGGACTAAAAACTCGTTTTGAGTTGAGATGGTAGTCGACTTCATTCTTTATGAATCGTTGACTTTTGTATGCATAATTTTACAAAAGTTTTTTTCCATAATAGTAACGTTTTCTTACATATCTATATGACTTAATATCTACATAGGTTCCTAGTTCAACCACCATAAATAAGATGATTTTGTTTAAGAAAAATCAAATATTGTAACAGACCCAAACTACCATAGTTGTTAGGACAAGAAAAATGTTATTTCTCAAAATCTATCATAATTGACTTCATACCGTAATGTGCATATGAGGGTAACTCAAGCCAAAAGTTTAGGTAAATTAAATAGAAAAATAATTATTAATTTCAATATATGAAGGTCCCTAACCACAATCACTCAAATCTCAATCCATCTCTTACATGTAAACTATGTAATAGTAATATTTAAGAGTTGAGATTTACAAGAGATTTACAAATCCATCAAATTAAATACAGGGCCAACAATATCTACTTAATAGAATGCCTCTGTACTGTGAAGAAAGTCATCTCTAGCTGAGCAGATCATAGAAAACCTTTGGCTTCCTGTAGTCCCAAGCACAAACAGCCTGAAACAGATAGACACAGTATGGAAATATCTCAGGACAATCGACTCGAAAATACTAGACTTGGACCTGAAATAAGGTAATTTAATTCTGACCTGAATCTCAGTGGATCTGACCTAAAGTAAGCGAACTAGAATTGGCTAGATGCATGTAGATTAATTTTCTTTGACGAGCTTTATAGGAGGAAAAAAGGAATGAAAAATGATCCTGAATGAACTAATTCAACCCAAATAGTGATCAATTGAACTGAATTTAAATCTGATGAAAACCCTACCTGAACAACTCGTTTGCTATATCTAAGTGATACACCCTGACAACAACATTCATCACATGATGTATGCATAGAATTGCAGTTCCAAATACCCATTTGAGGAATACATTGATGAAGCTTCCCTTGCTTTCCCATTTGGTTAGAACTTTTTGCCCTATTCCGTAATGTTATGACCACGATATGTCACTACCACACTGATATTAGCATGTAATTAAAACTAGCCCTGGGAACCATCAGCCCATGAAACTATCGTTTGATGAACTCTCTCAGGACATGAAAAAGTACCTGGACTGCATAAGCTATGTGCAACAGTGTTGCTTCCGCCCATGGTCTTCCAATGAATTGCAAGCCAATAGGCAACCCCGCTTCATCATATCCAATCTACAGCGGTTGTTGATATCAGTCACAAAAGAATTATCAGCCCAGAAAAATTTTCCATTAAAAAAGTTTATGTAACTCAAAGAAGATGTCTTACTGGCACAGTCACTGCAGGTAAACCCAGGAAATTTCCCGCTATCTGATACCGAACAAGTGCAGCTGACAGGTGAAGAAAGAATGTTATGCTTCATTTCTCCGAAAAGGGTGCATGAAAATATATCAATAACTAGCACTATCATTTATGACAGGAAATGTATCATTGAAGTGATACCTCCATTGATGTAGTCGAGTTCACCGGTCTTCCGAGCATCATCCTTGATCGGGTAAGCAGTTACTCTGGCATAACATTGGAACAAGATACTGTAACTATAGGCATGTGTGCTAACCGGGTTTTCCTTGGTTTGCAGCATAATGGGCATTCACAGATGGTTACAAAAATGCAGTACAAAATGCATATGACTTGTGGTCTTCACGGATGGAGGTTCCTGAGTAAAGAATCACTAATACAGGAGAGCTAGAGCAGAAAATTTACCCAGTCGTGGGAGTAACAATGACATCTGCTATGGAAAAGATCTTCCTGTGGAATTGCATCTGTCTGTGCCTGCAGTAAAGGATATTAGAAACATGGCATTAGTTTTCCCAGTAGGTTAATGAATCAAGGAATTAAGTGGAACAAGATCCTATTGATTCCCAAAGGTTATAAGATGTGACAAAGAGGAGTGAACAACTAAAAATTTAGCTACCGACTGAAAATGCTCTGGATAACAATACAGTAACAACTGAGTGTAGATCTAGCAGAAGCAAAGGCCAGTAAGGGGATCAAGATGTAGCATGCTTACTGTAGAGATAAAGAGATTGTTTTTGAGACACCCACAAAGATGTTTTTGGAAATGCTTTCTGCTAGAAATAACTTTGGAACATGCTCAATTTGAGAATAGCTTCCATAGGGTGTTGTAGAGCTCAACCCCTACACTATTCTGATTCTTAGAAGTATCTGATATGGATAAGTGACCTTGCCTTGACTCTGCCATTTTCAGATAATTTTGCATTTTCTAAACTGTTACTAGACAATCACTATGGCAAAGTGTGGAAGAAAAGATTTGAATGCAGGTTACCTTAGAACCAGTTTATGAAGAATATGTCAAATTAGCGACTTCAGGGCACCATAGGAAGTCTTGCCCTTATATCAGTGCTCATGTCCAAAAGAATCGCTTCGATAGTTGGACATGTAAACAATTTTGAAAAACCAACAGGTTATATTTTTGTTCAAAATACTTCTGAAAGTATGGTCTGTGAGTGTCATCAGACTGCACTATAAACTCTCAAACAAGAATGCATTTTTTTACAGATGTCCATATAAAAACCAACAGGGTATAGAATCAGCAGAAGTTGATGTGCGCAAGTGAAAGCATTGTTTTCGAATCATGCAAACCATGGCCTAAGACTTAATCACCTGATTCTCTGTGCTTTAATATAATCCATTGCGTTGAAGGCGCCGTATATTGAAAGTCCTACTCTTACATCCCATCCAATTTCCGTAGAATTCCTACTATAATGAAAAGCCAGTCAGTCAACCATCTTATGTTGTCAAGTATCTGCTTAAGCAAAGATGCAGAAATGACATACAGCTTCTGCAGAAGATGATCGATAGCAGCAGTGCACTCAGATCCGATTGTTATATAATGTGCCAGGCGCATCGTTTCAATCTCTGGTATTGTCACCTCTAAAATCTTGGAAAAGTGAAGCACCAGAAGGTTAGCAAGTCATCATATTCATAAAAGTTGTATTTGACAGGATAACGATGAACATAAGCAATTACACTATATTCTCTCCCAAAATTTTATGGCAAAATCATCACTAATAGAAATACCAATATCACATCATAGTCGAAGTATTGAATCTATGTTAATCAAATTCTTCATTTCATATTAAATATCCACGTTTTTAACTGTTGAAACTCTTACATGGATATGTAAACTTGACACCTTCTTTAAAAAAAAATAAATCAGATGTGTTAGTCTAACACACGGATTGCTCATGACACACTTGCATCAAAATATGAGTGTCAAAGCAACAGACCCTACAGGTATCAAGCAAGAAGTTCAGTCATCGTGCATAAAAGTACAGCTATCCTGTATAAAAGTATGGCAGGTAACAAATATATTTACCTCCCATCCATAGCACTTCGTAAGCTTATCAAGGGCATTCGAACAGCAAAGTTTGATGTCAGCACTGCAGTCGTCGAACCACTACAGGGAAGGAAAAATATAACAGAAGAAATAGATAATCAGAAAGGGCAAAAAAAAAAAACAAATATGGTATGCTGACAATGACATCTATCTGATGAATAGCACATAAGGTCAGACAAGAGTTACACACCTTTCCATACTTGGCCAATTTGATATTACTAGTGAACATGCTAGGTTTCAGCAGAGGCAAATAAAGTTTTGGCTGAAAAGTTGTGGAAAACAAGTATAGAGTGAGCAGATTGTTCATAATACAAGTTCTTAAGAGAGAAAAAGATAACTTTGGCACCCTGCCCTCCCCCCATCCCCCCAAAAAAGGGGGAAAAAGAAAAATGGAAGCATAACTGAGAGAGCAGGTGTACAACGTTTAGGTTGGCTGTAAAGCAAGACATATAAGTGGCTAAGATTAGAGATGGATTGGCGCCCCCTTTTGGGGGGTGGGGGTGAAAATAGCAAGTGCAAGCCTCTTAGAGACATATTTCATGTCCATGCTAATTAATAGCAGAGCAATACCCAAAACTAAAAAGAGGTCTTCTACAGTTAAAGGAACTCAAAGCTTTTATCTAATTGATCTACCATGCTTTAATGAACTGAAAGTATATTTAAAAATGAAGAACATAAAGTTCAGCATGCCATTGATCATCACAATAGTGTTTACATGGGATCACTCCATTCTGAACCATGCCATGTAATCACCAGAAACAGAACACACCTAGGATAAAAGAACCAGTCCTATGATTGCACTCTGAACCAGATCGTGGGAAAGTGAATGCATAACAATCTTATGACACGAGACAACCATCATCATTTATTCAAGGACGACACAAATATGTTCTTTGTACTTCTCCATGCCTCCAACCATGTAGCAACAAAAGAAAAAGGTAATTTATACAAGAAAAGTAGACTGACAGATACTTCTAGAACTTGCAAATAATTTATAACTACATTACCACTGAAACTGTAGGTTGGTCAGAAGGGAGTTGGCCGCTGATAGCTGCATAACTGACCACAGCAGCCACAATTAGCGACACAGTCAACTCATACAAAGGGAAATATTTGTAAAGGGACTCTCCTATAACCTAGAATACAAGGCTCACGTTATTAAAGAATCTTCAACTGTGCCAGATAAAATCCCCACCATCCCAACCGTCCAGTTAAAGGGAAGTACTCTGCAAATAACAATAGATGGCTTCATTCAGATCTGAATGCGGACTAAAATAGCATGTCGATGACATTGTATATTGTGAGGAAAAACTTGGTGAACACATGCTCACCCACTATGAGGTACACGACCGAAGGTTGGCTTCAAACCAACAACACCACAAAGAGCTGCAGGCATACGGACAGACCCTGCAAAGACCGCCATGGGTATTAAATAATTACCATGGAAGGTCGACAAGAGAAATTAGGCACATAGACATAAGTGTAATCATGACCAGATGCATCTGGAAAAGTACAAAAAAACTTGATATCTTTTAGACTTCTGCCTTTACTATTTCTCCAGTGTACATAAATTTTTTGTCAGCTATGAAGAAAAGGGAGTGGCCCGGGCAACTTGGCAGACAGGGACTTTTTTGCCTACAAACTAGAGGACTGCATAAAGTTTCTTTGAATTATATCAAAATGGAAAAATCCAACTTCAGTAGCCATCTCTTCATACATCATTCTGAAATATGGACCATCATGAACATACAGCACGAAATCCCCACAAGCACAGTTGCCTTAGGACTCGTCATGGAAAACCGGACAAAGGCCATAGAGAAAAATTCCTCGTTTTCTGTTTGCCTTTCCACAAATGATATATGTTTAGCTACCCACCATCCACCAAGCAAGTGGCAATATACTACATAACAAAGATATTTAATCTACTTAATCGTACCATTTCATCAGCAAAAGGCAATGTGGGAAATTGAACTGTGAAATACTTCGAAGGAAAATGAGAAACTTGTTCCGGAGTGGAGAGGGTAATTTGGAAATTAAAACCAAACGTATTGTATTATCGTATACACAATGGATTGCTGAGCCTCAAATCAGATCTTTTATCCATTGCAATATGCCAGAAAGCACAAAAGGTGAATCAGCAATTCACAACTAAGAATAATTTTGATTTATAAAAGAGAGCTATCTCCAAGGCATGGCAAAGACAGAGGACCACCACTTAAAGAAGTACAGCAGGAGCTTTCCTACATTAACGGATAATAAATAGAGTCGCTTATAACCCCAAAAAAAAAAAATAACAGACAGAGTATATGTCCAATCTTTTTAACAAAAACCATTTTCTGCTTCTTACAGTTACATGCCAACAACAAAAGGCTACTATGTCATGCCCACATACTACATAAAGAAGTTGAAAGAGAGAGAAGCAAATAAGTTACCACCCCCATCAACACCAAGAGATACAGGACACAATCCTGCACATACCACCGCAGCAGATCCACTAGAAGAACCACCGGATATCCGGCTGGTATCATAAGGATTTCGAGTAGCCCTGTAAAAGAACATGAAAAAGCAACTAAATGGAACTAGTCCTTTATGCATAAACAAGTATTTTGTTTAGAAAGGGCCAATAAAAGTGCTTTTTGTATATTTATTTGAATTGAGTAGTCATGTAAAGCAAGGTTCAATGAAAGTGATGGCAGAAGAGAGGCTTTTACCCGTAGTGAGGATTTATTCCACTAGTTCCAGCACCTAGCTCATGCATGTTGGTTTTACCAACAAGTAGTGCACCACAAGATCTCAGACGCTCAACACAGCAAGCATCATATCTGCAGGATCTGAACCTCTGGAACCATTTTGTACCTCCTAAAACAAATTAGAGATAAAACAGGCCAGTGATTTCTGAGTAAACAACAGAACAAAACCCTTGTGTTTACAAAAATGAAAATTTACAGAAATGGAGAATCTATAACCTGTAGTTGGATAAGGGGTGCAGTCTATTTCATCTTTAATGGCAATTGGCACTCCATCCAGAACTGAAAGCGGTTCTCCTGCAGGAGACCATGAGGCCAAAAAGGTGGGTCCATGGTGATCAGAAAAGATTACAGATTTAAGCTTGGGCCATAAAATCAGTTGATCGTCTATAAATGAACGTACCTGAATCTAGAATAAACACAAGTGCACAAACAGGTAAACCAAGCAAATAGGAAATTAGGATTGGGCTTGGGTTGATTTTAGGTTTCTATGACGTAAGGGTTGTAATAAATTCTGCAAGGCAGAACAAATAGTCCATTTCCAAGAGAGCTGAAAGAGTTGCCAAGAGCCAAGTTTATATATTTGGTTCATGGAGAACTTAATAAATTGTCAAATTACCTGCTTTTCTTTTGGGGGCGGGGAGTGAGGAAGGGGGAATTGTCTAATAATCATCTGCTTCATTTGTAATGATGTAAAATGTCAATCATTGCTTTTTAAATCAAGTTTAGAAACAACCTGTTGGATAAGCCGCACAAATTAACCCCTTGCTGCCCAGTCATATGAACCTCATAAGAGTGATTGCAAAGGCAGTATTGGTACAACCAGGTGAGAGAAAGCATGTGTCAGCACAGATGCATACATATACATGGTTGTCAATACAGGAAAAGGAGAAATCTTCTTTTAGAAAATTGGGATTCTTCAGTTGCAACAGGGAGGATATGACTCAACAGACATCTAGAAAACTACACCTCTTTTATGACGAAGAGTAGACTCGGCAGCTTGCCTCACAATATCAGTGGCATCACAACTAATAAAGAACGACATGTTGCATTCAGGATTGGATGATCTTTCAACAGCTCTGATGAAGCGCTCTGCCACCTGCACGTAAAACAAAAATAGCACCTAGAAATGAAATATCTTCTCTGCGAAATTGAAAGAACTGAGAGCCCTATTTACATGGACATGTAAGCACCAGAAAAGTAAGAGAGAAAAGTGAAAGGTTTTGTACTTTAATAGTGAAAACTGTAAATCAAGGATGACAAATTGACAATAGCTCAGCTCAGAGAAACATATGCATCAGCTTCCAGCATTTAAAGATTGCAGTCATGCAATTAACGGAAAGCATTCTAAAACAAAAAAGCATACCATGGTTGGAGTGAGCACTCCAGATCTATAGGCTTTTGAGTAATCCAATATTGTCCAGTGGCGGAAACTTGGTTTTGCCTCATCTACTGCAATTTCAGAAGAAAACAACAGACACTCTGATGCCTCTTGCACTTGATCACGAGGACTCCCCTAGATTCTATGCATTTAGCTTCTCCTTTGAGAGGTTCTGCAACAGTTAATTCCATATATGAAAGAGGATGAACAAAAGAAGTTGCATCTACCCAAACTTAGTATTCTAATGTTTGCTGACAGACCTAAGCAATACAACGTTACAAATAAGAACAATAGATATCCCAAAGAAAAAAATTCATAGAACTAATTAAGCAATATGCAGACACTAAAGTAACTTCTATTCAGCAGAATAGTTCAATAACTCTTATGGCACAAAGTTGGATTTTATTGTCAAAAACTGTATCCAATGTGAAAAGAAAACTGAAACTACACACACAATCACGGAATGTTCAGGAGGAAGGTTGTACCTTCAGGAGGTTGTAATGGAGAATACAAAGGTGACTCTTCCAACTCAGCAAATGAAACAAGCTGCAGAACTTCGAATTAGCTAGTGAGTGCCAAGGACAAATTGTTCACTTTCTCGTACAAAACGAACTGATAGAAATGTGATGCCTATTCTGTTTCCACTTCCTTTTCTTTTCTTTTTTCCTTTTCCTTTTTGTCCCTTTTCCTGTGGGGTAGGAAAGGGGATCCCAATTTCCAAGGGTAGGACAGTCTGGATATTATTAAGACTTACACTTACTTGCCAATGTTTCCATGTTCTACATGGTTATAAATAGTTCAGAAAACCCTATATCATATAGATATATATTCATCTTCTACATTGGTCAGAGAACATCACCGTAGTATCACATAAGAACCATATAAAGTTCCGGTACCTTGTGAATTAAATTGTCTTTCTTGAGAAAGTACAAGAGAACCACTCCAAAATCCTGCACTCCAGAATCCAAGCAAAAAGTTTGACCAGAAATCCAGCCATGCGAGGAGCTGAGGCAATTCAAAAAGATAAAAATCCGGATCAATCTCTCGTCACTCCCAAGTTTGAACAAATTCAAAACATGAACAGAATATCAGTGTCGAGAAGCCTACAGAAAAATCTAGCAAGGGGACAAAAGTAAGAAAAGAAAACTAAGAAATAACAGACTCGTTCACAGGATCATCCGTTGATAATCAATCCACAACATCAACAATTCAGGAATCAAGTTTCTTCATTTTCTCCACCCCCCACCCCCGACCCTGTGGGGCTGATGGGATGGGGCGGGGGTTAAAACTTCAATTCACACAAATTGCTTTACTTGGCTTGTAGCAAAACCCCACAAAATAGTGCTATTAAACACCAATACTTTTCAACATCATTAAGGAAATCGCCAAACCGCCAAACTAGAAGCCACCCCATTATCAAAACACCAATCCACCAACAAAAAGCAAAACTGGAAAGAACCAACTTTTACAGAACAATTATCAAACACCTGGTGTGCATCATGAAATTAACAGACGAACCTTTAACATTAGGGCTGATATAAAACTCATCACTATCAGGGCCTAAATTAACCTCATCAACAGGCTTGTAAACCACACCTTCACTCCTGAAAAACCCATCCTCATGTGCCCACTTCAAGATACGAAACACAGGAGCCTCTGAGAGTGACCGCAGCCCCCAACGAATGCACAGGCAATTGCCCAATATATAATATAAAGGAAGAGCTAGGGAGAGAAAAAGGGTAGTGGGAAAAAGTGTGGGATGGGCAAGTTTACGGGTGATAGGGACAGAAGAAAGGTCATACTTTGGAATTGGAGGGAAGTGCGAGAAAACCATGGGGGAAAGTGGGTGAGTCACCAGGGGCGTGGAAGGTTTCTGGTAGGAACTAGGAAATGAAATCGTTAGAGAGAGAGGGGGAGGAGAGAGAGAGAGAGAGAGAGAGAGAGAGAGAGAGAGTTACCTGCATGGTGATGGTACGCGGGCTTTTTAAGAGAGAGAAGATGTTGGAATTTGGTTAACGTTAGAAGGGAAGGGGTGAAATCCCTTGGTCCCAACGGTCTCCACTTTTCAAATGCCAGTTTCAACCTTCTAGAGCTTAGATCTCTACCAAATAGTACTACTTTCGTACAAGTTACAACCAAATGTTCATGTAAAAAACTTAGAAAAAGTTTACACCTCCAAATAAATTTATTAGATTATGCAAATATATTTAATCCAGATTTTTTATGTAAATATACTTAATTGAGATTATTATATATGTAATTTATATATTTAATATTTATATTTTTCATATATATTACTGATAGAATAGTAGAATAAAAAGTAAGTAGTGATTTCTCTCTCATTAAGCGAAAAATAGAAAGGGGGAATTGAGGTAGGCTAGTGTCCTAGAGTTTTTCAATTTCAATGCCTAGCCCAAACTCTTACGAATGTGACTTTACTTTAGTGTCAAAATTGGACTGATTGCCCATTTTGTAATTTTTGTATATTTTGTTTAAAATTTTACATACTTAACATTTAATTTATACTTACCTCTTTAAAATTTTTCACATTTTGCAGAACTAATAAAAAAATCTTGCATACATGATTATATTTTTCCGCAATAGAGATTTTCTATGATTAGTTTTATATGCACATGTACAGTTTTTTTTCTTCTGATAAGGCATATGTACAATTATTTGTACTAAAACACAACAAAATGTCATCTTATAAAAGAAATTTAAAAAAAAACATTTTTCCTTTGCATACAAAATTTTCAAAGAGATATGTAACAAAAGCATTTCCATCAAAATTTAATTTTGATTTGAATTTAGGCTTGTTCGATTTATCCGACACAAAAAAAAAAAAAAGTACAGAACAAAATTATTTGCCCTAACATTTAAACGTTAATTTGTTTGTCTAACCCAAATTTAATACGATAAATTTTTTCCAACGCTATGAGTTTAGTAATTTTGATTTTAATGGAGCTATGACTTTCAAGACTAATTAAAGTTGAATATGAGCTCAGTTAAAAAAATAAATAAAAATTAAATATGAACCAATCAGAAAAAAGGTTGATTATGAGATGTCCACTTGTGCATTAACAACTAAAAAGTATGATCGGTTATTTAATTAGAAGTCAATCTATTGTGACGTTGAACTCGTGAAAACCTTGGCTACCACATTTTCAAAGTTAAACGTATAACTGTGTACTCCAAATTAAGGAGTTATTTATAAAGACTATTTCAACGATGAAATTAATATGATGCAAATTCTTAAAAATTAGGATTATTAGATTTTAATATTTTAAATTTGGATCATATTGTTAATAATATTTTGAACTATCATTGATTACGTACCATCCTCATCTTTAACACTAATTTTTTTAATATCTCATAATTTGAAAAACTAACATTGGTTGTCTCAATATTAAGACACTAATTACTTCATTTTCAAAGTATTTGGATATTAAAAAACATTAATGTTAAAGATGGGAATGCTACGAGATCAATCGATAGTTCGAAATATTATGAGTAAGGGTGTATTCGAGCCGAGCCGAGCCGAGCCCGAACCTCGCCGGACTCGGAGCTCGGCTCGTGAGCATCGTTGGTAGCTCGAGCTCGACTCGTTAGTTTACTATGCTTCTTTAAAATTCTTATTTTTAGGTTCAAAGTCACTCTTTATATACTTAGTATAAAAACATGAATTTGAACTTAATTGAGGTTCGTTTGGCTCGTTTGCTCGACTCGTCAACTTGTTCGTTCATTTGGCTCATTTGTAATTGGCTCGTGTAGGCTCAGCGAGCTTACGAGTTTCAAAATTGAAAACTCGAACTCGACTCGGATAACTATCCGAGGCTCGACTCGGTACGACTTAGGCTCGCTGTGAACTCGGCCCGGCAAGCCTTTATGCAAGTTGGCTCGCAATGACTCGCGGGCCAGCTTGACTCAGCCTACACCCCTAATTATGAGAAATATGACTCAAAATTCGTGATATTAAAATCCAATAATCCTAAAAGCTATGAGCACTACTTAACTTTTAACCATGTCTCATTTCTAAATTTACGACACTAATAGACATTAATTAGTACGTCTTCAATGTTGAAATTTTACTTCAAATAAAAAAATTAATTTTACGATGAGCAAATTATACCCTATTCCTTTTGTTTTACAATACACGTCACTTTAATTAATGTTTTTTTATTTAAAAATATGTCAGTTTACAATATCAATGACATTGACATAATAACGATTAATTTACCAATTTTATCATTATTAATTATTTTTTTCTCTCATTTTTTATTCATTTTTAATGAAACTTTAGAATAACTTAATTTTTAACACAAATTTTATCATAAATTTTGAGTTTTCTTAGTATTCCCTCTCAGCCAAAATAGCAACAAATATTATAACCCTGGATGTCGTAATAAAATAGATGTGACCCTCAAAATTTGAATTTGTTAAAATCCACACTAAGTCAAAGTTATATATATACAAAGTGGGCAACTATCTAGTTTACTCCAAAGGATAATAATTCATAAATATTGATTGGTAGTTAGGTAAGTTAGGTGTATGATAAGATAAAGAAGCTTTCCTTGGCATTACTTGGTCGAGTTTGGACATAAATATATTTCTTCTAAGTTATTCGTGATGATTTCCTCCTCCTAAGGTTAACTTGGTAACTTTTGAGAATTGATCACATACCTAGGCATGCCTAAATGCAAGCTTCCCAAGGTAGCAAAAGAAAAAAATAATAATATTCACACTTTACTACTCTGTAGTATCAACAAATGATAAAAAAAGTTCTTCAAGTCTCATAAATAATAAATTACCTTGAGATATAATTTTTTTAACAGTTTACTACCTTACTTTTTAAATTTTCAGAGTAGTAAACTGTTAAAAAGATCATACATTAGGGTACTAATTTATTATTTACTAAATCAAAGAGACCTTTTTAAAATTATTTTTCAATATCACATTGTAATAAAATGTCAACCATTCCAAAGAAAATCATGGACATATATATCAAAGAAGCTCGCTAGGTATATATATCTTGTTATTTTGTCATAAATGGTTAATGAGTTACATTGATGGAACATTTAACTTTCTAATTTGATAATGCGTGTAAGAATTATAATTAAAGACGTATCAACAATTTGATTATTTCTCTAATTATGTTCATCAATGAAAAGAAATAACCATAAAAATAAAGTAGAAAATATTTAATTTACGTACTACACATATTTCTGAACTAAATATAATTATTTACTTTATGTACTACACATATCATATATCATATATCATTATATATATATATATATATATATATATATATATATATATATATATATATATATATATATATATATATATATATATATATATATATATATTAAAAGTTAGGTAGAGTTCATGTATGAATAACAAATAAAATTGCCACGTAGGATGTCATGTAACACAATTAATGATTGTATAAATAGCTAAGTAAATATAATTTTCCTTACAAAAAAAATTGATATAATAAATTATTAAATTATATTAAAAAAATACTATTCAACTACCAAAACTCCATATTACTACTGTAATAATTATTTATATGCCAAAAATAAGTAGTTTTTTTTAGTAGAAAGGGGGTATATTAATCAAATGACAATGATGAACAATAGTCTTCCAGAGTCAGATCAAAGACATAATTTGGATGATCATCCAACCAAATCCGAACAGTAAGATCATACGATTGGTGATGAGATAGAAAATGAGCTACCCTATTACCCTCCCTTTTCACAAACGAAAATGTCAATTAACAATAGTGCCAATATCCGAGGATAAGATATCTCCTTTCTTCAGCTTGGTAATTAAGGATAAACAATCGCCTTCCACAATCACTTTTCTATATCCCAGCTTGATGGCCTCCTGTATGGCGAAGCGACATGCTCGAGCCTCCTTCATTTCCGGCCCGAGAAAGCATGATCCTTGGGACACACCTGAAAAAATCAGCTCACCTTGACAATCTCTGATTATAACACCCCATCCATGGCCTGAATTACCAAAATTTGCTGCATCAAAATTAACTTTAACCTCTCCCACATTTGGAGGCACCCAGGACACATTCACCGGGTTGGGCTTTACTTGCATAGTGTCCTGCGCTAAACGAAAGTCACGAACAAAGGAGACAGCATTAGCATGAATACTATAAGGATCTCCCGGGCCTGTCCCGAACATAGTCTTGTTCTGTGCTGTCCAAATTGCCCAGGCTACAGCTACTAATTCTTCCCACTCATCACTCGGTAACGCAGCTCGAGCCTGGGAAAAGAAATCCCAGGGGGACACGAACTTACGCTGAATGAAGAAGAAGGAAGAAAACCTGCTTGCTTCTCATACTTTCACAGCTGAGGTACACTCAGTCAATTGTTATTGAAAAAGGAAATATACAAATTCCTAAAAAATAAAAATTTTATAATTATAATGAGATAACATATTTAAGATTTTTTTAAATATAGAATGTAATTCATAGTGCTATTTAGCAAGAATGAAAAAAAAGAAATCATTATATTTTACTTATCCTTGAAAATTCTTTTTGATGCGAAGAAAATTATACAAAATTATAACTCTTCTAATTGCTCATAAAAGAGGTTCATACAGTAACAATTGAATTTAAAATAAGAAAAAATTAAAAATATTATTATACTTTTTAAAAATTATGTATAAATATGTTAATAAAATTAAAAAATATTGACCTTAAATCCTTGCAGTGCAAGAATAAAGACCTAGATTCTAAAATAAATAGAGTAACTAATTAGCCGCATATACTGTTAATGTGAGAGGATTGAATTCATCTACCACAATATCAAAGTACTTGCTTCATTAATATTGTCATGTTTGCTCTTTATTTACACCCTCTAACCATGGCCTCTTTTATGTACCTAAAATTTGGTCGATTTTTTCTTGCAATAATAAATATGTGCATTAAATTTCAAAAATGCTTTGAAGGCTATTGTTGTTTATTATCTTAATCTATATTTATATTTCAAAACTTGTGGTTCTAAGTTAGACTTTTTGTCATAAATTGGCATTTACAACTTTAAAGTATATATTCCTTTGAAGTAGTCCAGTGATAAAATAATTAGTTTTCAAAAAGGATACCAGGTCCGATTCTCGCTACATTATGTACGTGCCTAAAATTTATTTATTTGAAGTATATAACAATCGTGCAATTGATACTTTTGCATTCATTTTGTTCTTGTTGCATTGTCTATTCTTGGCCCTTACTAGTAACTCTTAGCTTACCTAACTTGCTGCATTCTACAAAAGTAAAGACTTTATACCATTAAAGTGTTGTTTGAGGTAGTAGCGGTCTCCCTCGATAAGAAAAAAAAATATAAATTTAAATACTCGCGATCAGAAAGCAAGTACATCATTATTCAAAATTTTTTAAAAAAGTAAAGACCTCATAATCTAATTTATTTTTAGAAAGATCATCAATTCAACTTCATGACATGTTCAAATACATATATTGATTAAATTTAATAGGAAACCCTAATATAATATTGTAACTTATTTTTTAAATCAGCCATATTTCAGAAAGGTAATCATAATTATTATCCTTCAAATGAATTTATGTAGAATCTTAAGGTTATCAGAATAAAACCCTCCTTAAAAGAATTTAATAAGCTTTTTTTTTGGAGCTGAACAGTGATTTTGTTCATCCATTTGTTTTGTTCTATTTAATTTCAGTTTGTTGGGTACTTAACTTGGTTGAATTTCAAAATATTTCGAATATGTAACGTCCTATCTTCGACAACTAATTATAATTTTTTTGTAGTTTTTAAAAAACGAAATGTCAATTCACCTCTAATGATAAGATGATACTTTTCGACTATTTAATTTTAAAACCTAGCTCACACTTTACATTGAGAATTCGAGATTATTTATTATAAAAATGGACCTTATCATGTTTACGTATCGAAATGTAATGGCTTAATTTTTTGAATCAATGAGCAAATTACTTGAGAGTTTCTTTTTTTTTTTTTAATTATTATTATTAAATTATAGTAGTAATTAATTGTTAAAAGGTGGGAATAAGGACATATGGACAATAATATACTCCAAGGTTGGGTTCAGCTGAATAGAGTAACCACTACATTCAAAGTTCAACTAAATAAACAGACATCTACAACATAACAAATCCAATCCTAAAATAATATATTGAAAATTCAACATATAATGCTAACTAAATTAGTGGCCTTCTACTTATTTATGGTGAGATTTAAGATAAAAGTGCCCTTAAATTTTATAATTTATTTAAAAATGTCATACAATTAATTTTTATAAAATAATATTAAAAGAATGTTTTATACTCTAATAAATTTTTATTAAACTAAAAGGGAAAAAAAGAAGAAAATGAATAGAGAGAGAGGAATTAAAAATTGAATTCTCAATGCTGCTTTTGTTTATTTCCGTACATTTTGAATAAAAATATCAAAAATAAAAAAATACCATAAATCTGGCTACTTATCAATTAAAAATTCATTAACAGGCATACGTTAATACATAAATCAAATTCAATGACATTTTAAGGTAGCGAAATAATTTTGTGACATTTTTAAATAAATTGAAAAGTTAAGGGCACCTTTAACTAAGATCTCAATTTATGCTCCTTGCAATTTTGAATTTCCAACATAATTTTGGTAAAATCCTGTGAACGAACAAGTAGAACAAGCTATACAACTATTTTTTTTTTCCTTCCAAATTTCAATTTCCAACAAAAGTATTTCCTCGTATTATTAATAAGCCTAATTTTTCTATGGGCATTTATATTTAACAACTCTAAACATAAAAAACGTGGACGAAAAGGTTTGTCATAATTATAACTACTGTTTAATCTGAATAAGACTGCAACCAAACTTGCAATTAACCCATATTTGCTTATCTAACGAGAAAATTGACCTTTTCATACATACTCACCTAAAAATTAAGCTAAAAGATTGCATTAAACTCTTACAAATTCCGTCATCGAGAAGACTCGAAAATGGTACAAATTAAGTTGGTTGATATATATTTAATGAAAAAGGTGTGTTCACATTTGACACTCAAAAACCACTTATTATGAGTAACACTGGATTTGATATATCTACACATTCACTTGATTTGAAAGATTAATTATGAGTTAATGTCGTGGAAAGTGGGATGGTGTCGCTATACTTCATTTATTCCTCGGCCAATTTGATTTGATGGGAGCTCAGCTGCCCATGGATGTCTCCAACTCCTACTGGTAATTTCATACTGATCTGTTTAAATTAAAAGGCACGTTAATGTTAAAGGATGTGAACTGATAGTTCTCCTAATCAAGTCGATGTCCATGATTAGGATAGCCGAAAAGGGCAAATTTGCACTGGTTTACCAACTTTGATTATATAATGGACTATAAGCAAAATGTTATCTATATTTCCTCTTGATTGTTCATTTTTGTCGAGTAGTAGGTAATTAATAGTTTTGAAATATAGATCTATCAGAACTGATATCTTTATCATTTTATAACTGAGCGAAATTCATGGGGAAAATTATTATACCAGACCCCCTCTTCACACCCTCCTTGAAGATGAAAATTTCAGGGTATAAATTTGGATTGTGTGTTTATTGTTAACATTTTGAAATAAATGTTTATTTTAATATTTAAATTTATCCTTTGTTATATATATCATATAATCTTTTATTAATAAATTTTTCGTTTTCAAAGATGCACATAAACCTAGTTGCGTTGGTGTCATAAAAATTATGGTACAGAGAGGAAAAGATATTGGTGAACCCACAAGAAGCCAAAGGAGAGATATTTGAAAAAAAAAAAAAAAAGAATAAAGGGAGAGTGGGCAAATATATAGTATGATTTGATGGATATCTCTTGTAATTATTGTAATGCTTGGCTTAATACTTCTTGTTAACTTAATTAGCGGGACACGTACCTACAACTCGTACAAATACAGAAATGGGAAATTAGGTTACGTTATTTTCATTAGAGGTAATTTTGTAATTGCATTCTGAATATTATATTATATATTTTTTGAAATATATGCAGAACTTAAATTAAAAACCGTTTAAAAAGAACAACACGATAAAGTAATTCCTATCAAATGTTAGAATATCACCTCAAACTATTGTCATCTGAAAAATAATCATGTCATCATATGCCTTAAAATTAATTTTTCGAAAGATGTCCTTCAACATGAAAATCTCTTTTGATTTATCAACAATATAATTATAATTATAATTGCGTTACAGAATTGACTGTATTATATTTGTATTATATTACCACAATTCCATTTTAGTACATCCAAACGTCAAAATTGACTGCATTATGTTACCACAATTCCATTATAGTGCATCCAAACCTTGTAGAAGTAGTATTTTTACAGAAAAAAAAAACTACAAAAACCAGATTATCCCCCTCCCCCATCAGAAGATCAATGGTAGACAAAGACATTCATTACCAATAGGAAGAGTGCTAAAAGTCCAAAACCAAACCACTCAATCAAACAAAAGCTTGAAACAAGTGAATTTCTTTTTCAGCACCCCCATGGAAATGTAAGTTTACAAATACACACTTCCATATTGATACATGAAGCTTTTTCTGGGCTAATATGACCATCTTATTTCAATCATTAATCCAATTCAGCGGCACAACAAATCCCATTGTGCAACATATGAGTTCAGTGCTGTACAACCGAAGAAGAGACGAGTATTACTCACCCTAATGCAAATTTATGTGACTACAAGATATCTATGAACCTGAAAGAACTTTGGTTAGAGTAGTCTGCAGGGAAGCAGCTGAATCAATAGCTGTTTTTGTGAACCAACTCAGTCCAACTTTGATCCGGTGTTGGTCTGTTGGCAACCTGATGAGGTAGGCCAGTTTTCTCGCTGATGACACAAATAAAGATCAAAATGAGTGAATTTTGTAAGGGCAATGACAGCGTAGGTAGTTTCAGGAATTTGAGCAAATAGACATTCTTTTACCTGCATGACCAATTGGTCCTTCCAAGGTTACCCCATCAATGAAACTTGGAGTTACAGCAGCATCGTATCTTCCTAGAGTCATCATCTCTCCTAAATTTTGAAACCTAACAACGCAATGCAATGCAATGCAGCATGTTAACAACACTTTTACAAGCCACAAACCAAACTTTTGGTGGTGTTTTTTCACCTTTTTTTTGTAGTGTTTGTGTGTGTGTGTGTGGGGGGGGTATATATAAGCAACATTGTTCCTCCAACAAATTGAACAGAGATTATGTCCTATATACCTTGGATTTGGAAGGCATTAAGCGACTCCTACTTCAAAATAAAAGAAAAAGGGACAGTCATCCACCCCCTCCTGGGAGTTGCAGGCAACTGAAACACCATTACATAATGAAGCTTCTAGCCTTTAACCAAAACCTATGGTGGGTCTTGCCATTGAGTACTGCCTATTCAGGATATACTGGAAGAGGTTTGCATGAGGGAAGCCTACTTCAAGAGGTTCTCCAATACGATGAAATTCAGCTATCATGCTCATCGGCCAGGTATTCCACTAACAAAATGATGAAGATATTCTATCTTCAGTGACTACCAGCCAAGCTTCAGACACTTCAGCCCAGCCCCAGGGACTGCAGGGTCATATGAAGGGCAGGAAGTGCAGAAGAAGGTGGTGGCAATGCAGATTAAGGTTGTCATGGACCTGTTCAAGTCTAACATGCCAGAAATGTTGCAGATCAATGAAGACAATGACTGCCGAGGCTTGATCACCAAAATCAACAAATTGACTTCTTAGTTTGCAGCTGAATTTTTGATTTTCTGGACATTTTTTTACCATTTTGGTATGTAATAATTAAACAGCTCTAATTATGTTTTAGGCATGTTGTTTGTACTTAATTACATGTGTTAGGACCTCTACACTCTAGCCAGGAAATGCAGCAACTCGAGTGCCAAAAATCAGCTTGCTAGTTGGCTGCTTAGAAGGTGAATCAGCAAGGCTAATGGCTTGAGGAGATGGCAGCAATTTGGTGGTCCAATGAGAAGCAAGGAGCTGGCTTCGATGTGATTGGCAGCAATGATTTCTCACCCTTTCCAAGCCAAAGCCCAGCAGGCCAAGAAAAGGTTCAAGTTGGACAATGTGAAACTGTTTGATTGGCCAACAAACCAGTCCAAGATCTCATTTTTGCAGTTTTTATTTTTTAAAGTTTTTTGCTTAAGTTAATAACTGTAATTAGCTGCAATTAAGCATGATTAATGTAATCTTTCTTTAGCAGCTAGAGAACTTATTTTGGAGGGAAATGGCAGCTATATAAGCCCCCTCTCAGCTCTGTAATAGACAGATAGTGAAGTTGAAGAAAATCAAAAAGTTTGTGGATTCAAACTTGCTCCTCAAAACCCCTAGTTGCTGCATCTTGGTTTGGCAACCAAGTGGTGATCTGCTAGGTATTTGCAAGCTTGCTTGGTGGTGTTTCTGTATCCAAACAAGTTTCAAAACAGCCCCTGAACTGTCCTAGGTGTGGTGTTTCTGTATCACCTAAGCCATAGGATCTACCCCCTTGAGTATTTCATTCAACTCAAAATTTTCCATTTTCCAGCTATTTTCTGTTTTGC
The DNA here is from genome assembly GCA_021018815.1 of Talinum fruticosum. Taxonomy (NCBI): domain Eukaryota; kingdom Viridiplantae; phylum Streptophyta; class Magnoliopsida; order Caryophyllales; family Talinaceae; genus Talinum; species Talinum fruticosum. Next base: position 4,899,531 of record JAITYX010000002.1, on the reverse strand, counting down.
CTGTTTGACTGAAAACTGCCCGGTGTCTTTGAGCTTGCTCAAGTGTGAGGTTGAATACATCACAAAACCTGGAAGAGAATGAGTGCAACAGATTGAAAGAGATGCCCCAGCTCTTGCTTAAGGAGAAATCAGTCAACCAAGCAGGAAAAGTAGGGGCCTGTATAATAATTTAAAAGGGGAAGGAAACACAGACAAGGAACATTTTAAATTTAGCAGTTGCATCATCACCAGGCATGTAAGAAAGAACGTAACTGCCCAAGCATGAACATGTTGAGAAGGTCTCAAATCTCAATCAGACTCTAGACAAGCCCCTGAGATTCTTGGCCAACAAATGGCCCTAAACACTACAAAGGATGACTTAAGGCTGCATTGGGCACAACATTTTGAAGACAAAAATTGTTAATTTTCAGTGAAAACTTCTAAGTGCAGAAGACAAGGAAACGAAACATCTACCAAAATCTAAGTGACCCAGTGGATCAATACATGGATTGTAAAGGTGATTAATATTTAACTGTTTCGCTTCATAAACCAAAGGCATAGCAGCTGGTAGACTGAACTCAGATTCTACCATACATCATTAAGGAAATGGTTGGAAATAAAACCTGAATGGCAGAAGAGGCCGATCATTGATTGCTGCCCATATATTCCAGCCTGCAAAATCTGCTTCCTGAAAAGCTACCTGCTCATGCGTAGTGTGGTGGCATAAGAAAAGGAACCGTGAAAACAATACGAGAGCAGAGTCAAACAGAAAAAAGAACAAGATGTGGCAGATAGCCAGATATACCCGAAAATGGCCTCATAGGCTATTTTACCTGTGCAGTGGCAGGAAGAAGCTTTCCACTGGAATCTCTCAGAGCAGAGGAATCACCCAAGGCAAAGATCCTTGGATGACCCTTGACACGGAGGGTATCATCAGTTTCTGCTTGTCCTCTGCTATTAAGAGGAAGCACGTGGGGCCTGTCACTTGATTCTAGTTGGGGAAGCCGAGGTTTATTCCCCACAGTCCATAACACTATGTCTGCTTCCAGGCTTTGACCTTGCAGGCCCCTTTCAGCAGGTTGAATTTGTACAACGAACTTTTCAGGATCATGCTCCTCATTTGTAATCTCTCCATCCTCTATCGGTTGGTAAGCACCAGCTCTGCCAATAGAGCTGACAAAATATCCCAAAAACAGCTCAACATTTCTTTCTGAGAGCACCTGTAGTGATGGAAAGGAATTTGGATTCCAAATTCAGAAAAATAAAGTGAAAAATTGATCACAGAAAAGGCGAAGAAAGAGAGCATGAACTCTCCATATATGAGGATTGAGAAGGGAATAGCATAACATCAAAGTACTAAATCTTATTGAAGCAGAAATCTTACTCTTAAGGCAGCTTCCCTGTTACCAGGTGGGGCAGATGGCAAGATTGTGCTTTCAAAATTGATAGCTTGCACAATTCCCTTGTCTTGCAGTCTTTCTGACACTGTTGCAGCTAATTCTACTCCAGAGTAACCACACCCGACAACCACCACCCTGATTGGGTATCCCTTGCCAAAATACTTCCTCTCCAATGATTTTAGCTCATCATTAACCTTCTGTTTGACCGAATGAACAAAATGTTAAGGGTACCAAAAGTTTCATCTGTAAGGGAGATATATTTTGTGAAACCCAAATGTCAGATGGTCTTTCATCCTTGTAACCGCAAGGGGGAAATTTAAATTAAGTTACTACAGAAATTGAGACTTGAGAGTCCGAGATTGCCTTTTCCTAATGGGAAAGATTTGTCTCAAACTTTGGTTGAGGAAAAAGACCAAAAGTATTTTTCGTCCTCCCTCATCTTTCAATAACTACACAACCAAATCTTTTAATAAAGGAAATAGTATTTCATTTTAAAGACGATTGTGTCGCCAGTGACCATTCTTTTTTATGCTCCAGGAAAGCATAGGTCAGGAAAGACATCTTCAGCATTAAATTTTTCGAGATTGCACGTAAACAAGAAAAGGAAAATTACAAGTGTCACAACAGTAAAGTGATCATTTCTCAGCTATCCATGTTCAGTAGCCACCAGAAACCAAATTGGGATGCTTACCCTATACAGCACCCCAATTATTTTATTTTATTTTATTTTTTGTCAAGTAACACCCCTAAATAATTGCTGTTGTCCTTTAAAAGTCACATGGTTGATGAATAATAGTCCTAATTATCTAGGTCAGAAAATATATCCTTCCAATACAAATACATCAAATCTTATATTTGGAAACATACTTACACATGCATCCTCAAAAGTGGAAAATGGTAGCGCATACTCTGCAGCCCCAGGAACACCTTCAAGCTTTGGTTCAGCCCCCAAAGCAAGAACCAACCTGGCTGCCCAAGCAAACAAGAGGTACTAAGCTTGAGCAGCACAAGCCTAAATTTAAGCATCCAAAACAGTCGCAATCTCAAGATCATTTTGTGATTGTATATACATTTTGAGGGGAAAAACACAATCTGATAATGTAATATCTTTCGAACATTTGTTTTTATATAAGGAAAAGATTATACTTGGAAGCAGAAAAGGCATGTTCCAGGCAGCAAGCGTACTTTGATCACATTACTCAGTGACGTAGCACCAAAGGCACAGAATTTGGATCAAGCATAGAAGAAAAGAAATTGCAAAACATTCAAAAACCACGGTTGAGTGGTATTTGATATACCTTACATCAAAAATGCGAAATTCAAATCTCACTAGGGGCATTTGGGAGGAGGCAAACTCCTCCCCCTTTTGTCCCTATTTCCTCCTAAGCCCTCCTCCATTAGAGCTCCCACATTAGTAATGGTGCCTTAGATGGGCCATCTAACCTATAAAAACTAAACATACTGAAACCATAGATGCAAGGAAGAACAAAACATATGGCTGGAAAAAATTGAAGATGTTACCAGAGATTAATACCAGTCATATTCTATAAGCAGATCACTCTCAAGTTGCACAGTCCCAGCACAGGTGGATCCCTGAGAGCCATTTGTCAGCATATCAGAAGATGGGTGAAGAAGTTTCACTCTGTCTTGTATAAACTGAACATCTGTAGTTGCCAGCAAATCTGAAAATCGGGAGCTATTTCCCAGGAATCGACTTCTGCAAAAATCCACAAAATCAATATCAACCAAACAACTAAAAAGCAAAAGGACTACATGGGGGTGTATGCATGCATAAGAAAGATATGAAACACATGCTCTTACAAAATAACAGACCGACCTCCGGATAGAAGCTCATAAAGCATTGGCTTGAAAACAAAGCGCTCAGATTGATCAATGAGAAGTACCTGGTTCCACATAAAAGAATCAGGAGGGAATTAAAATAGCACCCTTCCACCTTTTTTTAGTTATTTTTGATTAAAAATTCAGTGTAAGAATCGCAATTAGAGCACAAATTTCAACAGGATAGAAGAAGACGTTGAACCTAGGTACTCAGTATCTTACAAAGCATGATTACAAATTAATTTTTCAGAGAATTTTACAAGAATACAGTTAGCCTAACAGAAATTACAGACAATCTCAAAAACATGGATCATCATTTGCCAATAGTATGCAAAACGAAAGAAAGTCATTTACCAAATTTGTTTCATGTAATCTAACATGGTCTGCCCAGAGATTTTCTGAAATGTTCAGTAAGGCTGAGAAATTGTTCACATGAGGAATATGGTTTGCGACTACTTGAGATATAAGTTTTGGAAATTCTAGTAATGTTTTTGAATTAGCAAAAAGAGTTCATATTGAAAATCTTTGGTATTGGATTATGGTATAACAAAGCAAAATGTTTCACTGGACTACCTTCTACTTCTGTTGTCATAACCTAGTAGGTAGTAAATCCCATTGGCTCAAAAAGAAAAAACCTCTCCAAAATTTGACAGTAGATAACAGTAAAACTGCATACATCTAGACCTGATCAGTGGGCCGGGGACCTGCCTGGCCAGACTCAAAAATTGATGGTTCAGACAGGAGTTTTTTTTTGTTGAAGTTTTAACCTGATCTGACCCTCAAAGATAAGTTAGGTGGGGTCGGGTTAGGTTGGGATCTTGACTAGTCGACCCAAAACTCAAAACCTTTTTTTTTTAAAAATTTTGATTTTGATGGGGCAACATCTCAAATTCTCAGCAGAAGCAGTAACCCTAATCTTTCTAGTGAAGTGACAGCCCCTCCCCTCCCTCGCCCTCTCAGTCTCTGTCTCTCTCCCTCCTTGGTCTCTAAGTCTTGATCTTGAAATCTCAAACAGTTGAACAAAAGCATAATGGCTAAGTGATGACGATATCTTGTTCTTTGCTTGTGTTAATAACCTTCTGTTGTAGCTTGACTACCACTTGGCAAGGATGTCTTGTTTTGATCATTGAACATTACAATAAGGACGGTACTTCATGTACGAATATTATTTTATGTATGGGGACGTTTGATGGTCAGGTCAGACCCAATGACCCGGGGGTGTCACAGGGGATAAGTGAGGTCGAGAGTGTCGTGACCTGCATCAGAGTTGGGTAGGGTTAGGGTTGAGAAGACCCTACCTTGTCGATCCTCATGATCCATGCATAACCCTCCCCGATCTTCATTTTGATCAGGTTTACATGCATCTAAATCCTTAAACCCTGCCTAGCCAGAATTCTAGATTTTGGTTTGGTTTCGTTCTATCTTACAAATAGCTCTAAAATTAAAACATAAGATCTCCGATTATCATTGAAGATAAAATGGATACAAAATAAATCAACTAAATGCAACTATAAGAAGACACTCCTGTCTACAGTCAAACCATTTTTTATAATTCGGACTCAGGGTCATTACTTTGCCAAGATGTATTGGCCTAATGTCTGAGGTGTTGAATGCAACTGGTCAAGTTTTGTAGTCTAACGCACATTTCACAAATTAATATCAAATAATCAGAAATGTGATACACGAGATAGAAAACAGAAGTTCAAGATCTAGCAGCAAGGTAGGTTTCCCCAATCTTGTGACCAAAAAGTACTTGAGTCACACTATTTCCCGTACAATGCAATAGCCCAAACAGAATAGAAAGATATATACTAGGACTTGTATTCAACAAAAGCTTACCTGAGGTTTCTTGTCATCAGGCCACAGAAGAGATTCTAATCGTAATGCTGTATAAAGTCCTCCAAATCCACCACCTACTATGCATACTCGAGGCCTCTGTTCAGAGGATGGAAAAAATGAAGAAGAAAATGTGAGTGAGAGAGAGAGAGAGAGCTACTGAAAGTATTAAAGCAATATGTTGTACCCCAAAAAAGAAACCTATGAAATGAAATTAAAATGTAGATATACATCCCTAATACTCGGAATCAAGAGAGGTTCACTGCACTTTCTGTAGAGAAACTCTGAACCAATAAATTTATAAATTAGTACAATAAAGGCACAATCAAAACAAGATAAGATCTCTGGAGTTTCCTGTCATAAAGAGTTATCACCACATAGAGCACCACAGCAGGACCTTCCATCTTCTTTGACCCATTTACAACTGATTGCTCCTATTTTGTTAGTTGACTTCTTATTCGAAGAACAGATTTCGGCCATTGAATGGTTGGTTATGTTTATTCTGTACAATGGCAAAGGAATGATGTGTTTGAGACAACTAAATTCCCATGGCGATTGTATTAGTCTTGTGACTCTGTCTATTAAGTAAACAGAATTGAAAACAACTCCCAAGCACTGTTGCAGGATTTTCCCTTTTTCTTTTTTTTTTTTTGGGGGGTTGGGGTGTAAAACTCGTAAGTAGTGTTGCTTCCAGCAGATAGCGAGGATGATCCCTCTTCCTCCAGTTCTCCAAAAGGCACATATATGCAGCCAATGCATATACCCGTGTCAAGTGTCGACAGATATGAGTTTTCTGTTTGTAACCTTGGATTTCCAACCTTATAAAAGCAAACTTACCATAGCTTGAGAAGAAAAAGAGCAAAAACTTCCCTTCAGTAATTTCAAAAGAAGGGCCTCAAAAACAAAAAGGTTGCACAGAAAAAAAATCCACAAGACAATGCTAACAATCACGGCTCCTTTTTAGGATTCACACGATATGGGTTGAAAAAACCATCCCACATGACAACAGATAATGATGAAGCATTCATATTTTGAAGCAACAGACATCATTGTGATAAACAAAAGATTACACACCTTTTTGTCTGGCCACATATAATGCTTCACATCCTGTTCACTTTCAGACAATTCGGAAACACCACCATTCATTCCTGTTGTAGTGGAAGCAGCAATAGAAAATCCTTTCCTTTGAGAATTTGGATAAAATGAAGACTTGATCGCATATTGCCTCCCAATAAATGAGAAGACTTTAGTCTGTGGCTTCGTAAGCCCTGAAGGTATATGCAAAACAAGCAACAAATCACAAAGAATGGAAATGGGAATATTTCCTGCTTAGCAAGATCGGGACAAAAGTTAGATCAAGCTTTCATTAAGATCCTCCCCAGCGACAATTAGACATGCTAGCAGTCATTCGCCATATCAGTAATCGTTAACTGTTCTAGTTGCCACTGCCCTGTAAACTCTATAATCAGCAATACAAACACATGCCCATCTTATGGTTGGTTCCAACTTGGAAGACATACAAATAGCATGGCTTGCCATTTCTCTACATTCTACTCTAATGCTAGCTGACATGCTTTTCTATTCTCAAATAAATGCAAACCCTTCAATGATATTCTCATGCATAATCCATTCAAGGTGGCCTATCGGGCCATTCAATGGACATCATTCTCACTTGTCCAACTCAATGTCGATTACTGACATCTGATACATTCAAATCAAACAATAACCTCATCCAAATTTGACACTCCTACAGTCCTTCGCAAAAATCTCTGTTTTTTCTCAAATTGGGATATCCCGAGAAACCTCTCAAATTCCATTGGCAGTACTTTATACTCTCTAATTCCGCAATTTTACAGTTTTTCCCATCTTCAAATACAATTCGCCCAAGCTCGTATTAATCACCAATACATTGTTCATCATCTTAAGGAGAAATGTTCTTCACACTCAAGCCTTAGATACCCCCAAAATAGGGATGGGTACTCTACGGTGAGAGCCACTCTAGGGTTTCAAAGGTTATCAAGATTATCTCTATAAAATTTAATCCTAACATCAGGTGAATAATCAACAGAAAACGATGATATACGCAGTAAAAACAACTATGGTGAGCCAAACTTACGACCAAAATGGTGAAGGGTCGCTGTAGCAGATAACGCTAACTGCGACATTGCGGAGATCACGCTCTCTCCACAGTTCTGCCGTGATTGCTAGCAACAAGAGAGAGAGAGAGAGAGGGAGGCGCTTTTCTTGCTAGAGGGAAGGGCAGAGGGTTGACTGGCTAATTTACGTTCCACGTAGACCTGGTGGTTGGGTCGGATACGGCCTCAGTTATATTCGAATGAACTATATTTTGGGCCGATCATATTTGGTTTAGTGTCTGATATTCTTCAAATTATATTTTCTCCTGATCATCATCGGATTATTTATTATTTAATTAAATAAATTTATCTTACAAAAATATAATATAGGTGAGTATGTATACCTTGGGTTTCAATTCGGGCATGAATATCGTTTCTTTGTTAATCTAGTGATTAAAACTGCGGATATGAATATATTATGTCTTAAATTCGATTTTTCCCTTTCTTAACTGTAAACTTAATAATCAGATCATTCGGGTTGATTTTGGTTTGAATTAGTTTGATTCAGGTCATGTTCCAATTATTACGATTTAGTTGAGTTTCGGGTTGATTTGAATTCGACTTGATTTGGAATCAACCGATATGTGATTCAATAAACTTATCTTGCAGAGACAAAATACTTTGGTTGGGTTTTGTTTGGTTCATATTATTTCAATTTGACTTTTTAAACATCGAGTCGATTCGATTCGGCTCGGATAAGGCCACTTTTGTCGAACTTATTTAATTGTATTATTTTTTTCTCAATTAAAATGAATGTTTTGAATATATTAAATCTCATATTTAATTTATCTGTTATTCTAGTGTATTACTTTTATGGCTTATTTTTTTAATTTTATTGTGTTGCTTTTGTGGCTTATTCAAGCCAAAAAATTTGGGCATGAACGCGGGTCGTTGCGGGACTGGAACTGATAGGAAAGAGAAAAGACCGTTTAGCCCTTGAAGGCAGTTGCCGGGGGACCTTGGGGAACCCAATTGACACTACGGAGGGAGGGAGAAGCAGAGTAACACCCAACCCAGAAGTAGAATTGAGAATCACAATGAGCAACAGAGGAGGGATGTTGGGCAACCACCACCTTCAACAACAACAACAACACAACAATCCTCACAACACCAATAGCAACAAGCCAGAGTGGCTTCAGCAGTACGATCTGATTGGCAAAATCGGAGAAGGAACATATGGGCTCGTCTTTCTGGCCCGCGTCAAACCCCCTCTCCTAATCGCGGCAAATCCATTGCAATCAAGAAGTTCAAGCAGTCCAAGGATGGCGATGGCGTCTCCCCCACTGCCATCCGTGAAATCATGGTTGCCCTACCCTCTTTCTTCTCTTTTGTTTTCATTTTTGTTTACCCTTTTTGTTGATGTTTGAGAATTGAGCCTTTGGTTTGAAATATAGTGCTTGAAATTTGTTTGTCTATATGGGTTTATGTTTTTCTTTGATTTTTGAAGTTTTGATTTTCGGTGTTCTTTTTCAGGGTCTTATACTCTTCTTGGGCTGACCACAGTTGGGCATAGTTGGGGTTGGTGTTGATTGAATTGAGTCTCACTATCATAATTCCTGGCTACTACTGATAAAATTTGAAGGGGAACATATAGCTTTGGGAATAGAACTTTCTGTTCTATTTATTTTGTGATAGTCCAGTGAGTGTCACTACATGCCTATTTATACATAGGAAAGAATACTCCTATTCAAACTATTGATCTCAATTTGAGTTTGTCTCAAACTAAATCTCCTAATAGTAATCAAATACTACTTGCTAAGTTTGTCTCAAACTAGATCTCGTAATAATAATCAAATACTACCTGCTAACATATTTTCTAATAACAATCAAATACATATTAACACTCCCCTCAAGTTGGGCATTTGTGGATTAACAATGCCCAACTTGGATCTTAGAAACTTGAATTGCTCCCGTCCTAGGGCTTTAGCGAAGATGTCAACCGGGTGTTGTGAAGTGTGAATCTTGATCAATTGGAGTATCTTAGCTTCAACCTTCTCACGTATGAAATGACGGTCAATTTCAATATGTTTTGTTCGGTTATGAAACACTCGGATTGTTGGCGATGTGTACGGCTGCCTAATCTGTCGCAAAATAGCCGCATAGGAGTACTGTGAAAGATTCCTAAGGCGGCTAGAAAAGTCTTCAACCATATTAACTCACTAGTAGGAGCAGCCATTGAACGATATTCGGCTCAGCCGATGATCGAGACACGATAGCTTGTTTCTTCGTTTTCCAGGATATGGGTGAATCTCCAAGTAACATAAAATACACCGTCAAAGATCTTCGTGAGAGAGGACATGCTTCCCAATCTGAATCACAAATCCTATGAGTTGGAGGTTACGAGTCCTTCCGGAGAACAATACCTTGTCCAACGGTCCCCATCAAATAACGTATCACACGACGTGCGGCTTCCATATGCTCGGTTTTGGGTGTATGCATGAACCGGGATAATATGTGAACTGCATAGGTGAGATCGGGCCTAGTGATAGTGAGGTAGATTAGACGTCCCACTACGCGACGATAACCTGGAAGGGTCCTCCGACAACTTTCCCTTTGCAAGGGCAAGTTTGTGATTTTGCTTGATAGGGAATTCTGGAGGTTTTGCTCCTAAAAGTCCACACTCATCTACTATCTCTAAGGCGTACTTCCTTTGACTTAGAAATAGGCCCCGAGATCCTCTTGCAACTTCAATTCCAAGAAAATATTTCAAAGGACCGAGATCCTTTATACCGAAGCATCTATTTAGGTAGTCTTTGAAATGTTGACATGCTTGTTCGTTGGCAAGGACTATATCATCCACATAAACTAGGAGTGCCATGAAGACATCTCCTCGTCGATAGGTGAACAAGGAGTAATCTGCATACGACTTGGTGAATTCGTATTCACAAAGTTTGGAGCATAGTTTGGCAAACCATTAGTGAGGCGCCCGACGTAGTCCATATAATGATTTTTCGGTTTACAAACCTTGTTAGGATTGGATGCGGTGTACCCGAGAGACAATTTCATGTATACCTCTTTATTCAAGTCTCCGTGAAGAAATGCATTATTAACATCCATTTGATGTAGATCCCATCATTTTGCCGAGAAAGCAATGTACATTAGTCATCTTGGCCACGAGTGCAAAAGTCTCTTTGTAATCAATTCCTTCCACTTGGTGATCTCCTCGCACCACTAGGCGTGCCTTATAGCGTTGGATGCTATCGTCCGAGTTGTAGTTCATTCGATAAACCCACTTGCTGGGAATGGATTTCTTTCCGACGGGAAGATCAACTATGTCCCATGTTTCGTTTTTGTCCGGGCGGCGATTCATTGCCTTCCTCCAAGACTCGTTTTTACGACCTCTTGATAAAGACGAGGTTCGTGAATCTTCATAGTGGCTATCAAGAACTTTTGATATGAAGGAGAAAAGTTAGTATTTGGGACATACTTATGTAAAGGATAACACACACCTGAAAATTCCTTTTGGCGTGGGGTTATAGCAGAGACGGGGTTCTTCAACATAGCATTGTAGCAAATATAGTCATTCGATCGAGTAGGAGGCCTTTTCGATCGATGCGACCGTTCCGGTTTCAAACTCTTGCTTACGGTCTACTACTTTAGTCACTTCTTCGGCCCTTCTTTGCTTGTTCGGGGCTAGGCGTGACTGCTTGTTCAATCGAATTCGTCCAGGCACCCGCCTTTGCGGCCTAGTTGGACTCCGGTCGGTCCCTTGCTTGTCATGGCCCGGTCGGACCTGTCCGGTGCCTTGCGAGCGTGGCCCGGCTCCTCCTAGTGCCCCATTACTACTCCCCTTGGTTCTTCATCCTCCAAAATAGGTGGGCTATCATAGAATTTTGAGGTTTCGGGTTGACTCAAGAGGAAAGATTAGAGTTTTTTTTCTCTGTCTAAATTTTTGTTGGCAAAAGGGAAAACTTCTTACGAAAACACAACGTCCCTACTATCAAAAAAATTGTGAGTTTCCAAATCGTATAGTCTCCAAACCTTTTTTCCATAGGGGTAGCCCACAAAAATACACTTCGACTTCGAGTAGAAAATTTGTCATGTCCTAGAGTTTTGGCAAAACTCAAACACCCAAAAGTCTTAATATGATCATAAGAAAGTGTCTTGTTAAAGATCAACTCATATGGGGTTTTTCCGTTTAGAAGCCTATTTGGTGTTCTATTTATCAAATATGATGCCGTCAATATACACTCTCCCCAAAACTCAAAGGTAGACTTGCTTGGAACCTCAAGGCTCGGGCCACATTTAAAATATGTCTATGCTTCCGTTCTACTCTCCCATTTTGTCTGGGGTGTTCTTGTGCAACTAGTCCGGTGTATTATTCCTTGGTCGGCATAAAAACTTTTTATGGGCCCGCATTTGAATTCAAGTCCATTGTCGCTTCTTACAACCTTGACAAGTGTATTAAACTGGGTTTTCTCCATGGCCACAAAACCCTTGAGAAGTTTTTCAGTTTCACTCTTTTCTTTCATCAAGTAAATCTATACCCCTCTACTATAATCGTCAACTACCGAAAGGAAATAATGGGCACCGCATGAGGATGGTTCTTTATAGGGACCCCAAATGTCACAATGAATGATATCAAACAGGTTTTCAACTTTATTTTCACTTAAGGAAAATTTATTTTTGTTTGCTTTGCACGAAGACAAATCTCACACACATCACCCAAATTTTGTGTACCATAACAATGTAAAGATTTAGAAAACAAACTCATGACTCCGGAGGAAAGATGACCCATTCGCTTATGCCACAATTGTGTTGACTGCAGTTGCTTGAAACTTCTTCCTTTCTTTTTCTTCGTAATAATAAACCCCGTCTCGTTCTTCACCCGTACCAATCGGAATCTTCGTAGTGTGGTCCTGTATAACACAAAGAATTTTTGTCAACTGTCCATTGTACAATTCAAGTCCTTACACATGTGGGCTACTGAGATAAGATTGCAATTTAAAGAGGGAACAAGCAAAGTGTTATGTAAAGTCGGTTCTTTTGTCAAATCTATCGACCTTCTTCTTGTGGCTATGGTTGTCTCCCCGTTAGGGAGATCGATTGTCACTCGGACAAATTGGCTCCAAATTCCTCATCAAATTCGCTTTGCTTGTCATGTGGGTCGATGCCCCACTTTCAATCAGCCAAGGTGATTTGCCTGTGAGGCTTTCTCCGGTCTTGGGTGTTTCAATCGGAGATAGAAGTTTTGGATCTGCTCCGATACCATGATAAAATTTGAAGGGGAACATATAGCTTTGGGAATAGAACTTTCTGTTGTGTTTATTTTGTGATTGTCTTGTGAGTGTCACTACATGCCTATTTATACATAGGGAAGAATACTCCTATTCAAACTATTGATCTCAATTTCAGTTTGTCTCAAACTAGATCTCCTAATAGTAATCAAATACTACTTTCGAAGTTTGTCTCAAACAAGATCTCCTAATAATAATCAAATACTACTTGCTAACATATTTTCTAATAACAGTCAAATACATATTAACAACTACTGGTTGAATTTCACAATACAATTTCTAAATATGGTTTTAGTTCAGCTAGAAAGTTGAAGACTTTGGTTCATTGTGATTGTTTGTGAATGTGTCTGTTTTACTGTTTGCTCATTCCATGTTTTGGCGGGGTCTTGAAATTTTAAGAGAAAATGGTCAGCTGTGCTTATTTTGCAAACTCTTAAATGGGGGCCTGATTCCCCAAGAGTTCTTTTATCTCAAGTGTTTTGTGTACGTTTTGATTTTCCTCAAGTTCCATGCTTCTAGTAGCGAGGAAATCGTGACAAAATTTCCAAGAAATCATAGGTCTTTCAAAATCTATTGTTAAAGAACTGGATAGCTAGAGAGATTAGAGAAGGTGCAGAAACTTTGGAGAATAAGGTCATGTGGTGAAGAGCACTTTAGTAGGTGAAACTTATGATATGGTGCACATGAACTTAGAGTCCTCTTAAAGGTGTGGGAACTTGATGAATGCTAGATAGTCTGATGTACTGCATAGATTATGGAAACTACACTGATTTTCTTGCACGAACATTGTGCAAGTGCATGCTGTAGTTTACCTGTGGATCACCCAACTCTTTCCACGGTTTGATAACGGGTTTTTCTCCAGCAAATGATGTAATCAAGAGACTTATGCTGCGGCTGTTTCTACAGTTTGTTTTATATCGGGTTTTCCAGAGATATTTAAAGGAATTTTGTCTACTTGCAGTTGCTTCGAGAGATCGCTCATGAGAACGTGGTTAAGCTTGTGAATGTGCACATCAATCCTGCTGACATGTCGTTGTATCTGGCCTTCGACTATGCTGAGCATGATCTATATGTGGGTATTATTTCTTATTTTAGTCCTTTTTATGACTTTGACATGAATCTGCTTGTATTCAATGCACTCCATCTGTTTCCAATTTTCCAAACATGAGTATAAATATGTAGATGTGATGTTCTGGTGGTGAGAAGATGAATAACATTAGCTTATTCTGTGGCAGGAGATCATTAGATATCACCGTGATAAGTTAAACCAAGCAATCAATCAGTACACTGTTAAGTCACTCCTTTGGCAATTACTAAACGGGTTGAATTATCTACATAGGTACAGAGTAAATTATGGGGGAGATCTTCTTTTCTAGTAAGTCATGCCTTCAAATTCAGTTTTCTGACTTCTTTGCTGCAGTAATTGGATCATTCATCGAGATCTAAAGCCATCGAACATCTTGGTACAGTTGTCTCTTCACTTGACATTTTTCCATATATTATGTGTCATGCGTGGATAACTTGCACTGGTGATGAGTTAATGCTGGTAATCTTTTGATTCCCCCGGTAAAGGTTATGGGTGAAGGAGAAGAGCAAGGGGTTGTTAAAATCGCTGATTTTGGATTGGCAAGAATATACCAAGCTCCCTTGAAGGCATTAGCTGACAATGGCGTAAGAATTTTATAATTTGCTGCATTAATCTGTTTACAAAATTATTTCTTCATTTGTGCTTCAGTAGAATTCCCCTGTTACATGCATATCTGACAAGGTTAAGCTGGTGAATTGAGGCTATGCTGTCGTTCAAGCATGCTTTGGCTGATACTGCAGTAATTGGTTCTTTCTCATTTTTGGTCTGCAAAGTTAAAGCGCCTTACATTTATCTTCTGTTTACTTAGACTGCAATCTCACTGAACAAAGTCAATTGGTGAAATATACTCTGTATGTTTGTCTAACCGAGTTACTATTGAAACTCTTTGAAGGATGATGATTCTTGTTCCATGTACTCTTTTTGGCATTGTTACTTTTATCTTACTTAGAGTGCTTTATTTTATAACTGCTCTTCATGGTTTAACACTGCTTGCAGGTTGTGGTGACAATTTGGTATCGTGCTCCTGAGCTGCTTCTCGGCGCAAAACATTACACTAGTGCTGTTGGTATCCTTTGACTCTATTCTCGCCCATAATCTCCAAGCTATATGTTGATTTCCTCCCCTGCTTCCCCAACATCTAATAGGCATTGGTGGATGCCTACTTGGAACTGGAAAAATGTTTGTGACAATTTCCACTTACTGCATCCACTGTTCATGGGCTCAGAGTTGTATTTTTTATATTAATCAGATATGTGGGCTGTTGGATGCATATTTGCTGAGCTTTTGACTCTAAAGCCATTATTTCAAGGTGCAGAAGTCAAGGCCACGCCTAATCCTTTTCAGGTACTTGATTTTTTTATTTTGTTTTCTTTGTGAATGTCATTGATGAACTGTGGCTACTGTCACTAGCAATTTTTGTTTTGTATTGCTATCATGAGGGTGTATTCTTCGTAGATTTGTCTGTAATATGGGTGCCATTTTTCACAGCTGGATCAACTTGACAAAATATTCAAGGTTTTAGGTAAGGATAGCCTGAATGTGCTATGTTTCTTGCAAAGAGCTGGGTGTTGAGCAAAATCTTCTATTTCAGGTCATCCTACACCAGAAAAGTGGCCTGCACTTGTGAATCTCCCGCACTGGCAGTCAGATATGCAGCACATTCAAGGACACAAATAGTGAGTTCACTTGCTATTAGTATGTTTGCTTTAGATATTGGGGATTGGTTGGTCATTCTATTTGGTTGGTCATTCTTGTGGAAATAATTTTGACTTATGGTTCTGAGTATTTGTAGATTCATAACACGTTAAAGTTACCTTGCTGGTTATATTTGCTGAGTCATTGTGTAACTGCCCTTTTCCCCCTTTGAAATCAATATTTGTGCAGTGACAATCCTGGACTTTACAATATTGTGCATCTCTCGTCCAAAACTCCTGCTTATGATCTCTTATCCAAAATGCTTGAGTAAGTTCTACTACTCTTTTCTTAAAAGATTTATGCTTGCCAGATGTTTGACTGCTGTTCCACTAGATAGTCAAATGCTGTTTCTGGGCTTGAATATATATAAAGTAGGTTGTAGGATGGTAAGGAGCCAGTCATCCAAGGAGCTGCAAGTTGAACTTGTCTTTTATTATATGCATTTTCGGTCTTGAATGATCACTCGAGGTTCCCTTTTTTCCTTTTCTTTTTTTTTTGTTGGGGGGTGTCTGGAGTGTTAACCTTTGTAGGAAGGTACATTATTTTATTATTAAACCTTTGTTTTATCATTTTGCGTAATCTTTTTTAATTATCTGTCCCTTTTGAAATTGATGCAGATATGATCCTCGAAGCGAATAACAGCTGCACAAGCCCTAGAGCATGAGTACGACTACTTTAACTTCTAGGAATACCTTCGGTTCTTCTGTGCATCACAAAGGAATGTGCTTATATTGCATATGTGCGCACGTGTGTGTGTGTTAGTGTTCTATCTTGAGGATTGTTGCATCAAAGGGTCAATACTTCTGCTGGACTGAATTTAAAACAACCAGATTCATTTTCAACAAGTTTGTGACAATCTAAAAATGCACTTGCTGTTGAGGTTGGGCCTAGATTGAGGGATTTTTCATATTAAAGACTTCGTAACTAGCTTAGATGTATATGAGTGTAGACAGCTATGAGACTAGTAATCCATTGGTGATGCTTAATTGATATGCTGGCCTCTGTTCTTGTTAATTGAGGTACTAGCTAGAAGCTCTCATCTGTCTACCCATTTTTCTAGCACTTGTTTACACAAAACAGAATCAGGCTTAATTACCTGCAACCTGGGTTGTGGCTGGGGTTCAACTCAAGTTTGATGTTGCTTCCTGAACTGACCTTCTGTACAAAATCTGCGCTGCATCATCCTCATCTTCCCTTATTATCATGTCTTCTCTAGTAACGTATGTATACTACCAGTCTCATGAACCCATTACTGTACAGCCGCTGCTGCCTTCTTGCCTTCTACTGTTGCCAATATGTCCTGGTCCTCTGTACTACATAAATAATCATTTGTTAGCTTTTCTTTATTTTCGGGGCAGGAAATGGAGTTTGAGGACAAAACCTCTTTATTGAATTCCTTTCTCTGAGATCTAAATCAGTTCAGATGCAAATTTGGACCTAGTACTTCACACCTGTGGAGGCTGTGGACCAAAAGTGTGGTTGAGCTTTTGCAGATTTTTTTGTATTTAGCCAATCACCTCCAAGTATCTTCAATTATTCTTAAAGCCAGAGAACTTGTGCCTCTGGCATCATTAGCTACATCTTCTCAAGCATTTTATTATAGAGTACAGACATTTCTAACTGTGATTTGCTCAGAGTCTCGAGTCAGTGTATTTTGGAATAAGCTGCGAATTAGCAAATTGAGAAGTAGCTATCTATATAACTAATGCTTTTGTATGTATTTGAGGTGTTAACGGTCATATTGAAGTCACAATGAGGATATTTGAATTATAGGGATTTGCATCTGAGTATTTTAATATTGAGTATATAGTTCTTGATGGTATGACTTATGAGTGTTGCAGCTGGAGGTATTTTTGGTTTTGATAAGTAAAAGCGAAAATATATATAAATCAAAAGGATGAATGCAAACCAAGCATCTTACAAAAGGACTATATACAACCAAATATGTAAACTATCCACAAAATATACAATATCAAAAGAAGAATGGCAAAAGTTGCAGCTGGAGGTATTGGGTATGGAATGTGAAACAAGTTTTTGATTATGCTGGGTGACATTCTAAGTCAAAAGCTTTGTATATTGACTTAATCCTTTTCTAATTCAATTTCTCTACGGCATCTCATTTTGGCGTCAAACATGAGTTTCTGTACGTATATTAGCCTTTGGAAGTGTCTTGTTGCTCAACTAGATTGGCTGCTGACAAGGATTGAGGACAAATGGTTGAGTTGCAACATGATATTCTTGCATTGATGGCAATCCGAAAGTATCATTTCATTTTTCTAATTGGAAAAGGAGAGGATTGCAGACTTGCAGTTGAGGTGGCTGCTTGTCTTTTTCTTGAGCATGCGAGAAAGGGTCTAGTTACTTCTGTCAAGGTTCAAAGAAATTGACGGATGATCTATGTTATGAGATGACGATTTTTTCGTAAGTTCATATTATTATATTTTTATCAGTATCTAATCATTGCTACATTTTTCTCCTCTGTCAGATACTTCAAGCTTGAGCCTTTGCCAGGCCGCAAGTAAGTTATCCTGCTCATTTTGGTCGTTGCTTGAGTAAACAGCATATTATATATTTCGCTGAAGTGCACTTTATTGCAAATCCTTTATATTACTCCTAACCTCTTTGAGGTTTATTTTAGTGCATTTGTACCTTCCCGTCCAGAGGATAAAGCTGTCAATTATCCTACTCGGCCTGTGGACAGTACTGCTGATTTCGAAGGCACGACAAGCATGCAACCTCCTCAACCGGTATGCAAATGACTTGTCTTCTGAATATTTTGCCAAATGTAATGATGTGCGGTTGCTAAAGTCTGCTATCAAATGCACTTTGTTCTCATAATCATTGTGGCAGTTCTTGAATCCTCCACCATCCTTACCTTTATGTTGCATGTACTTGTGTATCTTGATAGCAGTCGTATCAGTCCTGGTGAGGGGCATATCCCTTGTGAACTTTCAGATCTCCTTCAGGGAGAGGGTACCTTGGGTACTTAGATTAGTTATTCAACGAAGATTAGCTTTTGAATGCATTAGATTGATGAGCCCATGCCATGAAAACGGTTAACTGGTGGGGTATATACTAATAATGAGATGTACAGGCTTGAAGCAGTGAAAGATGTAATGATGTATACATCAAAACAGATGAAAGTAGAGAAAAGCTAAAGAGTCTGGTCATGTATAAGAGATTTCAAATCAAGAATTGGAGATATTAGGTGTAGTTTGGTGCATAAATTTCTGACAAATGACTAATTGAGATTTGATTTGGAGAAGGGGTAGGGGGTTGTTTAGGTGTGGTAGCAGTAGGAAACTATGGAATGGAAGCTCTTAAAGCTGATTTATATGACTTGAATTATATCCCACAACCCCCCCACCCTCCCACCCCAAAACAGAAAAGGAAAAGAAAAGAAAAGAAAGGGACCCTATTTGGTTAATCCCCTCATGTATGCAAAGCAAACAGTGGGTATTTTTAGTATAAATATTCCAACCGTCCAACATTATGTTCTTCATAATTTGGACTGTTCTGGTTCCATTTTCATGTGTATTAATTTATGTGTCTATATGTTTCCAGGTTCAAAATGCAGTTTCTGGGAACATGCAAGGCTCCCATATTGTTCCGAATAGGAATGTACCCCGGCAGATGCCCATGCTTGGGGTGCAAAGAATGCAACCCCAGGGCATGCCCCCTTATAATATCTCATCTCAGGCTGGAATGGGTGGAATGAACCCTGGAGGCATCCCGATGCATCGAGGTGTTGCTCCTCAGGCCCATCAACAGCAACAGGTAAAGGTCACTTATTTTCTTTTTCTCAGCATCAGTTTTTCAGCAATTCTGATCCGTTTTATCAATTTGAAACAGCTGAGAAGAAAGGACCCTGGAATGGGATTGCCCGGGTACCCTCAGCAGAAATCTAGAAGATTTTGAGGTAATGTCAACCATGTTTACTTTGCAAAGTCCCCTGTGCCAATAAAATTATTCCCTTTCTCAACGACACCTGAATTCGTCCAGATCAGAGTATGAGGAAACTCAAGCGTAGGCAATCTCACCCTTGCAACCAGAGGGTCTGCCCCCAAAAGACCCACAAAAAATTTTTAGAAGAAACCTATTCTGTTTTTCCTTTTAAGCAATTCCCAAAAGAGTCCTGTTTGCTTACTACTAAATTAGCAATAAATACTCTTTTCCTCTAATTTGGCATCATGATGAATCAGGATTCAGGCTCAGTGTTATCCATCTTAATTGCCTTGAAATCTTTGCAATCTAATGAACATTTGCATATTATTGCTTTGCTGGAGGCTTCGGATTCTGGATTCAATGTGTAATATTTGTAAATGGTTTTGCCATTAGATGCACCCAATTACCCAACCTAGACAAGCCGTACGATGCCAGACTCGCACCCGAATTAAGGAAACCTGATTCTGGTCCAACCTGATGTTGAACTAAAAGTAACGAAAGAATTTGGAATCCTTGACCAACATCGACTGCATTCTCTTGGTAAGCGTATTGGACATAGTGACAGACAACCTGAACCCTGGATCAGCTACACCCAAATCTGAATGATCCAACCTCTTCCACCTGATTTTTCATCGACCTGTTATGAGTTAATCTGAAATTAATACCACATGACCCATTTGTATGGTAGATGCCATGGATAAGTGAAAATAGAACCCTTTCAACTTCTTTGAAAGTCATAACCCTCTGATTATGGTGGAAAACTGATAATTCTTCTTTGTGTACTTGCTTGCGCAGATTCCACCCAGGCTCTTGCTAAAGTAAAAGGTGTGACTGTGAACAAGCAATTGCAGAGCTTGAATCTCCATTAATTTACTCGGTTCGGGTCTAAGTGTAGAGAATAATTCAGGGTGTTGCATATGTAGAAAAAGATGATGATTATACACAGGGAAATATGCAGGGGGCGGATTTAGCTGATCATTTGGGACTATTCTGTTGTAACATAGCTGCTGTAACGTCTCAAGTCCAATTAGGTCATTTTGAATGAACTCTTGTGTACATTATAAGCTCGATAACAACTTCTGTAATTGTAATATCATCCAGCACCATAATTTTTTTATATGTACAAATATATATGTGTGTGAAATGTATATGTACTCAGCTTCTTGACTACCTTTTTTGTTTGTTTTGCCGTGTGTATCACTATCTTGTTCTGACAAGGACTCCTATACTTGTGTATATGTATAGAAGGTCAATTTTGGCGGGATCTAATACTACTAACTTTTTTAAAACTTGACCAGTTGAATGAAAGGACTCCTCTGCTTGTATATATTTTGATTTTCATTATACCTAAGCATGTATTTAGTGAAAGGAGGCTAAGAGGGGGATAGGAAGAGAGCGAAGGCTGATTATTCCTTAGGTGTATGTATATATGTATTTATGGTGAATATACCAGTTCTTATATCATGGAATCTAGGATACAGAGTACCGTACACCCCATGCCCAAAACAAAAAACACACAACTCAAGCCCAAGCCCAAAGTATTAATGTTGATAAGGAGATTTAGACCCTTGACCTCATTATTAATAACAAATCAGCACTCTCACCAATAGGCAACTTACATCTTTCTAATTTATTTTGTAGTAAAATAATAAAATATTATATCTGTCTAGGAAATAAAATCCAACCACATGGATATCTTTTGCAACACTTTTTTAGTTTTCACTTTTTTTAAAAAAAATTATTTTGATTCAAATTTTAATATTTACTAAAAAATATAATATTTACTTTAAAAATTCTAATATTCACTAAAACTTTGTTTGGTGTTCAATAAAAATATATTCACTTAAATTTATTTTAATATTCATAAAAATATACTAAATGCTAAACACTAAACACTAATTTATTATACACTAATAACTAATGTATTATACACAAAACATCATTGTAATCTACTATAGAAAATTAAAATTAAAGTCATCATTTTTCATATAAATCTTAACAATAAATGTTGAATCATATTCACTAAATAACGTTATAATGTACAATAAAAGATTAAAACTAATGAATTGACAATGTTCTAGATTTGATATTCAACACTAGACACCGATATATAATACACTAAACGACATTCTAATCTGCATTAAAAAGTAACAAATTTAAATCGAAAGTACTATAGTGTTGATATACACTAAAAATTAAAAGGTAAAATCACATATCTAAAGCTCAACACTAAACTTTATTATGTCATACACTAACCAATGACCTAAAATACACTAAAAGTTAAAAAAAAAAGACTAAACACTTGTCTAATAATACACTAAAGATTACTAAAAATAGAATAGGTGTAACATTAAATGACAAACACTAAATACTATTCTACCATACACTAAATTGCTTGATAGAAAATGCTAAATATTTGTACTAAAAAGCACTAAACATTGTACTAAAAAGCACTAAACACTTTGTAATAATACGAGTAAAGATTATTAAAAACAGAATAAGTGTAACACTAAATGACAAACACTAAACACTATTATACTATACACTAAATTACTTGATAGAAAACACTAAACATTGTACTAAAAAACACTAAACATTGTACTAAAAATACTAAACACTCGTGCAACAATACACTAAATATCATAAAAACATATTACATGTAACACTAAATGAAAAACACTAAACACTATTTTACCACACACTAAATTGCTTGATAGAAAACGTTAAACATTATACTAAAAATACTAAATACTGTACAACAATACACTCGAATATCATTAAAAAAATTAGATGTAACACTAAATGACAAACATTAAACACTATTCTACCATACATTAAATTGCTTGATAGAAAACAAGTAAACATTGTACTAAAAAACTAATAAATTGACAATGTTCTAGATTTTATGTTCAACACCGAACATTGATGTATAATACACTAAACAATATTCTAATATACACTAAAAATAAAACTTTAAAACTGAAACTACTATAGTGTTGATCTAAAGCTCAACACTAAATACCGATCTATCATACACTAAATAATGTTGTAATGTACGCTAAAAATTAAAAGCTAAAATCACATATCAAAATTTCAACACTAAACTTTGTTATGTCATACACTAAACATTTAAATTTAATTTAGTAAAAATTACATATATATTTTTAATGTGTAAATCAACTTTAACTCAAATTAATTTAATTTAATCTAGTAAATAGTATATATGTTTTTAACGTATAAACCAAGTTTAGCTCAAACTAATTTAATTTACTGGCTAATATGTTTCTAAAATCGTAATTTTAAAAATGAGAAAAATATTTCACAAAAAAGAGAAAAAAACTGAGAAAAATATTTCACAAAATTCCGAAAGGGGATTTAAACCCTTGACCTGTTAATTAGCAACTCAAAGCTCTTGCTAGCAACCCAACTGCAGCAATACATGCTACTCCATGCTAAGAATATATATATATATATATATATATATATATATATATATATATATATATATATATATATATATATATAGACTTATGTATAAAAAAATAAACCAACGCGTACGCGTAACCTGAATATGTACCTATCTCCGGTACCCATGAATCTATCTAATAAATTGGTGAATATACTGTATAAGGTTAACTGTACACAGTAAGCATCATATTAATTTAAAAATCAAATGATATTTTAAAGTATCCTTATAAAATATTTACGAGCAAGCAAAGATTGTATTTATCAAAGTATTTAAAACCCACATCCACATGCTTCCATATGCAACCAGAAAGAAAGCATTATGAATGTGTGGCAGGGGGTAGCTTCAGTTCTGTTTATGTGCATCTCTCTCTCTCTCTCTCTCGCGTTTTTTGTCGGAGTGCTTGTAGGCTGCTGACCTTCTAACTGGGTTTGTACGGGATGGGCTGTGTTAGGCTACCCTGTCAATCTCTTATGAAGATTTAGCTCTAATTGTTTTAACTATTAAAAATTATTTTTTTAACTATTGTGAGTTTTTATCAGTTATGAATTATTATAAGTTGATACAATTAATTGTTAGTGGTTACTTAGCTGTTATAAACTATTACAAACTATTATAAACGGTTACAATTAGTTGTTACCAACTATTTTAAAAGGTTACGAGTTATTATACGTGATTATGGTTAGCAGTTATAAGTTGTTAATCGTTATAGTTCATATTATCATTAAATTTTTTATTTTTCTGAATCTATTCTTACTCCTTCCAGGCATTGTTCTATTTAGTTATAAAGAATTGTAAGATTGTAAGGACTTGTGAGCAAAATTATAAAGATGTGTAAGATAGTTGTCAAGTTAGTTATAAAAAGGTGTAAAAAGTTGTAAGTAATTATAAGTAGTTGTAAGCAATCTGTAAAGAGGTACAAAGAACCGTAGGTAAGAAGTTAGTTATAAAAAGTTATAAAGAGTTATAAAAAATCGTAAAGAGTTGTAAACAATTCTAAAGAGTTGTAAGGAACTTTAATAATAAAAATATAAGATAAAACTGAATAAAATAGAGTCTTAGTCCAACTAAACTAATACTCGTGAGATTCCTTGATATAAAATTTTTATTGGATGAAATCATTAACCATTGAATTTAAAAAAGTTCATGACTCATGTGAGTGTGAGTTATTGAAGTTCATTCAAGTGTTGTAACTTAGCCAATAAGAAAATAATATAACATCATGAATACCATATACACTGCACCTTTCTTTACAACAACCCATTTTTTTTTTATCAACCAATTGCATGCAACAATTTGGTATATTTTCTCTCACTAGATTTTTTAAAAAGGAAGTCGCCAGGATTACATTAATAATAATATTTTTTTATAATACATTAATTAATATAATAATATTGAGCGTAGTTGGTGTTACAATGTGCAGTTAGCATTCTATGTCCTTCAGGATTGCGTTCAATTTCTGTTTGTCGTATTTTTATGACGCCAGAATTTGTACCACCACTCGAATTAGATACCGAATCTTTCAATAATGTATTTTTTAATTATTTTTTCTGTAAGTATTATAAATAAATATAATTATTTAATTTTAAATTCAACCACCACCCAAGCCCATGCTCCTCGTGCCCACATCATGCCACCCGGTTCAACTTTGCCTGGGTTTGAAGGTTTGAGACAACCCTTCGTCATGCCACAAGATCTACGTAGCGCCATTATATTAAACATATCATCATAAAAACAGTGGAATGTTAAATATAAATGACTAATTACAATAAGTCAGACTCTAATTGTTAGATAATTGTAAAAAATTATAAGGAATTATAGAATTGTAAGATAAAGTTAAAAAATACAACCAAGTAAAGTTTTGGAATGGAGTATGAAAATTTATGACGGGAATGCTCTATCCTTTTATGCGTTGGCATTAAGTCCTGTTCCATTTAACTTTAACTTAAAACTTTACAATTCCCTATAACTCCTTCTAATTTTTTGTAAATAATTTAACTATATTATAGTTTCTTACGATTACTCACATGTATACTTACAATCTTAACTCGACTCTAACATTAAGGGGTTTGTTTCTAATTGGAAAAAACGTATTGACAGAGAGAACAAAACAAAATGAAACAGATAACGCTAGTTTCAAAAAACGTAGTCTTATAATTGGACTAACCCGGTTTGGGGATTGCGCCTACTATTCGAAAAAGAGGGTGGTGTCTACTAGCAGGAGCAGCTGCAATGTGCAAAGGTTACGCCATCTAGACCAATTCTAGCTGGCAATACTGCTAATTTCCTTTGCACATAGTTTTCCAGGCAGGAAGTTGGAAGGACACATACATGCAGGTACAGCCAATTCAAACTTTTGCTCTGTTTTTTGTCACTTACCTTCCCTTGCATAGTATAGTATAGTATATATATATCCAAATACGTTCAAAAGGATAACATCATAAAACAGGCTTCTTGAAACCAGAATTCAAGGTTCAATCCACTTGAGTTTTAACTTCATAATTCCCATCTATTGAGTTTTATCCATTGCACCAATCTCATTCATATCACATACCGCTCTTTTCTTCTCTCTATCTTCCATCATCCCCATTTTTTTATTTTTTATTTTTAAGGACACCCTTTCTCCTTCTCCTCCATGTACAAAATATATTTAAACATTCTCATGAATTCCCTCCATTGATGTCCACCACTTTAAAAATATCCCCCACAAACAAATTAATCCTTCTTTCTTTGTTTCTTGTTTCTCCTGCACACATTCATTTTGCTGGCTAAGGCCTGAACCCGTTCCGGACCCGACCCATGTGCTCGGCAAGCCGGAGCGTTGGCGGGCTAGGAGACGGTGGCGAGTCCTTTTCTGGGTTCTTCGACAGGTGGATGGAGGAGCAGGAGCACGACCTCCATGACCTCATATCCGCTGCCAAGTCCTACACCGAGTCGACTCAGTCTGACTCCGAGTCAACTCGGTCCCTCGCCGAGCGGGTGGGCCGGGTCATGGAGCACTACGAGAACTACTACCGAGTCAAGTCCGAGGCAGCCAAGCGAAACGCCTGCGAAATGCTGACGCCTGTGTGGCGATCGCAGCTCGAGGACGCCTTCCTATGGATAGGAGGGTGGAGGCCCAGCATGGCCTTCCACCTCCTCTACTCCAAGTCCGGCCTGCAACTCGAGGCCGGACTCAATGAGTTGCTCAGCGGGTTGAGCACCGGCGACTTGGCCGACCTCTCGCCGAGTCAACTCGGCCGCGTCGACGAGTTGCACCGGCAGACGGTGAGGGAGGAGAAGGAGTTGACGGAAAAATGGCGGCCCACCAAGAGACGGTGGCGGACTCGTCCATGGTTCAGCTCTCCCACGTAGTCACCGAGTTGATGCAGGGGGTGACTCGGTGGCGGGTACCGAGTCAGTAGACGACCGAGTCCACTCGGCGCTGGTTCGGAAGGAGGAGGGGCTGGAGGAGATTCTAGGCAAGGCGGACGATCTACGGCTGAGGACGCTCAGAAATGTGGTGGACATCTTGAGCCCAATCCAGGCCGTCCATTTCTTGATCGCCGCGGCTGAGCTCCACCTCAGGGTTCATGAGTGGGGCAAGAAGAAAGATGCTCAAGCCAGGGGTTCTTCGTAGTGAACGTGTTATCTAGGTTGAGTCATTTCATGTCGGCTTAGAATTAGTTGAAGAAATATACATATTAGTTGAGATTTAGGTCTAGTGATTAGATCGAATTTAGTCGGTCAATTTGATTTTAAATTAGATTCAGTTTTACCAATGTTATTTTTTTATAACAGATATATGTGGATGCTCGTAAACACGTCCCTACGCAATGACTATAACATACTCTATGTTATTGTTAGTTTAATTCACCCTACATTCTAAATTCATCAAGATCCTTTGGCATAGTCTCGAAAACTTCTCCTCTCGGAAGGCCTAATATACAAAGTCGCTACATCAGCCCCCTCCCTCGGAAGGCCGTCCTTCCATGGCTCCACCTTGTCATCCTCCAATCTGTTATAGGTTAAGATGTTATCAACGTTTCGACTTTAAATAATTTGAGCTGCCTTCGATCAGATCATCCTGTTCTACATGAAATCACTTCATTTAGAAATTAGTGTGTATATCCCCTGTTTATGAGGAAGGATGAAGATGTTTATTCATTTGGAGGAGTGGTTTATTCTGTGATCACATCTTGTGCTGCATTTTGCCAATTTACCCCCACTTCATTGGCAACAATGAGAGAGCAAGAGGGCTCGAATACATGGAGAAAAAAATCACAATTCATCTTTCACTGAAGTTGGCTCATCTTTTTGCTCTTTGATGGCATCGTTTTTTCCTCAGGATGGCTCTTGATCTCATCATCGTTCTCCTTCTCTGCTCCGCTCTGGATCTCATCCTCAGCCTTGCTTTTCTTATCAGCCCTGTTCTCCTCAATGAACGCGCTGAACGCTTCCACACTCCCGCCTCTCTCATAGTCATACTCGACTATCTTCCCTTTTGAAGATACGAAAAATATGCTTGGGTAACCTTTAACGTCAAAGATCTCCTTTGGGATATCATTCAAAGTTATATCCTGAAAACCAAATACCAAAAGGTAAAAAAATGTTCTATATTGGGAGAGACAAGGGCAGCTAGAGGGAAGAGCGGACTTACAAATTTGGCAACCATGACATTCGGATCATTTTCATAGAAGGTGGCAAGTTCATCGAAGGTCGGAGCTATGTTCTTGCAGTGAATACACCAAGGTGCATAGAACTCTAGGAAAACTGTCACAAACATCAAATACAGCAAGTAAGCACACCAACTTTTACTATATTCAAGTGCCACATTCTTCCCTATGTCAACTTTTTCGATCCTTTTATCGAGCTAGCTACCATTTTCTTGGAACCGATTGTGTGTAATACTACTGACTGAACCGAAAACCAATTTAGGCCTAGGGTAATTAAGTTCCAATTTCGATCTCAAAACCACACCAAAACGACTTGGCTTGACAAACCTCTAACAATGCATAACTAAGATGACCCATTTAACCAAAACCTATTTGATCCTGACAGACAGTAATAATGGTTATTTAAATAAAATTCGATAATTTAGACCTGATTGATATTGACACAATCAGATAATAACACAATCAGACAATACACCCAACCAAGCTAAGACATTGTAGACTAGAATGTTATCTGAAAATTGTAGAAACGGCTTCAGGCTTACCTTCCTTCCCGGAATTGAAAACCATGTCTTGCAGATTATCAAGCACGACCACCTTAACCGGGTCATTGTTTTCTTGAGGAATAGGTTGAGATATGTTGCATGGCTCCACCTTGCCATCCTGCAACCCATTCAGGGTTGGCATGAACTGATTATAAACAATCAAAGTTCAAACAATAGAGGTAGGGAAACTGACATATTTACCAAGAACTTCTTGAACCAGGGGACCAGCTGATCTGGCTCCAAGTTTGCCTTCAAGTATTTCTTGTCGCCTCCCTCTTGTATAAAGATGAGAGGAGCTCGGGATTCGTCGAGCTTGAACCGCTGCAACCACAAAATCAGAGAAAAAATAATTCATCAGAGACACATGGGTTCAAGTAGTACTCTATGCAATTGCAAAATACAACGAAGAAAAGATGGGGTGGATGATGACCTGCAAAAGCGAATCACTTGACTTAATATCTCCTAGCTGAAAGCCTAGCTGTTTGCCTTTGTGAAGGAAAGCAATGTCATAGAATTTGGATTTCAAAGCTTCGGCATTCTCATTGCTGAAGTTCAATAGCATAGTGACCTGTAAGATGTTGCACAAAATTCAGTCAGAATCCAGGATATGGTTTATTGATCAAAAGCCATGATTCGAGTATACTGTTGGTGACAAATGTTTATTGAGGAATCCATTATCAGACTATTGACCCGGACAACCACAAAAGTAAACCCGCCTCATAAAATAAGTCATTTCTCATGTTGATTGACCTGAATCTAAATAGAACCCCCAGACAAAACCAACCCAAAGTCTATCATATCAACATTGTTTACTTTCCTTTTGACGTGAGGAAGGGGGTGTTATGACTATGAAGAAAAACACAAAAGTTAAGTGTAGGTGAGATTTGACATTAGGTCTTTAGTACCTAAGTTCAAAGTGAAAAAAGAGATATATTCCATCAATTCTTTCAAGCCAATCTGAAGTTATCAAGCTTAAACCCAAAACCGAATAGCCCTCAGTAAGCAAAGTGTTGTGCACAAGTAAAGTAATGAGGTCTGGTTAGTTACCCTGGTGTATTTTTCGTTGAATTTTCTAATGTAGTCTTCATTGCTGTAAACCTCGCGTAGAAGAACTGAAGGTGCGTCTTCTTCTGCAATGAACTTCAGTACTGCATCTATATCGAAATCCTAGCCACCAGAAAAATAGAATGTCGGAACATATGTTGTATATAAAGCTAAGAGGGCCTTAGTGCTGTATAACTTTTTAAGACAAAAATAATTCTTATATAGGTAATATGTGTAAGACTTTGTTTTAAATAAATTTTTAGAATTATTGTGTATCAACTTAACTTATTACTTTTTTTAGAGCGGATGGATAAGGTGTAAATATTATATTACTTAAAAATCAAATATTAACATTGAGGAATATTAACATTGAGGGTCATTATTCATCACCTTGCTCATTGTATGTAATGTGGTATATATATCTTTTTCATGAATTATAAACTACACTTAGAATATTAATTATATTTAATGTCTTTACTCTGTGTATGACATGGATAGCTATATGATTCTAACAAATTGAGTTCTCTAAAAATCTTTAAAAGATGGCATACACAAATAGAAGGGTAACGAAACCACTTTCATAATTTTAAGTTTATTGAGAAAGTTAATAAAGTGTTGAGCATGAAAGCACATTTCTGTAATTGAATTTAATATGTCCTTTTATTTGTTTCATGTTCTGCAATTGCAAGATATATAATTATATTTCGCTCTATAAATTATGATTTCACATTGTCATATTTTTTTAGTTCTATGATAACTTTTTTTCTCTCTGTGGATTATACTTTATATTCCCACACTTTTTAGTTTTATAATCTAATTTCCTTAAGTAAGATTCTATTTATACTCTAGATATATTTAGAAAATTTAAATAATGTTCTTTTAGTTATACTCAGTTTTATAACATGCACACAAATTCTATAAAAATACTCATAATGTTATAAAAAAATATATTTTTTATTTTCAGGCTACTTACATAGTATTAATTATTTTATAGTGTATTAATTTTATTAGGTTATTTTTAAGTCCACATGTATTGTGTGTAAATCTAACATGATTTTAAAAGATAAATTTTAAACTATTATATTCTATTCATATTTACTATGTTTTTATCAGTATTAGTTAGATGTAAAATCATCAATATTATTATCCTTTATAATTATGTTTGTTGCACCTATGACGTGTAAATCCAAGCTAGTATTTGTGGAGATGAACAAAGAGGAAGTATCAGTCTGATCTTACCTTGAAATCAGCAAATAGCTCATCAAACGGCTTAAGCAGCCTAATTAGTGGCCCCGTGACAGATGAATCGCCCCGTGGAAGGACCTTAGCATCCAAGGTGTGACCAAAGTCATACTCAGATTGCAGCATCTTTGCCAATTTAGTAAAGTTTTCAAACTCCTCCCCTGAAAACTCTGGGAAGATACCTATCTGCATGATATCAGCATAGATTTTAAACTCACATGGATGATGGATCTTAGCTTCTAGACCTGATAAATGTCGGAACATCATTAATATTTGTATTCTTCCTATGAACTTTAAGAACCTATTCGTTTCAGCATTCATAATTTGCAATTAATGGTTAGTGATTATTGGTTGGCAAGTACCAACATTACCGGTGGTTAGGATTAATGGTTATCAGAGTTCATCAATGATTACACTTAGCAATTAGCAGTTATCAACGTTAATCATAGATTAACAATTATAAATGCCGAAAGAAACAGGCGGAGAAAACTCACAATGAAGCTCTTGTTTTCATCAATAATAGCAGCAGCATCAGCAGCAGATTTGATCTCAACGGAAGAAGGTCTAAGCTGTTTCTTGATATACTCGACAAGGCCATCAGATTCATGAGGGCCCTTGCAATATTGAACGAGTTCTCCCCATTTCTCAGAATCTTAAGCGTAGGGACGCCCTGAACATTGAACTTGACTGCGAGATCTCTGTTTTCTTCAACTGTAACGTCCACTTTTGCAAGGGTGATTGGAGGATCGTGATCTATCAGGACAGAAGCCGCCTTTTCATACTGCCAATTTTGGGAAAATAAACAGATAATAAAATTATTCGGATTGGTTTTACAAAATGATGGTAGGACTGAGAAACTGGGTTAGGAGAAAGATTACTACCTCTGGAGCAAACTTTTGGCAATGTTTACACCTGAAATACAATACCCAGAAAAGACTGAGATATATGAAATTGTTCATTCAACATTACCACACGTCTTACTAATCTTTATCGTTTTTTGGACGTATAAATTGCAGCACGTAGGACGAATCGACCCTTGGTCATCCTCATGAAACTAGCCACCGTACCACTAAGCTATCTCAAATGAGCAATCTTTATGGTTTCTTACTGTTTTCTACGGCTGCTTACTGCTCCTCGCCACTTCTTACCATGTAACACTAAAATTTACCGCTTCTATTACTCTTTATTGTTTACGGCTATAAACGAATACTCGCTAAAAGAGCTTCACCCCCAGTTTCACTATCCCCCTCAATCGGTAAATTTATGGTATTATAAATAAAAAGCTAACTCTTACTATTGCTTACTGTTCCTTGTTATTATCTTACATAATTTGTTACAGTTTTTTACTGAAACTAGCAAATTTATGACTTAAAACTATTCACTTATGTTAGATTCAAATAGTCCTACACATAATGATATTATTCAAAGTCAAGCTCAAGATAATCTCATGTACTTAAGGTATGCTGGGACCAACAATAATTTCAATAATTTTATACTTATTTTTTTATAAGAAAACTTTAAATTCAATTCATATAAAGAAAAATACTTAAGACAACAAAAACTAATTAATTACACTAAAAGGAAAATAAAATAAAAATAGTGGGGCTACGCCAAAAGAATGACCAACCACAAACAATATCAAGAACATCTTGTACACTATTAGGAGTACTGCTCTTTCGCTATATGTCACGATATAGTTGGACGAATGAAAAAATAGGGAATTTTATGGCTTGAAGGTATATGCTCCCGATAACATTTTCAAATTTGTAGACAACGTCAACGTATTACCGACAAGCACGACTCCACGTGAAACATGTGGCTCTTCGAATTTTTTTGTCTGACATGGAATTTCAGTGTATCACTACTTTTTTTGGATAATTAATTAAAAAAATCTAAAAAATATATATAAAAGTTATTTTTCTTGTGATGATATTTTTCTAGTACTATATTTATATA
This sequence comes from Talinum fruticosum, assembly GCA_021018815.1. Taxonomy (NCBI): domain Eukaryota; kingdom Viridiplantae; phylum Streptophyta; class Magnoliopsida; order Caryophyllales; family Talinaceae; genus Talinum; species Talinum fruticosum. The sequence goes on along the minus strand of JAITYX010000002.1, from coordinate 4,867,473 downwards.
GGAATAATATCAAATTTATGAGTTTTTTTCTTTTTCTTTTGGGGGGATTAGGATAAGGAGCATACCAGGGAGCATAGAACTCAACAAGAATAAAGTCTTGTTTGGAAACAATTTCAGTGAAGTTGGAATTGTCCAAAGTGATGACAACTTCCTCTTTGATTTCCTCCACTGCTTCCTCGTCTGCTTGTATCCCACCAGCTGCTGCTGCTGCTAACAAGACCACCACCAAACACACCACTAATCTCCTCATCTCCATTAAACACACACTCTCTCTCTCTCTCTATCTAGATTTCTGCTGCTGGGGATGGAAGTAGAGAGTAGTTAAGCTATTGCCACTTCAGTACTACAGGAAGAGAGAGAGAGAGAGACTGATATATATGGTGTCTCCCTTTCTCACCCCCAGGCCCCAAGTGAGTGAGTGAGGGACGTTGTGGTCACGTGATATGCATGCCGGAGGATGACTCATTGGGGTGTTGATGACGTGGCGGATGCCCATTGGATACGCCATGTCAGCAGAAGCATATGATTGGTCCAGTTTGGTCAGCCTCTAGTATATGTGGGTAGGGAGGGGACTAATAATTTTGGTTGGCAAAGGAAGTTAATTTTGTGGGGAATGAAAGCGACTGGTTATTAACATCGTTATTTTTTTCAATAATTGATAAATGGCCTTGTCACAGATCAAGACTACTGGTGAGGGAACCTTTTTTTTTTTTTCTCTGATGTTGTATAATAAAATATATTTTTGTAAGATGATTATAAAAGGTAATGTATAGGATTTAATTAAATTAAAAGTTTAAGTTGATAGTTGAAAGATTAGAAATATTTTTGTACTTTAATATGTTTCTTATGTGAATGTTTTTGGGGTTTAAAATGTGGTTACACAAAATGTTACTCCTTACGTTGTGCAATTATCAATATAAAGGTCGCTGAGATTTAAACATAAGATATCTCGTTCGGAAGACTTCGATATCATGTTTAAGAATCAATTCAATCAAAATTAAAATTATGTTTATATATTCTAAGATGTACTATTGATATAGAATACTCCTATATTTGTGTTATTTTATTGTGTTTGTAACTTTTCTAACAAGTGTTGAATATCATAACTAATAGGAATTATCAATGGTGAAAGTGGAAAAGAAAAGAAAGTTGTGTTGTTGTATGACCACTAACTTGAAAATAATTTCGATACGACGTAGTGCAATCGTAAAATGTCGGTCGCTCCTCAAGGTTTATACAACTATTTCACCCACGTACACTCGTGAGTAAAGAAAATAGAGTATATAGTATAATTATATATAAAAAAGAGAAAAACATACTTAGCTAACATTAATTCGACCGATTTTAAAATTCACCAACTTAAGCATAAATCTAACTGACTTGATTGTCACATGTAACATACATTGGAAGAAAAACATATAACTTGAATTCAAACACAAGTCTCAGTTATTACGGATACGCGTGCTAAAATAGTGTCAAAGTTATTACTAATATGAGTAGAGTTAAATTATAAAATTACCCCCTATTATTTTTACCTTTAACTTACAACTCCCTATAATTAAATTTATAATTATATTTTACAATTCTTTACAATTCTTTATAACTACTTACAACTTTTTACAACTTTATAACTTCATAACTCCTCACAACTAAAACGAACATAACATCTTAGAATACTTTGTTTATCGTAAAGCACATTTAGTGTTACAAAAAAGAACATATTTAACACCCATCGCTCCATGTAACGCCCCCAATCACCATTACTTTATAATTCCCTTATTAAAGAGTATGAAGAATAGTCGCAGCGAGGTTACGACCAGAAGGCGTCACCGCCGTCCTAGAAATAGGACAAGGCTAAAATAGAATGCGTATAAGAAAACTTGCGTCAATCATTTACGTTTATACAAGTCTCGATAGGAGTAAATATTTATGTCCCAAAGAGTTAGGCCATACCACATGACTAACCGACTCCCAACATACATTTCGATACATTTTATATATTATACAAGTCTCGCAATTATTTATCCGAAAGTACACTCGTATGTAATACCTTCCCGGGGCAAACCCAAGACCGGATGCGAAGAAAATCACTGTGAGCTTCTATATCCATCACGGATAAGTGATAACGATTTGACCAGCTAAGTCTTGCTTCCATCGGACTTCTTTAGGCAATGGGTCGTTCACATGTGCTTTTCCTAAAAACAAAAACAAGTAAAATATTTCGAAGAATGAGTCGAAACTCAGCACGAACATTCCTATACTCGTAAAAATTGCTTTGAAAACATTTTAATTGAGCGCACGCATTTCAATTCATTTTAGTTTGAAATCGGGGGAGAGAATATGAGTAAAACTTGCTTGTCGGTTATTATCCGAAAGTGAAACCCCTTGATAATTGATACAATCTTAGTAAGGTGCACACCTCCGGGCCGACCGAGAACCCGAGTTAAAGTCGCGCGGGTGGAATTGAAGGGTATAAGCCCCGATAATTGATAATTGATAATTGAGCGGGAACCACTTAATTAGGTGACAAAACTTAATTTGCAAATAATTCATTATTAATTATTTATATAAGAAATGTTGAAATTTGCTTGAAATATGTGAGTTTTCAAAGGGCACAAGCAATGCACATACGTGAACTGAAAATATTTGTTTCTCCCCTTTTATAAAAACTTAAGTTACCGACTAATCGGCAACTGAAGCGGCCTCAATTCTGTTTCAAATAGATTTTTGTTGTTAATAATGTATCTCTTGAGTTTTAATAATTGAATTTGTATAAGCATTAACAACTTATTTCATTTCCTATGCTTATACGAAAATCGATTAGACTAACGTTTGTATTACTCAACTTTACTGCGTTAATTACTGTTTCAAATATCAAATACAATACATACTAATTAAAGAAGTTAATTAGGCTAATTAGATACTCAATAATTTTGATGTAATTCAATTTGTTATTTGACTTAGATTGAAAATATTATATATATATATATATATATATATATATATATATATATATATTTATTTATTTATACATAAACAAACACTTATTCCTAATTTATTCCTTACTCCTACCTTTCCCGCATTCAAAACCCATAGTTAACTAATTAATTAACTCTGTCAAATGCCTTTCCATAGGAAGGTTTCACAATTTGCCGAATTGGCCAAGATTCATACATACACCATTTTAAGGGCCTAAGCACTATTTTCTCAACAGAATTCACATTCACAACCCCAATTGGGTATATCTAATATTCGAATTTTCCTCACACCCCGACACCGACACATTATCCAGTTTCAGCTTCATACACTTTCCCCTTCGCTTGCTCAATATAACCATTCCCACAATATAACAAATTCATCAAATTACCCAATTTTATGACAAAACATCCCTAACCTCATCCACTAAATCGTAATTTCCTAAACGAATCACATTCGTTCACATTCATACGCAATCAATCCATCAAAATACTACTCACAATGGTTCACACCAATTCACAGCTTTCCCAATTCAAACCTTAAATTCACACCATAAACATATTTCTAAATCATATACTTCAATTTATAATTACAATTGCTTAAATAAATAATAAACTTGGTAATTTAGGGTTTAACATTTTACCTTCAACTTCCGAGAGGAGAAGGCAAGGAGAAGAAGGAGGAGATGTTGGTGTGGTGCGGAGCTGAGCTCCGGCGGCTACTTGGGGGCACCGGAGTCGATTTCCGAGTGGCCGGGCTCCGGTTGATTGGTCGGAGATCGGGCGGCGAGCGAGGCGAGGCGGGCCGAGAGAGAGAGAGAGAGCGCGAGAGCGGGAGAGAGCGCGGCGGCGCCGACGCCGGCTTCGGCCGACGTTGGTGGCGTCCGGTGGCCGGAATCGGCCCTCAATCACCATTACTTAATAATCTCCTCATGAGGGACTATTACGTAAGGTCGGAGCGGAAGGTAACAATCGAAGGCGCTACCGCCAGTCCTAAAAATAGGACAAGGCTAAATAATTTGAAATAAAATGAAGTACGATCTGTGCATCCATCTGTTATATTTCCAATGATATCGTTAGGAGTAACTACTTATTACCCAAGTAGCTAGGTCATCCCAAAACATAGGTTACTTGGTTTAGCAACGTAATATTTATACAACCTAGGCTTTTGTCTAGTCCACAAATTAATATACGACGTACAATAATTCCCAAGGCCATACCTAACCCCTGGTTGAAGGTAAAATCACCGTGAGCGTCTATGTACCTTCGGATCTGCGAATGCTACGTGGCTGGCTAGGGTTTGCCTTCATCGGACTTAGGAAAAGGTTGATTGTTCACCAATGCTTATTCCTAAAACAAAAACAAGTAAAATATTTGAAAGAGTGAGTCGAAACTCGATACGAACATTCTCGCATCTGTGAAATAACTTGAAGAATATTTTGATTGAGCGCGCGCATTTCAATTCATTTTAGTTTGAAATCGGGGGAGAGAATATAATTAAAACTTGCTTGCCGGTTATTATCTCGAAAGTGGAACCTCTTGATAATTGATACGATCTTAGTAAGGTGCACACCTCCCGGGCCGACCGAGAACCCGAGTTGAAGCTCGCGGGTTGGGCATAAGCCACGATGATTGATAATTGATGGGCATAAGCCCCGATAATTGATGATTGGGCGGGGACCACTTGATTAGGTGGCGAAACTTGATTTGCAAATGATTCATTATTAATTATATATATGAGAAATGTTGAGATTTGATGAAACATGTGAGTTTTCGAAAGGTACAGGCAATGAACGTACTCGAATTGAGAATATTTGTTTCTCCCCTTTTATAGAAATTTGAGTCAGCAATTGTTCGGCAACGGAAGTGGCCTCGAGTTCCGTTTCAAATGGATTTCTAGGGTTAATGATGTTTTCTTGAGTTTTAATGCTTGAATTTGTATAAGCTTTAACAATTTATTTCATTTCCTATATTCGTATGAAAATCGATTAAACTAATGTTTGTATTACTTAGCTTTACTGCGTTTATTGAATATAATTTATATTAATTAAAGAAGTTGATTAGGCTAACTAAATATCCAATGATGTTGGTGTTATTCGATTTGCTAGTTGACTTGGATTGAAAATGGTGTACATATATATATATGCCCAAACACTTATTTTTAATTCATTCCTCATTCCTCCCTTCTCTCGTACTTAAAACCCATAGTTAAATAATTAATTAATCCATCAAATGCCCTTCCATCGAAGGTTTCACAACTTTGCGAATCGCCCAAAATTCATACATATACCATGTTAAGGTGATGAACGTTATTCTCTCAACAATCTTCATATTCACAACCACAATTAGGCATGCCTAATGCTCAATTACTTTCCATGCCCGTACACTTGCACATTACCGAATTTCAACCTCTACGCACGCATTCTCCTTTTGTTTGCTCAATATAACGATTGTTCAAAATGTAGCAATTCCACCAAATTGTTCAATTCGATAATAAAATCTCAATCTCATTCACTAGTTCACAATTTCCCAAAGGAGTCCCATTCATTCACATGCGCGCAATCGGTTCATCAAAATACCGAACCTAAATCCTCCATCCAATTCGAATTTTCCCCAAATTAATCTTTAAATTTACTCCACAAATATATTTCTAATCATACTTCAATTTACAGACTATAATTGCTCAAATAGACGATGAAATTGATAATTTAGGGTTTAGAGTTTTACCTTTAAGTACACATTGAGGACGCCGAGGAGGACAGGCGATGGTGGTGACAACGAGCCCCGGCGGCTACTGGGAAGCACCGGCGTCGACTCCGGCGACCGAACTGCGGCTGGAGGCTGGCCGGAGAGTGGGCCACGGCAAGGGACGAACAGCGCCTGCGAAGAGAGAGGAGAGCGAGAGCGCGAGTGAGGGACAGAGGCGAGAGGTGGACGAGAGGCGCGGGCTTCTTCCGGACGAAGCCGGCGCCGGCCGCCGGCTCTGGCGTTGGTGGCGCTTGATGGCTGGGAGCAGGCCGCGAGTGGAGGCGAGAGAGGAAAACAGAGCACGCGAGGGAGAGAGAGGCGATAGCGCAAGGGAGAGTGAGAGGGCGCTGCCGGCGGCGCCTAGCGCCGGCTTCGGCCGGCGTTGGTGGCGTCCGGTGGCCGGACTGTGCGACGGCAGTAGGGAGGCGGTGAGGCAGGGGAGAGGTAGGGGATGCGAGGGAATGAGGAAATGAACACCGAAGCCTCGCCCGACTCTTTTTTATCCGTAAAATTTCTTTTTTTCTTTTTTCCGAGAAAAATCATGTTTCTGGATGTTTCTTTAAAAAAATCTGATTTGTTTATTTTATTATTTTGATTTTATTTATTTATTTATTTATTTTATTTATTTTGTTTTCTTTTATTGTCACTTTTAATTTTATTTTAATAATGATGTTTACAAATTATAATCTTGTTATGAGATTTTTATTAGGGCCACTTCGTCGCCTTAGCTGCATAACGCATATATAAAAATAATGTAAATATAAAATATCGAATTGAAGTACACACGCTCAATTATATAAATAGTGTAATTAATAAAATAAATAATGTGATTTAAAATAAATAATTGTGATTTAGGATCGGGTTGTTACGGGGAGAGAGAAGTGGAGGCGGTGACAAGCTTGCATTATTTGAGCCGACTGATCTTTCTTTCCTTCCTTTTTAATTGCACCTGAATATTCCAGAAGCACTCTCTGAATTTTTCTCTCAAAAAAAATCTGATTAGTGCATATTTATTATTTTTATTTATTTATTTATTTATTTTATTTTCTTTTATTGTTACTTTTAATTTTATTTCAATAATTATGTTCACAAATTATAATTGTAACGATTTACTTTAAATATACTTGTTAGCAACCTTCTAATCATATACCATCTCATGTAAATTTTAAAATTTCATTTTTCTCTTTTAAACATATACGTAAATTATAATCATTATTATGAGATTTTTATTAGGGCCACTTTGTCTCTTTAGTTGCATAACACATACATAAAAATAATTTAAATATAGAATATCGAATTGAAGTGCACACGCTCAATTATATAAATCTCGTAATTAATAAATAATGTGATTTAGGGTCGGATTGTTACACTCCATGTACTCTTCTGCTCTTCCCATCTTTCTTTATATAATTTTCGTTCCCCCGCCCCCAACCTCAACAAAGGAGCATGCTATTTATAGATCCTTTAGGATGGGAAATACTAGAGTATAAAATCACTCTTTCGTCACCGACTATTAACTTACACTTTTAGTTAAGTTAATTTTGATACATCATTATTAGAATTTTTGAATGGATATCTTAAGTTTAAATCTCGGTAATTCCCATATTAATTTAGTGAGCAAAATTTGAGGGTGAATGGCAAGTGAATGTCGGCTTTTCAATGAGGTATTTAGATCCATCATGCGAAGAAAAATGATAGAAAGCTTGCATTTGCCAGAGAATATGGAGTACTGGTTGAGATTCGTGTGCTCCTCTTGATGATGGGTGCCTTTTGAGTTCTTCCCGCTTCACTTTGGCTTTTCGAGTGGAGTTCTTCTTGGTTTGCTTTGGAAAAGGGCATTGCAAAAAGGGGTTGTGACTTGTTTCCGCAAGGACGTTTGGTAAGATAAGAAGAGAAGTGTGTCTCTTGTAACATTTAAGTTTTGTGGTTAAAGGGCATTCGATAATGGGTATGTTAGAGAATAAAATTATTCTTATGTCTTTAATTATTAGTTTAAATTTTTAGTAATGTTGGTTCTTTTATAATTTAATTATTATAAGTATTGGTTAATTGAAACTTAAGTAAGGAGTATTATTTTATTTTCAAATAGCTAGTTCAATATCGCCATACTCATAACTAGGTTACAATAATTATCCGTAGAAATTAAATCAGAATAAATTATTACGGTATCCATTTAAAATTATAAATTCTCAATCATATTTTTGAAGTAAGTTTTGGGTAGTACTATTACACCTATAGAGATTGTAATAAAGGGAGTAGAAATTAATAACTAGGAGTAGACACTAAATAGATATTTGGACACTTTCTATCTCTACAATGGAGTTGTGTAAATTATTATATTCACATGGGAGCCTATACTATACAAAGTCTTCCTATTTTTTCTTTCGTTCAATCATTTATTGATATATATATCTCAAAAATATAAGCATTCACATGTACAATAAATACATTAACGGAGTTCACGGCACGAGAGAGCACAAAACTCCTTTATGTAATCCAATATTTATTTTTGATTACTAGTTCTAGGCTTTAACTAACCTCCAAAACCAAAACCACTCCCTAAAAATCCCTGCAAAACCACAACATATAAATATAAATAAAAAACCTAAAAAGGATGTGTGTGAGAGAGAGAATATGGTGGAGGATGATTAGAGAGTTGGCATCAACAACAGTGAACTCTTGGCTTCTGTTGTGTTGTATGTACACTTTGGGAGAAACAAGTATCAAACTTTTTCACAGGAATCCCAAAACTGTGTTTTAAGGAGGATTCCTTCCTTCTCGCAATCTCTCGTGACATCTACCAGGTTCTTCTCTTTCTTCTTCCCTTTGCATCACCATTTTTAACCTTACTGCATAGCACAACCAAACAACCAACACCTCTCCCGGAAAAACAGCTGAGAGAGAGAGAGAGAGAAAAGTCAGCAAAGTGGGATTTGGTTAGATCTTATCAATTCTGGAGCAACTTTTTGGTTTGAGTATTGGGTTTTTACTATTCCTTTTGGGGGTTGGTGAGCATCTGATTCTGTTCTTCTTCCCGCTCTGCGAGCATTGCCCAAACTGAGGTTCTTCTCTCTCCCTCTCTCTCTTTCTCAGTTTGTATTTGGATTGATGTTCTTACTCAATTTCTTCAGTTCAGTGGAGGGTGTCTTGAATTAGACTCTTTTTGCTTCTATTTCTCTTTTTATGTGGGCAGTTTTGGTTTCTCTCTTTTCTGCTCATGATTTCGTTTTGGAATTTGCGTGTGGGAAAATGAGATGGTACATTGATTGGATAATTGGTTTCCTCTGGTTATGAATAGCTACTTAGACTTGGAATTTCATGGGTTTATGCCCCTTTTTGCTTATTTTGAAAATGCTATGATAGGTATGAGAGAAAATCCTCATTTTAATGTAGGAAATTGATGATTTTGGGGTGTTCTTTGAGAGGTATAGCTTGTCTTTGCAATTTTGGACATTTGGGACTTGCTTTGATCATGTCAATCGTTCAAATGTGACTTAGTTGCCTTATGTAGCACTTGTTTTAGTTCTCTAGGTGAGTTCTTGTGGAAAGAAGATGTGTGGTAGGTATGCTTCCTTGCAAAGTTGAAGATCTGAAGTGATGGAAATAGTGATGGTTTAGGAGGGTAAAAGTATTATAAAAGCTAGCTATACTAGGAACTCTAGTAGTTCATGGCATGTTTTCTAAAGGGTGTCTTTGCCGTTTGGAGCACTTTGACTATCCCTGGTCGTAATTGCCAATTCTTGAACTTGAATGCGTTCTCTGATGGAAGTATCTATTTACAGAAAAGCCGATATATTACTCAAAGTCATGTATCATAATAGCCCTTTTGGTGGAAAAATGTTATTAGCAATCTATGACAGTAAGAGAGTTTAGCTGGAAACTGTAAACGAGCTTCGTCAACTAGGCAAGGAGTCAAGAACTTTCTTTGTGATTTTTTGAATTGATGCGAGTATTTGAGGAGACTATTGGGGCAGTTGGTCTGAGCTATTGTGAAGAGTAATTGTAATGTAAACATTCTCCTGTTCGACTACTTGTCTATTCGCTAGCTTAAGCTCGAGGTATATTTATGGCAACTGTACACCCCATGTCTTGATTACTCATAGTCTGATTCCGATGTTCCATATTGTTCATTTCTTGATTTAAGGTCAAAGCTGGTAAATTTACAGAAAAGGGGGATAGACTTTTTTTATATTCCCCTGCATGACATGGTTTGCAAGGTACGATATGGGAGCAAATTGTTGGTCCTGTACTGGCATGATGTGCCAAATGTGTATAATCTAACTGAAAATTAGGCTGAATAACAAAGATTCTCTTATCTCAATCATCGAAGTTAATTGTAGATCATGTTTTACCATGATAACAGGTTTCATGTCATCTTGTAAAAGTTGCGTAATTTTCTCTGAGATATTTAGATAATTCATTTTGCAAGTTAGCTATATAATTTGTTGCAGCACATTGCAAATTTCAACGAGTTGTTGTGCATCTTTTTTGCTCTATCTTTAGTTCTATCAAATATAAGCTATGTTGATCAAACTGTTTATATGGGCTATGTCAGGTTTGAAACATGTTCCAGGAAGTCAGATTTGTCGTCTATCACAATCATTATACTTGTCTGCTATGAGGGAAATGGTGTTCAGGCTCCAGCAGCTAACTCTCAAGTGCTTTCCTCCTCCTTTAATTCGTTGCTGGTAGCCTATGTTCCAGGGAACATCGACTGTACTAGCAAGAAGTCATCAACACTATATGGACGAACAAACAATGTCGTTATAATATTTTTTTCTGATGCAAGTATCACAACCTGAATGATGGCCAAGGAAAATGAGAAAGAAACATTGAACGAATTAGCTAGTAGTGGAAGCTCTTCACCTATCAAGAGCAATAGTTCAAGGGCTTCGACTGCATCACAACTCAGTGATGGGGATCTAGGTTTGCCCTCTTGTCGTGTGTGCCAATGTGTGGAGTCAGACAGAAGAGGTGATGCTGTGTTGGCTTTTTGGGAATCACTCCTCCTACACCAGAATCTCATAATACCAAGGAGAAATCAGAGCCTGACAGTAAGATGTCTCCCAAAATTGTTGAAAGCAGTGCATCATTGGACACAAATCATAAAAGAGAGCCCAGGTTTGTGCAGTTTGTCAGCCCTAATGGGGAGGTTTTTGTCTGCCATATGGATTTAGAAATGGGTGCATCCCACGATAGCGGCTCATTGATTGAGCTTGGGTGCGCCTGTAAGAATGAACTAGCCCTTGTTCACTATGCGTGTGCGCTGAAATGGTTTGTTAACCACGGGTCCACTATCTGTGAGATATGTGGGCGTGTTGCCACCAACATCAGAAGTGCGGACTTCAGAAAGGTCCTTGCCTCATTGAAAGATTATGAGGCATTAAGAGATAGGACTGCCAATGGAGTACCTAACCCTGCTCAGGTGTGTGATACTTCTGGTGTGGATCCTGATGCAGTTTCAGCCATTCGGAGACAGAGGCTAAGTGAGATTTATTTGTGGTTCAATCCACATGGTCACAACCGTCACTATGATAACTATGTTGGTAATGTAGCTACTTTTTCACTGGTTGTTGGGGAGCCAGAGCAACCTTCAAACATTGTTGTTGAAGTTGTCACTCATCCCGAGAATCCTGCTATCAAATGGGTGGTTGAAGGTACCGGTATATTGCTAGCTACAGGCTTGCTTACAGTTACTCTTGCATGGCTCATTGCTCCTTGTGTTGGCAAGGTAAGTTCTGTTTATAATTGCCGTTGAAATGTCACATTGTCGATTGTTTTCACAATATCAATTGCCTTCTTGCTTGTTCTCTAAATTTCTATCTGAATGTTGTTTTTTTAGTCTCTAGAAAAGGAGAAAAAATTGATCCTAAACATGCAAAGCATCAAAAGTAGATTCTTGAAATGACTATTATTAGCTAAATGTCTCGCTGAAATGTCGTCTTCTTATTAGTGGTGGGAAGCAGGTTGCCAGTTAATATCCTTCCAACTAGGATCTATTTGAAACAACCCCTTTGCAATTACAAGGAAAAGATTGTACATTCGACCCCTTTATCCTACCTTAAGGTGTGAACCGCATAAGACGCATTTTGTTATTATATGATATCATAAGTGCTTCTGAAGAATGTCATTGCCTGTATCACACGTCTAATGCGTACAAATAGTGCTACCAGGAAGTATTTCAGAATTGGCTCGAACAGCAGTTGAGATGTCAGTATGTTACCCTAGTTTGGAACTTACAGTGATGTATGAGGGTTGTTCAAGCCAGTCATATGCAAACCTCGTTCTACTTTTCTTTTCGTTGGTTAGAAGAGGGGAAAGGGGGACATGACGTGGGAGGAGGTAAGAATTCAGGCAGGTTTATGGCTGAAGTACCGTGGTTAAGCATTAATCTGTTTCATTCATATAAGGAATATTTGAAATCTTAGTTGCCACATCAATAGGTGGTTTGGATTGTGCAAAGGCATGCTTCATGTAGTGATAGCTTATGGGGGTATTGTTTGCAGAAAACAGCACAAAATGGTCTTCACATTCTTCTCGCGGCTGTTTGTGCTTTAGCTGTGGTGGTCTTCTTCCGCTTTGTAAGTAGTTCTCCTCCCTTTCCTCTTCACAGAAAACTATATGTAATGCGTACTTGGAGACTTAGAAGTTTGACTATCATTCTGTCTCTATTTTAGGCCGGAACCTGCTCTCATTCCTCCTAGACTGTTTTCCTCACACATTCCCTGCATTTTTTTTTTTTGTTGGGGGGGTTTACTCGTTCTTAAATAGAATTTTCATGACACAGCATGTTTTTCGTTCAACCAGTTGCATTGCCCAACCGCTATTTAACTTAAATGAAACAGTCTCATCTAAGAGATGGCTAGCTTTTAGTTAAAAATGGGTGCACCCTTAAAATGGTTGTTATGGATTATATATTCATGAACTGATGCAGCATTGTTGAAAATCAATGCAGATAGTGTTGACAAGAATCAAATATGGACCAACAAAATATTGGGCACTATTATTTGTATTCTGGTTTCTTGTATTTGGAATTTGGGCATCTCGAACTCATGCTGTTCATCCAACATAATTAGTGTTGTCATTAAGTTTGTGAACAAATATAGTAGAGATGCAATTTTTTTTTTTTTTTTTTGTAGTTTCTGTATATTTTTCTCTCTTGGCTCTCCTTGAATGTGGAGTGAGGCAAGTTTTTTCAGGACAACTTTTTTTTTTAATTTTCAGGTTAAATATGGATGATTGTTGATTATATGCCAAATTTATTGTAAATTAAACAACATGGCTCAATAAATTGCTGGATTATTTCTTTTGGTATAAACTATTGTACAACAAATGTTTATATTTCGTGTCTAATTGGAAGAATACAATTTAAGAATAAGGGTATGTCATCTGACTTTCCCCTCCGGCTTGGTGAAACTTCGAGTGTCTTTTTTGAATCAGTAAGATTCAACCTAAGCCATTTGACTATTGTGATTGCTGCTATAACATCTCTAGTATGGTTTCAAAGTCTCGGTTATTTTGACTTATCATTAGTACTTTTAATAATTTTAAATTACTTTTAATATTTTAAAATAAATTTTAACTTTTTAAACGTATAAAAGTACTTAGGCCTGTTTGGTATGTAAAATTAGAATTGGTATGTAAAATTAGAATGGAATGGAATCAAGGAATGATACTGAGGGGTTAGTTATGGAACTTGAATATTATCTTCAAGTGTTTGGTAGAGAAAAGGAATGGAATTAAGTTCCATTTTTTGTTGTTTGGTTATTAATCATGGGATAAAATTAAAATTATTTTATTTTTTAAATTATTTTATATCGTTGTAAATTGTTATTGTTATTGTTATTGTTAATAATAATACTAATAATAATAATAATAATAATAAATTATTATTATTATTATTATTATTATTATTATTATTATTATTATCATCATCATTTGATTCAATAAAAGTTGAACATCGTTAGCATATTTGCTTGATAATTGAGTCTTATATTTATTTAATTTTTTAATTAATTATCTTGTAAATTTTTTAATAATTAACAAATTTTATTTATAATTTTTAGTAAACCTATTTTCAAACTATAATGTTCTATAAAATAATATGAAAAAAATTATATATAATAAATAAATAAATAAATAATAATAAACAAAAAAACTCCAACCTAATAACAATAATAATAATAATAACCATAATAACCATAATAACAATAACAAAAATAACAATAACAATAACAACAACAACCACCACAACAACAACAACAACAATAATAATAATAATAATAATAATAATAATAATAATAATAATAATAATAATAATAATAATAATAATAATAATAATAATATCAGCAAATAGGCTAATTTTTTTTTAATAATTATAAACTGATTCATGAGGGATTGAAAATTGATCCCTCCTATTTAGGGATTCTAATTCTAAGGGGATCAATTCCTAACCAAACAATTGAAAAAGAAACTTGAAACTAGAGAAATTAAGTTCCATTCCAATTTTGTCCAAGCAAACAGGGCCTTAAAAGGTTAGAACATTAAATATAAAGTACTTAATCTTATTGATAGTTCAAAATTAATGATTTGTTCGTTTTAACTATAAGAATTAGTGGATAAAAAATAAGGAATGGTAATATTTATAAATATATGGAAAAAAACGGTAAGTTTCAGTAGGACTAAGCTGTAGATGATATGCTGCAATCAGCTCAAACTGTGCCAGAAATTGGGTAATGTGAAAGAACTACGTTTAGAAAGACGTGAACATGTGTACACATTTTTACTTGATTACTTTCGGAGAATCTTCAACATGTTAAAATCAGATAAAAATCACAAATAAGAAAGAATTGCCACATTCACAAGCAAACATGTTCTACTCTTTTCATTCTAATATATATTATGACTACAGTATCCATATTGTTTTCATGGATTATTGCAAAGGAACTAAAGAACAGGGAAATACGCTCTAGTTTCGCCGAGAAGCAACCCAAAGCATCCTTGCCTTTGTCCACAACATCTCAAGCCTTTCAAGCACCATGGCTCGAGTGGTGTCAATTGCAGGCGTAGACAACACTCTTTGCATTGCATCAGTCATACTCATACTTGGCCAACTTAGTAGACCACAATTCTATGAACATGAATCAGTCAGTCATCCTCATAAATTCCATAATTGTCGCTACAAACCACAGAAGTGAGAGCTGATACCCACTCTTGCAGACCACCTACACCATCTTTTTTCTTTTTACATCTAGCTTTGCAACAGCCTGCTTTGGTACCCCTGACCTTACGAGAACCACTCCCAGAGATTTAAAAGTAGAATCATCGGGTTCTATTTCGAGTTCGATCATCTCCCTGAAAATACCCACTGCCTCCTTCAATCTTCCAATGGCAACAAATAGGGCAAGCACGCTGTTATAGCTCAGAAGCTCTGTTAGAAGACCCAGTTCTTGCATCTGCTCCGCAATCTTCATGGCTTCGTCCAGCCTCCCTATTCGCTTGTACGTGCACAACATCATTGCATATGAAAACTCGTTTGCTACTCCTCTTATCTTCACATCTTCAAAAATCCCTTCTGCTTCTTTGACCATTGATCGTTTGCTATAGAGATCAATCATGCAATTTGAAGAGTACCCATCTAAACCCTTCTCAAATGACTGAAGCATACGGTATGTTTCTTCTGCTTCTTCTAGGTATCCAACTTTGGTATAAAGTTTGATCAAGGAGTTGCATATCACTGCATTCAAGGAGAGACCTGCCTTTCGCAAGGCCTCAATGCAGCCCATTGCTTCTGCAACGTTTCCACTCTCTGCAAAAGCATTGATTAGCACTCCATAGAGAACAATATCGGGCTGCACATTATAACCAATCATCTCTCTATACAAACTTTTGGCCAATTCCAATTGACCCAGTTTGGCAAAGCTTGAGATCAGAGCACAATATGGGACGCAATCATTCACCAGACCTGCTTCTTGCATCTTCAACAGATAGGGTTTTGCAATGTGAGGCAAATCAGCAGCCGCCAGCGATTGTATCAGAGATATATAACTACACCTATCTGGAAGAACACCAAGCACCTCCATGCTATCAAACAACTTACACGCCTTATCATACTTCTTAGCTATGCCATAAGCTTTGATCATGACATTGAACTCCACAATGCCTAATTTTTTCCTCTCTTGGCAACACATGAATATTTTCTCAGCCTCATGCACATGCCCACGTTCTCCATATGCATCGATGTTGGCAGAATAGCACTCTGAACTCATATTACCTTCAAGGTGGAACCGTTCAAACCATGACCATGATTTGTCAAGCGTGCCGGAATCAATATACATTCTAGTCAGGGCGGACTGTGTAAATTCATCAATTTCAAGACCCCTTTTGTCCATTTCAGAGACCAGCATCTCCGCTTCTACAACCATATGCCTGATGGAAAATGCATACAAGAGGGTTCTGTAGCTCACAATGTCAGGCTCAAGGCAGGCCTTCTTCATTTTAGTTAAATAGCTGAAAGCCAGATTAATATTATCACGCTTAGCATAGAGCGATATGAGAATATTGTAAGTTCTCGTATCAGGAGTGCATTTGAGTTCTTCCATTTTTTGTACCAAGGCGTTGACCTCTTCTAGCATGCCACCGTTGCCATATATGTGAATCATTGTATTGAAAGTTATCGTATCCGGAATAACTCCATCATCCAGCATCTTTTTGAAAGTTTGAGACATTTCTTGAAGCTGTCCGGCCTTCCCGTATGTGTCAATCAGGGTATTATATGTATATAGGCTCAAACTAAGGTGCACCCCAGGACTCGCTTTAGGAGGACTGTGGCTCTCCTTTCTCACCTTACTCTTCTCTTTCATTGTCTTGTCAGAAGACCACACTTTGAAGAATTCCTCTGCTTTTCTAAATTCCCCGGCTTTCTTGTACATTTGGATGATAATTCCAAGCGTGACTTCATCAGGTTCCATCCTTTGTTCATTCATCCTTTGTAGCCAAACAACAGCCTCTTCTTTAAGACCACCTTTGCTGTAGACATCTATAAGAGTACCATAGGTCGAATTGATAGGTGTAATCCTCTTAGCCTTCATCTCGTCCCACAAGTTCTCCACTTCACTCCATTTACGCGCTTTCCCAAGAATCCTAAGCATGATATTGTAGTGAATTACATTCAACTCATAGCAGCCCTTTCTCTTAAACCACTCAAAAATCTCCATGGCTCTTTCCCAACTCAACTGCTCCTTCAATATAATACTCCTCTCCTTATTGCTGAGTCTCTCCTCCCACGGTCTAAACGCCTCGTCTAAGTCACTAATAGTCTCCAACGCCCGTAATATTGAAGGAATACACCCTCCATAAGAGGCCCATTTTGTCGAACACCTGGTGTGCACCTTCTTCGCAGGAAGATTTCCACGCTCAGTTCCCATTTCAAGCGCACCATTTGCCTTATCTTCAACTCTAGATTGAACCCAAACTTTCCCAGATTGTTCTTTCGCCAATTCGGGGACAAACCCATTTGGGTCGAATCTCAAATTGCTGTGTTTCTCAAGCGCTGCGCTTGGGTTGATGTTATGCTTGTGAATTCTTCGAAATTTCTGGTGCCCTTCGCTGGGTATTTCCAGCAAATTTGAGTCTCGAACTTTCTTGGTAGAATCATGCGTTTCAATCGGAGATACTGAGACCCGGATGTTGATTGAAGGGTTCAAGGGGCTGGGTACTCGGAAACAACAGCTCATGTCAAAGCATTGGGCTTTGCATAACATATTTCTTCTTGATTGAACAAATTTTCTTCCAATAATTCAACTTCAAAATTCCGGGAAGTTCATGAAGGATGCTTCAATAGGTCCTGACTGGAGAGAGACTGAGAAAGAGAGAGAGAGAGAGAGAGAGAGAGAGAGAGAGAGAGAGAGAGAGGAGAGGGATGGCGGAAGAGAGAGAGCGGGGATGGCGCGGAGGAGGCCGCGGGAGGAGAACAGCAAACGGCCTAATCTTTGTTTTACGAATTTAATTTATTTTCTCCAATATTTGTTTTTTCCCAAAGAAAAAAAGAAAAATCCAGTTGAATAGCCTCTATGATACCCTATCATATATTAGGGATGGAAGTATAATTCAAATATGAAAAATCTATCATGAATTTACCCCGATTTTAATGAATATAAATATAAAAAATTTAAATATAAAATAAATATAATATAATTTTAATTAAAATACGGGATATATATAAGTATAAATTTTACCGGTCTCAAACCCATACCCCTACCCCTACCCCTACCTCTTCATTTTCTTTCTGTGAAAATGTTGCTCATTGGCTGCGCTAGGCTGAGTGACTAATAATGGACAGTTTCATTTTTGTTTAAAAATGGCCAACTCCACTCTCCAACATCAACCCTAATTAGTTGTATGTTGCTACCCTCCTGCCTAGCTGCCTTCTCCTCGTTCCCAATAACATCCATACATATTTGATTAATATCCAATACATTTGAAATATTTAATAAATATGGATATAGATATAAGAATAAATTTTAAAAACTCAAAGGGTGTAAATATAGGTATGAGGATAATTTTTAAAATCAAATGTAATACATGTACAACTTTACCTGCTCCGTACCCACCTCACACTCATTCCTAATCATATATTCATTTTGTTAAAATGTGTGCAACTATCATTTGGCAAAAAATGCATTTTTTAACTTAACAATGAGGTGGGGGATAATTCACTAAGGTATTTCTATGATATTTAACGAGTGAGCTTTTCACTATATTAGATAATTACATATAATTATTCCTACAACCATCAGAAGCATTAAAAATAATGGTCTCAAAATCATCCACCTCATAAAAGGAGTTGAAACTTCGAGCAAACTTAGATCTAGCAAGGTCATATGTATGTTGTTAGTGCTTATCCCATTATTCCCATCTAAGACAATACATGAGAACAATAAGCATGTCTAATCTAATGTTTGAGCTTATGCACGAAGCCTTAGGACTATAGTTATAGTATTGGGGACCAAAGGTCCATGCTAGGCTTAGAATCCACTAGTAATGTTCCATGCTGAATTGCTTATCATGTAATGCTCCAAACTCAACAATGTTTAGATGACCAATGTAGCATGGAAGGTGCCATTATCCGCATGACATTTCCTAATGAATGTAGAAACACAAACCAATCGACTTTTTACAGTTTTCTAAATGTATAATCGACAAGTATTTTTAAATCTTACTTGTTGGAGTATAAACCTATTTTTGAGTCTTCAACCATCACCTTAAGCTCTTGGTTAAGTTGACTCTTAAACAGTAATGTCTTATATTCCGATCTCAGTCATCCCCATATTTATTATTGCATAAGATAAGGAGGAACTTTCGCTGCATCAACACTCTTGTTAACGTATAAACCTATTCTTGAACTTTCAACCATTAATTTAAATTTTTGGTTGAGTTCATTCTTGCCAATACGAGTACATAAGTAAATAAGAAATCTTTGTATAGCTTAATGCAATTGAGTACATGGGTTATCTTACATTCTTACTTTCCCAACTACCTAACCATATTAACAGGCTATCCAGCTTCTTGATCAACTAGCATCTTCAATAAATAACTATATACTTAAGAAATGCAAGAAAAAATAATAGAAAAGAATATAGAGCTACTCCATTCTACGTTATGGCAATAAAACCCTAAAGCTTCGTGCCCAATAGGATGAAGATTTGATCGTTGCGATAGAAGAGGTCTAGAGTTTAGGGGGTGTCTCCTGGTTTTGGCTAGTTGTGATCTTTTGTGGTGAGCTTACTCTTTGTTGTTGACTTGTTATCCCTCTTTCAATCCTCGTGCTTTCTTTCACTTGATTGATGAGAGATCTTGCTTCCTGATTGAGCCGAAGTTCTCTGATGCCAGTAAGTTAGCCTTCTCACTCTATAACCCCCTGAACAAATTAGGCCAGAATAACTCAATTTGGATAAGACAATATGCAGGAAACTATGAGATGTTAAAACTAAAAGTGTTGCAAAAATGCAGTACATAATGAACAAAATAAGACAGGCAGACCACAAAGGTATCAAATAGTTACCTAACAATTGAAAAACGTTTACACAGGAGATGGGCATTGGAGCTAAAGCATTACCCTTGCACCTACTGAACTACTCATTCACAAGCCGTTCACAAAGATATCAGCGCAGGGCCAGGTTGTGTAATTCATTTTTCAGGGGAGGGGGCCTGGTGTTTATACCCTATGTGATTGTAGAAAATGTGTTCTTATTAGACCCTTGATTAGAAACAATGACTAGCTTCCTACTTGAAACAGATAGTAGAAGGTAGGCTATGGCGCAAACTAATATCATTTCATGAATTAACGGAATCTGGCTATTTTTAATGATTCCATCGTCAACTTTAGAGTAGGATTTCATAGAAACCTTATATTGGGTATAAGTAGAACTTAGCCCACCCTGTATCCAGAAACCTTTGTGTTTGATGAGGACAGTCGATGCAACACTATCAGTTCCCTACACTTTAGGAAACAGTTCATTTTAGGTCAACAGTGTGGCATATATGCAACAAAAAGGCAATTTTTGGTGGTCCACAAAGAGTCATCAAACAGAGTCGAGAAGAGCAATGGCAACGAGATCATGTAGAAAGCAGGGTCTACCTAAACTTTATCTTCTGTGGAGCAGCTTAATAAATTTATGGTCCCTTGGTTCACTACTTCACTCAACCAAAGTCATGGAAAGTTGAAGATTTGGCAGAGTAAAGATTGAAAAGGAGGTCTGCAAGGACTAAGAAAATGGACAGTTCCGCAAGTCCTCTTAATAGACAACTGAAATCATGATGCAAAATTCAACCAGTGATGTTAAAATGGGCTGATCACATCTCAAGTATCAATAAAGAATGCTTATAGTAAATGCACCTTGTCCAGACTCAAGACATATCTTAATCAAAGATTGAGGATTTATGTTTGGAGAAGGGGAAGGTCGCCCATTTGTGGGCTCGTGGCATCATTATGTGTATTTATGTCTCAGATAGGATCAAAGAAGAGAATATGTGAACAGAAAAACAGGTAGCAAATAGAAAGGTCCTAGAGAATTATATCACTAAAGTTTACTCATGGAGATCAGTGGGGGTCAGATCACAGACATTCTCTAGCTTCTAATGGCAGGTTTGATAATAAGAAGTGAAAGACACAATCTGAATCGTCAACACGATCCATGTTGTTGCTGTGCAACTGATGTATCAACCAGTTCATAAACTCAACAAGACAACAAGATGTCACAGGTGTAATCAATAGAAATGCTCCTCAACGCAAAATTCCAACTGCAACAATGAACCAATTTTCTTTTGATTCGATTGCCTAACTATGGAACAAAGTCCCCTGTTCAACTTGCAATCTATTCTATTGACATGAAGAGTCCTCAGACCATACATACAATCAAGAGCATCTCTTGCTCTCAAACCCACAAAATTTCATCAAAAACTAAACACCATTTGACACAAACTTCACCAACCATTAAATTCTCACACAAACCAATAGTACACTGAAACAAAAAGTTGTAAAAACAAAGCAGCAGAAAACCATGAAAGAAAAATGAACATCAATGAAGAGAGAGAGAGAGAGAGCTCACCACAGATTATACTACATAGAAGACATCATCTGTCATGAGCAATATATACAGCAAAATCCTCAAAGGCACTACATTGTTGAAATCCAGTGCGGGCAACCTCAGCTCCCTGACCCTGCACTCTCCTACATGCCCACCACCACCGGGCCCTCTGGCCCGAACCCGATTCAACTCCTTCTTCCGAAACAAATACACCAAATCCTCCGACGAAGATGAAGACGACGAAGATGCGCATTTGGGTTTGTGTCGGCTCCGGAAAAGGGTCCACCCATACCCGGCTAATTCTCTTGAAAAATCGTCCATTGACCCGACCCGACGAGACGAAACCCTAGAGTGCAGATAGAGGGGTGGAGAACAATCGGAATCGTGATAATAATTTCGATAATTGAAATGCCAATCGTTGGGGATTTTCTTGTGGGGTTGAATTTCAGATTCGGGTTCGAAATTGAAGAAGACGAGCTTGAAGAGACCCTTGGAGAGAGACACGAAGTAGCGGAGGAGAGAGAGGGAGGCAGAGGGAATGGAGAGAGAGGGGAATGGGAGTGGGACGGCGTCGTTGGGGAGGGTTGTCCACAACGAGGTTGATGATGATGATGTAGTAGAAGACACCGATGGCCTATGGTTCGCCGCCATTGATGACGGGGAGAATGGGGATGATGTTGATGGGGTAGATGATGATGCCCATGACGACGATGAGGATGATGATGATGATGGGGATGAAGGGGGCGGCCAAGAGAAGATGAGGTGAGAGAGTGAAGGAGTTGGGTGGAAATCCATGCCAATGTCTCTGGCAATGGCGGCCAATCTGAAGGTGTCACTGATTAGTTCCCCTGTTCGAGTGAAGAGCAACAATGGCAACCTCCTCTTGTTCTTATTCTTCTTCATCTTCTCCTCCTTGGACGCTCTTCTTTTGACATGGTGATGGGTCTGGGCATCATCTTCTTCATCATCTGCATCATGGGCATGGGGATCATCATTATCATCATCATCATTTTGCAGAAAAGGGTTGCTCATGGTTTCCCCTAAAATCAAGGATCTCACCACCTTCACTGGAAGCATCTCCTCTCTCTCTCTCTCTCTTTCTGTGTGTACCCAAGAGTCCTTCAAATGTAAAGTGGAGTAGAAAGAGGGAAAGATCTGACCTTGATTACCTATCTACTATCTACTTTTCTTGGTCTTTGCTTTGGTGGTTTGTTCTTTGTCTTTGATCCTATTCCTTCAATCCTTGCTGTAGCAGAGGAGAAAAAGGCCGAGAGGGGAGGGGGACATGAGATGGGAGTGGGGCCCCCTACACCTTGTTGCTACTTCAACATTGTTCTTCTTTTGGGTTCATTCTTCATTACCCCATCATATTCTTTGGTCTTATGTTTGCCAAATTTCATTCCTCCATTTTGTTTTATTGAAAAAGAGAAAATGGGTTAGGTTGAATCTTTCAATCATGCAAATTCCCTTCTAATAGAGTATGAGAGATATTTATGTACAATAATATCTCTAATATCTCCATTACCTTCTTTCTTTCACTTGGAACCTCTCAATTCATATATTATAAATGGAATTTAAATTTATAGATTGTCCAGGAATAATCGAAAAGTTATTTAAATATATGGCATACACATACTATTTTCAACTTATCATATGTATTTATCATCAACTTTCAACATTAATCGACACTCATTAATACTAATTAGCACCAATCAACAATCATTAGTGTCGATTAATACTAATTGACACTCATAAGCATTGACCAATAGTTCAATACACTTTCAGGTTATGATTTGTCAATATTCAGCACTCATTAATACCGATTAGCAATAAGTAACTTATGATAAATTGAAAAGAACATGCATATATGTACTATGAATTTATGCTCAATAACATGTACTTTTAAATCTTTCAACTTCTCTATTGTTAAAATTATAGAAGGAAAAAATCATCTACGTGTGTAGTATAGTTTTTTTTTGGGAAAACAAGGACCATCATATAAATAATAAAAATAGGATGAAATATCCTGAGTACAAAGTCAAAATGATACAAACGTAAGTGGGAGAATGTAAACAAGAAGATAACAATCGTTACATTACAATGCTTGGATACTTAAAAAGTTAAACTAGGTTGTAAACCATAGAAAAAGAGACATGAGAAAAATGCCTAAGTTTATTACATATGTAGTATAGTACTAACATATATTTTTATGTCGAAAGGCAATGTGACTTATTAGCTCTAACCACTCACCTCTCCCACTTGCCTCCTCTTATGTGGGGAGTGGCTAAAGGTGATAATAAGGTGAATTTTTTAGCTTAATTTTTACCATCCCTTGCACCCTAAGCTAGTTTACATGTTAGTTTTCTTAAACTCTACTTTTTTATGAAAAAAACTCTACTTAATTTTAAGAAAATACAAGGGGAAAAAATTTTCCAGGAAAGAAATGAGAAGGAAAAAATAGAAAGCAAGAATTTTATTTTCCTTGTTTAAACTAAAAAAATTGAAAAGGAAAAAAATGTGCACATGAGTAGTGGCATATTGGCATTGGCATACCATATTGTTCTCTTCCAGAACAAAATTACTCTCTCATGTTTCTCTCTCTTTCTTTCCCAGGTCCCTTTCTGTCTCTTCTTTCTCCCTTCTGTGTCCTCCATTTTAATGGAATTTATGACACCATCAAAGTAATAAATTAAACCAATGATTGAATGAAAGAATACCCACTCATTTTCCCCTAAACTTTCTCCCCGTTTATTTGTCCTACTATTTTTCTAAAATCAAATATGAGAAAGAAAACTACTTTTCTATTTCTTTTTCACCTAATTGTCTTAGAATTAAATAAGGTCTCAGAGACTTACAAATCTGAAAAATTAAACAGTGATTGTCTCATTTGATGCTGATTTAGATGAAAGGATATGAAAAAGTATTTTGGCCAATGTAAGGTTATTTTATTGGAAAACAAAGAAGCAAGGAATTTACTTGAACTTGAGGGTAGATTTGATTCTTCAATTTGACTGAACTTCACATATGCTTCTCTTATTACATGAAAGGTCACCCCCCCAAAAAAAAAAAACCCCCAAAACAAATCCCCAGAAAAAGAGGGCAATTATCAAAATCAAATTTGATGCTAATGTGAACGTTGTAAAACTCTTATCTGAGTGACTTTTCAATTGGAGATGTATTGTCTTTTACTCGTCCTTTTTGTTTGGGATGAGATATTATCATCCTCCTCCAATGGCTGTTGTCCTTCGGTTGCTGTCAATTTTGGCAGGTGTGGGAAATTCTGGTCCACAACACTTCAATTATGACCAGAAAAATTTTCTTGTTAATGGCACCCACAGTTTCAACAAAGTCCAAAAGCAATCAAAAAATCATAGAAGAGTTGGCTAAAGGCCAAAAACCAATTTATAA
Organism: Talinum fruticosum; assembly: GCA_021018815.1. NCBI lineage: Eukaryota > Viridiplantae > Streptophyta > Magnoliopsida > Caryophyllales > Talinaceae > Talinum > Talinum fruticosum. Next base: position 4,842,755 of record JAITYX010000002.1, on the reverse strand, counting down.
TGACTTGCACATTCATCTCCATTGAGCTTCAAGGTTTCAGGTACTTGCTCAGTTTTCTGTGATTGACTGGAATTGGTTGTTTGGGATTGGGCTTAAAAGAGTTCAATTTCCTGTAATCATTAGCTATATTTTCAGAAGTTGAGATTAATCATGTGTTTGATTATGTTTCTTTTGAATGTTTTTTGTATTTGTGTGACTGATGTTGTCCTCATTGCTTAGCAGAATTGGAGCAGGTGCAAATTCCACCTTCAATAATTGTGTAAGGAAGAGCAGGTCAAGGGCATTTCGGCTTCGAACTCAGCTACTTCTAGCATCTCCTCCTCGTATCTACTGGTATTTCTCTCTCTCTCTCTTATACTCTTTCTCAATAGAGCTTTGAACTACCCAATTCCGTGGACTGGTCCGAGCTAATACATGGTGTTAGAATATAAAACCATTCTTGAGTCTTCAACTATCGATTTAAGCTTTTAGACTGAGTCGGTTCTTACACATGATGTCAGAACTTTTCTTTAAAAGGAGAGATCTCAAGTTCAAATCTCAGCAACCTTCATATTCAATTATTGCAAAGGGAGGGAAGGGGTTGCTAGGATTACATCCAACCTAGTGTTAGGTTATGTTTTTGGTAGTTATCACTGACTAACTGCCAAGTTCTTCTGCAACAGTTCCTTCACTCTTATGGCTGAGGAGCAAAAAGAGTGTTCATTCGATGTGGATAAAGCTGCATTGCTCGTTAAGGAGCTTAGGGGCAGTTCAATTCTGGCAAGACTAGAAGCTATGACTGGAGAAAGGCTCAGTTGAAAGGAATTTCCAAAATGGTTGATGAGAGGGAAAAGGACATCATTGAAGCCCTTCAGAAAGACCTTTCCAAGCCTGAATATGAAGCATTTGTCGCTGAGGTTCACTTTCATTAACTTTAGTCTTAGTTCGTGCTTTGAAGATTTAATCTTTTTTCAATGGGTATTTTCTGTTCTTAAAGTCTGCTTTCTTCTTTGTTTTTGTTTATATAGATTTCCATGGTAAAATCTTCATGCACGTTTGCCCTTCAAGAGTTGAAGAATTGGATGAAGCCAGAGAAGGTGATTTTACGCTAGCATATGCCTCCTTGAAATAAGTAAAATAGAAAACCAAAGGGAGAATGCCTTTCAATAAAGAGCGAGAGAGATGAAATGTTGGAAACTTGTAATTTTGTAAGCCGAACCAAGTGATCAATTTACATGCATGAAAGACCGAGTCCCCCTCTATGCGTGCGTAGGATGCTGCCCATTAAACCTTTATGTGAAAAAGTATTGGCTAACCCACTATTTGGTAACAAATAAGAATTAGATGAAGCCATATTGATATATTTGTATTATCCATCACATTTTTTGCAACTGTTCTCGGAAACAGCATATCTGACGGTTCATGGAAGGGATAAGGCAGCGTATACATCTTAATCTCCTCAAACCATGTTACTAGGTGGTTTGGTGTCAAATATTAAGAAAATGTGGTTTTGGTGCAAATCTTTGTACAGGTAAAAACCCCATTGACAACATACCCTTCTTCAGCTGATATTGTCTCTGAGCCCCTGGGAGTTGTGCTTGTCATCTCAACGTGGAACTATCCTTTCTGTAAGTAAGAAAAAAGCACTATATTCCCACACATTTTATCAAATTTCTGATTGAACGAGTGAGTTAAATGAGCTCATATCTGGATGTTCTATTCAATATCCGTAGTGTTGTCACTTGATCCGGTCATTGGAGCTATAGCTGCTGGCAATGCAGTTGTCCTAAAACCGTCAGAAATTGCACCTGCTACATCCTCATTACTGGCAAATTTACTGCAAGAATACGTTGATAACACCTTAATTAAAGTCATTGAAGGTGCTGTTGATGAAACATCTGCCCTGCTCGAGCAAAAATGGGACAAAATATTTTACACAGGTTTTCCTTCGTCTTCTACTTTTCCAGTGTTCCCCTTTTCTTTAGAAGTTCGTGAACATACTTCTATTTTCCTTTTGCAGGAAGTGGAAGAGTTGGCCGGATTATCATGGCCGCTGCTGCAAAACACCTCACACCTGTTGTGTTAGAGCTTGGAGGAAAGTGCCCAGCAGTTGTTGATTCAAATGTCAATTTGCAAGTAAAAATTCCTTTCTTATATTAATATCATCTTATTTTCATTTTCTGGGTGCTAATTCTGAAATTTTATATCAAAAAGGTCGCCGCAAGGAGAATCATAGCAGGAAAATGGGCTTGCAACAATGGACAAACCTGCGTCGCTGCAGATTACGTTATCACCCCCAAAGACTTCGCACCAAAGCTTGTAATTCAGACACTCAGAGAGATTTTTCTTCTAACTTTTCGAAATATTTTGCCAACTATCTAATGGATATCAAAATTTTGGGTAGGGAAGATCGATGCTTTCAGACATGAGTTGAAAGAATTCTTTGGGGAGGACCCGATGGGATCAAAAGATATCTCGTGTATAGTTAATGAATACCACTTTATGCGACTGATGAAGCTAATGGAAGAAGATGGAGTGTGTGATAAGATTGTTGTTGGTGGTCAAGCGGATGTAAAGCAATTGCAAGTTACCATTATCCATATTTATCTTTAAGTGGTTATTCTCATTGATCAATTTCGGGTATTTTGGTTGACAGTCAATGTATTTGCCTGTTCTATTGTAGGAAAATAGCACCAACCATCTTGCTGGATGTTCCAGATGACAGTCTTTTGATGACGGAGGAGATTTTTGGACCTTTGCTTCCTATTGTTACTGTGAGTGCCTATCAATGAAGAAAATCTGCTTGTAAAACTTTGTAGAGGGCATAATTACACTACTTTCATGCTGAATATGTAGAGACAGCATCAACATTAACCCCCCAACTCTGGAGAAGTCTGGATATATGTGGCCATACTATTCCAAGCAACTGAATAGTCAATTTTCAGGGTTACGCATTTCTGTTTGATCCTTTTAACTCATTGATGTTGAATATAGACACATATAACAATACATGTCTGCATTGTAGGTTGAAAATGTGGAAGAAAGCTTTGATCTGATCAACTCAAAATCGAAGCCTTTAGCTGCATATCTCTTCACCAAAAATGAGAAGCTGAAGACTGAGTTTGTCAAAAATGTTTCTGCGGGAGGGATGCTTGTCAATGATACTATCCTACATGTAAACTGACCCCTTTCTTCCTACCATTGTGCCTTGTTTCAAATCCTCTAGAAAACCCAAACCTTAAAGATTTCACTGAAAGAACTGCCTATAATTAATCTGCTGAATTTTTCTCCATATTACAGCTGACAGTTCATGCATTGCCCTTTGGAGGAGTTGGGGAAAGTGGGATGGGAAACTACCATGGAAAGTTCTCCTTCGACTCTTTCAGTCATAAGAAGGCAGTTCTGTACAGAAGTTTCGACGCAGATTCATCAGTCAGGTACCCGCCATACACTCCCCAGAAACTGAACCTGATGAAGGCCCTGTCGGGTGGCAACTTCTTCCGCGCTTTCCTCAGTTTGATCGGATGGTCTAAAGACTGAGATATGGGTAACTTGCGGGCACTAGAGCTCTCTTCTTTCAAGTGAAAACCTGGCTTACACATATACGAAGCATTCTGCAAATAGAGATTGTCAGAATCTAAATCATGTAATCAGTAAATTTGTCTTTTGCTTTTCTTGACAGCAAGAAGCTTGGAATCTCTTCTAAACAGGCAGTGATTTTTACTTCATATGAAGTATCATTGGAATATAGGCAGTAGTAGATGCTTTGAACAATGGAAAAGTGCTTTCTTGCTATTTGCTTGTTACTATGCACAGATGAAAGAATGAACCAGTCTTGCGTTTCTGGTTTGTCTGGATCGAAGCAAAATGTCTGTTAAACGCGAGCAAAATCTCTAGAACGGTTTTCGAATTTTCAATTTAACTAAATCGTGGTTTTGTAATTCAACAATAGAGGTATGTACTTTTCTTTTTTTTTGGTATAAATAGAGGTACGTACTTATAATCCTTCATCCTAACTCGTCCTAATGTTTTAGAACGAGAATTCGGTTACTACTATTAAAACTACGACAAATTGCACCATCAAAATGATTTCTCATACATGAGTGATCGTAATTCGCATAAACTCTGAACCAAAAATCATAGATAACTTAGAAAATTGATCTTTTCCAAATATTTTTAGTAATTACAACTTCTTATAATTCTGTATATATATAAAGATAAGTAACAACTGTTAAAAAAAAAGAATTTTGGACTATTGCTCTCGTACTGCTAATATCAACAAGAAACACCAAAAAAAATGCAAAAATTGATTTTGATCATTTTTACAAAGAAAAAGCAATGAAAAATTCATATGAAGGAGAGAGTAAAGAGCAGAGGAAAATAGCAGAGTTACTGTAGACTACGCCACCCCCAGTATGTTAGTCAGTTATATAACTAACATTTCCTCGCTGAAAGGCCTAACCATCTCTCCTCATCGCCGGCGCTGATGAAAAGAGTCTCGCCGGCGACGATGGTGGAGCCATCAGGCGTCGCTCTTCCTCCGCCCCGCCTCAGAGGAAGAAGAAAACGAGGGCAATGTCCAACTTATCCAATTGCCATTGCTGCAAACGCCGCATTATCAATACATACCCTAAGAATCGGCTCCGAACACTAACCAGCGAACGGCGAATCGTCCTTCTCTGCAGATCATGTTATGGCCTTGTTGAATCATCGTAGTTTGTTCTTATTGCTTAACTGCGGTTTCATCTTCACTAATGGATTCTGTTTACGAGTGTAAGAGATGCCATCGACGGATTCACCGAGGCTGCGTCTCGAGGTTCGATCTTGAACCTGGTAATTCTGGCGATTTCTCCGTTTGTTTTTACTGATGGGTTACGGAATTACTTGAAAATGATTACAATGAGGTTTCTGGTTGTAGAACTAGGAGGAAGGCTAAGGTTTCGGGGGATTCGGGTCAGTTAGGGAGCTTTAGGATTTGTGATTTGCAGTATAAGGCGAAGATGGCGGAGGATATGAATGAAGCCAATGTCGTGGTTCAGAAGAAGATTTCAGTGGATGTTGAGGAGAAGGAGAAGGCTTTCATGAAAGCCGTGGTTGCTAGGAGGGTGGTGGAAGTAGCCGGTGGTTCGGGTTCTCTTGCTGTGGACAAGGTTAGTGATGGAGGGGGCATTGTGATTGATGAGGATATCCAGTCAGCAATTCAGTTACATAGAGCAATGAAGAGCTCGCCTAGGATTGCAAGAGGTTTCTTCGAGCTGATCATAGGTGTAGGTGATATTACTAGTGTGGATAAAGATCCGTTAACAACTAGAGAGGTTAATGGATGCTTGGCTGAAACTAAGCGGGATTGTTTGCAAAAGTCGAGTGGAGCAGAAGATGAGGGGTGCAATGGCAATTCTAATGGTTATTTGATTACGTATAGCAGTAGGGGCCAAGGATCACAAGAGGGAAGGTGGAAGGAGGAGCCTGAATGTTTTTTGAGGATGTATAGCTGGACGCTGTTGCATAAGCAAAGGGGCAACTGTGAGCACGATCACTCACTGTGTTAAAACATATAGTAGGAGACCCTCAGCAACATGTTGCGAAAATAAATTGCTATATGGCAGTGTCGACCTTGAGCATGGGACTCCTGCCTCAGCTATTTCTCTGAATTCTTGCATTGAAGTAAGAGCAGTAGCTAATGTCTGTTTCAGTTTGTTTTGAAGCACTTTTATGGCCTGTGCAAGCCCTTGTTTCCAGTTTTTATGGTTTCTCATTCTCCAGGACAGGAAAAGACAATTTGAAAGGTGAGACTTCTATAATACCGTTGTGCTTTTTACAGTGACAACGCTGATTTTTGCTTCCATCTCTAAGTTCTCTACAAATATATTGTTAACACCAATGGCAATATGAACACCTGTCGTGTGAAGTTCTTGTGACAAAGGAGTTTCATATGACTGCCTCTAATTCTAGGGCTCAATTTTTGCTTTTATTGTAAGAGGGTACTATTTTCCCTGATGGAGCTTAGGTTGATACCTGGGTATGGGACACTGATACAAACATTTTAAATTTTTCTAGATAACTGAAGATTTTAGTGAATGTCGAATAAAGGTCACCTGAAATTTTGCTTAAAGATGGAACCTTTTAGGCTTAATGGAATTTAATGCTTATTATAGGCGGAAGATCTGCATACTTATTTGAACAATTTAGGCTAATGAGATTGTTATGTTCAAGGAAAGGAGATTGCAAGCATTATGTAGAATAGGTTCGTCAGTGTAAGGGGTACTGGTGATAGTGGACTTTACCAACAACTAGGAGGAGCATTTCCAAGTGAAAATATGCTGATTCGAGGACAGACAAAGGGTCATAGGATCCTTTTGGATTCTTTGTCTCACCATAGTGGACTTTACCAACAACTAGAAGGAGCATTTCCAAGTGAAAATATGATGGACAGACGAGGGGTCAGAGGTTTGGATTCTTTGTCTCACCACAATTTGGTTTTTATGATTGAAAAGGAATGTTTGTATCTTGAGTCATGCTGCTTTTGATGCACATTTTAAATTTCATAACTGGGCATTGCAAACCAAGCTATCACTCATCCAAGTTGCTGCTTGTCGTGGTTGAGACCTGAGTCGCTTGAGACTGAGTATAAAAGAGGCTTCCCAGTATACTAAAGATTGCGGTGACCGTTCTTTGGGATTTTCTATACTGAAAGAAGTGACATATTGACGTAGTTGATGGTATAGTTAATGGCCTGTACTGCTGCTTGAAGGGATCACTGCTGAATCATCAGCGTACAAGTTCCGTGTGGCTGGTGTTGCAGTTTGAGTCCAGTATCATAAGAAGGGACTTAGTGTTGTTTCTCTTTAACCTGCAACTGCTGGGAGCGCTCGCATATTCTGGAATTACTCTTTTGTGGAAAAGCATGACGGGACCTGGGTCATTGAATTAATGAAAAATGGTTGGCATTAGTGGTAATGTCTCTGTAACCCACCCCCTACCTTTGCTAACCCCAAATATAACTGGAGAAGGTAATAACTTTATTGTTATCTTTATCCTTTATATAATATTATTATTATTTGCCTTAAAAGGAAATACACTCATTTACTATTTACCCTACTATTCCAATAATTACTTACCCGATTGCTATTCAGCTGCTGTTTGATGAACCTACAAATTTTCCAAGGGTGCTTTTGCATTTTTGTTTGTCGTCTTCAATTTTTATTTTGTGTGGGAAATATATTATTGTCTTTTAAAATTATAGCCTTATAACTAGCTGTATAATAATGAGCAAAAACTTCAAAAAAATTAGCCAAAAGATTAAGTATTTAGAGTCACTTAACTTTATTCAAAGTGCAGATTCATCATGTAACTTAAAAGCCAATATGTATACTCCTAGATTGTTAGCGTGATTGTCATGGTTAAGTGTTTGTCTGCGTGGTTTACCCATGTGGAGGGCTGCGGGGGCAATGCTCACGAGCCAACACTAGTTAATAGAGAAACTGGAGACAATATAGGCAAAGCTAGCATTCTACATAGAAGCTGGTAACATCACATAAAAGGGTTGTCAACAAACTCAACTATTTCAATGACAGAGTGCAAAGCTTGAGGCATTGATGCCATTCGATGATGATGAGTGGAGACTGGTGGTGTTATAGTTATGTACCTTTCTGCTTACCCCATTTGGCTTGTCAAGTTTAGTCTTGCCCTTTGATTGGCTCTTAGTGTTTGAGTTTTGCATATCTCCATTGCTGCTTTAGACCTTTGTGGAATTTTTGTGGAGAATCGTGGTTATGTTATAAATTATCATACACAAGCAGTTCCTTGATTTTCAACCTTGTTATGCCTTTGAAAGTAAGATGTAAAACCAATTGTGGTTGTTGACTGGACTTCACATGTCTCTATTTGGATGAAATGCATTTGAGGTTAGATATGTTCGGATGGATCAGGGTATCTGTGGATGAATGCACATATGCATGACTAGATTTCTTTTGCAAAAACTCTAGGCTATGGTGGTTCTGGTAGTTCACTAAATCATTGCCGTCAAGATCTTCAATCCAATTTCTTTTTTTTTTTTTTTTTGGGAGTGCGAAACTAAGACAATGGGTTCTGAACCTGTGCCTTGCATATGAAAAGCTTAAGCCTGCCCAATTGTGCTACTTCTTTTTACAAAAAGAAAATGTTAGGCAATCAAATGTTCTTTCTATAATATTTTATTTCCTATTTTTGTCGCACGGGGATGGGGGCAGGGGGCTCAAGAGCTTCCTTAAATGCAAACAACTTGCCCATTTCAATTTCGAGATGGTTGGAGTATGTTTTATGCGGAACTTCAACTCGTCAGATTGCATCATCTGTTGCTGTGAATTTATCATAGAAGATGTAGATGTTTCCTTCTCATTTGCTGTTTAATCTTTGCTGGCATTCTGCAGAGTTTTAAATTGAGTTTTTGTACTTTTCAGGGTGACTCAAGCTTTTGTCCTGGTATCAAAAGGGGTTCACCATGGCTAATTAGTAGCTAGAGCCTGGAGAAAAGGTGAAGTTGGATTTTGTGGGAGATAAATTTGAGAAAGAATTTGGACAATATTTTGAGCGGACTAAAGTACTTGCAATATGAATTTTTCGGGACATAATTAATGTATCCAGATATTTTGAGTGAGAATATGTTCAAGTGCATAACATTAATCAGAATTCCAAATACATAGCTGGATATCATGAACAATGGAGTTGATAACAGCTTTTTAGACACTGTTTTTTGCTCTTTTTTTGGGGGGGAGGGTGTTCGGGAGTGTTAAAGAAGTAAAATCATCAAGGATTTTCTGTAATTTTCCAAATGTGTTCAATGTTCATAGAAAGCCAAACAAATCTTATATGTACAGTTTCTTTTCTTTTTCTCTTTTTTTTTTTTTGTTTGGAAGGGGGAGACAGGATGGGGTTTAAGAAGTTTGAATCATGAAGTGCAAATTTTACGAGTACATATTTTTAACAGGTTAGACAGTTAGGAAGACAAGTTAAAATGTGAGCAACCCTTTTAAGCCTGTTGCTCTTGGAAATTTACTAACAATTTGTTCTGTTGGAGTTTAACTAGGAAAGATTTGTCACAACTGACACCATTGTCATTTTTCTTGTTGAAGGATGTGCGGTCATACTGGGCCAAAAGCTCTGTGCGCAATGCTACTTGCCCATATCAGATAATTTCTTTGAACTTTTGGCGGATCCTGATATTGCTTTTGTCTTCAGAGTTTTCACAGTGTGTTGCTCAGCTGCACAGGTATGTGAGTTTACATTACACCTCTTGATATTTACTAATAGTCATTTATTCCTTCTATCCCTGCACAGCTTCTGGGCGGTCTGTGAGTCTCAATTTCATTCTAATCTGGCAGTAGTAGCTGCATCAGAATATCAAATGTAAATCCAGAAAATAGCAACCCAGATGAGAAAGACTACAAATGGGTCTGGATCTTAGATTTCCTTAAAGAGTACAGTGATTTTTACTCGCCGGGAAGTAAATTTTCAATAGAAAGGTTTATGTTCGTAGAGATGAGTAGCCTGCAAATAAGATGACAATCCCAATCTGAAGCAACCAAGTCACAAGCTTTTACCAGATTTAAATGTAGGTCTTTGGGACCTAATTTTAAAGACTTCTTCAATTGAACTAACCGAAATTGAGCTAACCGATGCCACTGGTAACTCCTAAATTTGTCTTTGCGGTTCTACTTTCCTGCACTGATTCCCTAACAAAGTGTTCTGATCTAGCTTAAGCTTATTACAAATTCCAGTCCAGTGGACCTTTACTTAAATATTGGGTCATCAGTGGACCGGCTTGATAGGCCCAGTCAAAAGTTTGTCCTTTTTTTAATTAAAAAATAAACTCCAATCAACCCGTCCAAAAATGTACTTTTGAAGGAACCTTCAGGAAATTTCTTTGTTTAAGACCTAGGTGCTGACTGTTGAATGTTACTTTTTGCAACTATATAATATTCCTAAACCACTTTTCAAGCTTATAAAAAGCCATTCCTTTCTTGATTCCCTAATGTTTTCTACTGGTCCTGTTCCTGCCTATCCTTTGGCGGGAGGGGGATGTACTCGAAGAATTAAACCAAAAAAAAAAAAAAAGAATGCCAGAATTACAGTTGAGCTGCACCCAAGAAAAGAACAAAAAGAAAAATGGTGGAGAAGCAAAAGTATATCACAGTTAAAGAATATGAGATCACTGGAATACCTGTTTTTATCAAGCAAGTAAAGAAAACCCATTAGAATCTATAATATTATATAGTTTATTTTCCTTGTTTTCTGTTTTTTGGAGGGGTTCCAGGGGAAGGGAGAATGTATAATATGAACTAACAGCCCTCTCAACAACCTTCAAATACCTGACTGTCAAAACTAACAGCAAATTTGTTTGTCCCTTTGCAGGAGATTTTATTTATCTAGCCCTAAAAGGAAGTGACAAAATACAGTTGAAAATTTACTTTTGTAGCCTTTTGGTTGAGAGAGGGAATGAGGGTGACAACAATGAGGAGAGACAAGCTGCATCTGAGGACGCTGTGGTACTTACTTTTACTGCTTCTTGGCACAGCATCAATTTCGAAGTCTTCATATGTCAATCATGGAAGGCAGCCTTTCTATTATTATAGAGGCCGTCCAATGCTTTCAGCAGCAATTTCATCCTCGGTGATGGCTAACCGGGTGGCCTCCTCTGTTGTTCTCCCCATATATGGCAATGTCTATCCCAGAGGGTAAATTTTACTCCCCTCTGTACTTTTTGCATTTTTTCAGCACATTTTTATCAAAGTAGGTATTGCTTCAACCCAGCCTTAACTTTCATGAACTGTGATTTGGATTGGGTACATCTCCAAATGAATTCTCATGGTTGCTGTGGGTACTTGTAGAATGGGGTACTGATCATGATTATATTGAGAAATAAGCTCTCGTGGATAGGGAAATTTTGTGTGATTGTGGCTTATGGGAATATCCTCAAAGGCTGAAACTTGTGATGTGTGGGGTGAGGTTGTCTACATGTGGATCTTTCCATATCCCACTGACACGGGGCCACACTGCGGTTTGTTGTTGTTGCTACTTCTTGGATTAGGGACAAGGATCAAATATCAGTGTGGCTGCAATTGTTCATAGTTGACAGTGGAAATGTCCCGCTGGAATTAAGACTTCAAGTAATGAACTTTTGAGTTTATAAGTGGTTAACGTACACAATGGTGACATGGATGATATCATGGTGATTAATGGCCTAATGGGCAGTTGTTATGTACAACCCTGATTGAGGTGGGGATGTTCATGTAAAATGATCATTTGATGTTGATGTTGCATTCAAAAAATTGTCGGTGATGTGATAGTATTTTCGGCTTGTTTAGCAAATAAGGAGAAAAAGATTAAGCTTTACAATGTATTGCCTCAGTGCATTTCATCCAAGACAGTTGCTATTTCTGTCACAAATTGACTGTCTCAAGTAATTATTATTAAATTCATTCATATCAGGTAGCCTCCATAGTTATCACAAAAACTCTGATTTGATATTGGTTAACATTCCACTCATTCAATATCTGTTGTTGAGGAGGGTTACACCCTTAAAATGAATGAGTACTAGGTATTGGAAAACATGCTTCATCTTTGTTACAAGCCTCCATTTTTATGGTTTTATGGGATTTGATTTGCATGTTTTATCTAGCATTGTCTAGCCTTGAAATATTTCAGCACTTGAATTGCAGATTCTATTATGTACCAATTAATGTTGGCGAGCCAGCAAAACCCTACTTCCTTGATCCTGATACAGGCAGTGATCTCACGTGGCTTCAATGTGATGCACCTTGTGTGCGCTGTACCAGGGTAAGGTGAAATCTCTTGCTGCTGAAATGTATTGCCTCGTGAAAAAGTTGCAGTTCTATTTGGCAGAAGATGTTTATCTCAAGCGATTCTTATTGCCTACCACTTCAGTTATTGCAAATACTCTCTCACTCTTTGACATGTTTTGTCCACCTTCTGGATAGATGAAAAGGTTACCTTTTGGTGTTTATTTTAAACCTTATATTGATGTGGACTGCAGAAAAATCCTCTTTAAACCATATTCTGATCTCTTGCTGAGAGATTAACATGCTATGAATGGTTTTGAATACCATGTTCAGCTGAAAGAATCTCACTATGATTCAGGGGTAAGGTGGCATTCACACCCACCCCAACCCCCTTCCCACCCTGAGTGCACCCACGTAGCCGAACACTATGCATAGCTGGGATTCTAGGATATCGGTTTCGTCTCTGGCTTTTATTAATATATAACAGAAACTGCACTTCCTTGCATCCACATCTAATTCAACCCTTTCGATTTGCCTCCGTGGTGCACAAAGTCATTTTAATTCTGTTTATTATCTGTTAAAAAGAAAGAAAATCACAAGTACTGTTGACTGAATTCTATATTTGTTTCATGCCTGGGGATGATTCATACGTGAAATTTTTGCAGGCCCCACACCCCCTTTACAGACCTAGCAATGATCTATTACCTGCTCGAGATCCCCTTTGTGCTGCTGTACAGCCTGAGCATTACAGACCTGAAAGCCCCGACCAATGTGATTATGAAGTTGAGTATGCAGATGGTGGGTCATCTCTTGGCGTTCTCCTTAGGGATGCTGTACCTCTAAACTTGACTAATGGGCATAGGCGTAGCCCTCGTCTCGCTATCGGGTTTGTATTTGTTCTTGATTTTCCCATCATTTTCTTTTCCCTGTCTTGAACAGATTTTCTTGAAGTCAGAACATTTTGCTTGGTGCATATTTGATCTTCATTTTTTCTTAACATGACAATCACACAAGGGCCGTTCCTGTGGGATCAGCCTTATCATGTTAACAGGTTGGCTGTGTGCTCTGCCCTATGCATCTCACAGCTAAGACTTACTCATTAATATCTTTGTAGATGCGGATATGATCAAATCCCAGGCTCATCTTTCCATCCTTTGGATGGGGTACTTGGCCTTGGTAAGGGAAAAGTCAGCATTGTTTCACAACTCAGTGATCAGGGTTTAACACGGAATGTGGTTGGCCACTGCCTAAGTGGGGAAGGAGGAGGCTACATCTTCTTTGGGGACAATGTTTACGATCCATCCCGTATTGAGTGGACCCCTATGTCTCGTGATTACAGGTAAAGTTCATATTCTGTTGCCCCTTCATTGCTGTATTCGGTCGGAAGCCTTCTCCTGATTGATGACTTTCCTTTTGAATATTGTGAAAATATGGTATGTGTTTCCAGAAAGCACTACTCTCCTGGGTTTGCGGAGCTCACTTTTGGTCGGAGAAATACTGGAGTCGAAAATCTTCTTGTGGTTTTCGATAGTGGAAGTTCTTATACCTACTTCTCCTCTCACGCCTACCATACCCTCATATCTCTGGTGAGTATTCTGAATATAAATTGTGTAATGACTTCATGTAACCTGCTTTTGAATCACACTTTCCTGGTTGACTTAATTTTCATATTCAAAACTATGCCAACCTTGAAACTAATTGATGGCGAATGGATCGTTAGGTTGAATCGTGTCAATTTCATAGTGGCTTAGGATGGTCTGATGGTCAAATTGGGTTGAAGTTCAGGTCATGTCTTGGTCTATCTTGGTTTGTCTAGAAGTTGGTCTAGAAAATGCATCTGATATTGATTGAGCAACTCTTAGATCAATTCAATTTAGAGCCAAAATCATATTTGCTTATTTCAGGTCATGGGTCCCTTTTAGTTTTGAGTTAATGCAAATTATGCAGTCAGTTAGGATTAGTTTGGTTGATGCAAATTTTGATGGGTAAAAGTTGCTGTGCAGATGACGAAAGAGTTACACCGGACCTCCCTAAAGGACGCAGTTGATGATGACACACTTCCTGTGTGCTGGAAAGGCAAAAAACCCTTTAAGAGCATCCGTGATGTGCGAAAGTATTTCAAGCCTTTGGCACTAAGCTTTGCGAATGGAGGCAGATCTTCAGCTCATTTTGATATACCCCCTGAAAATTATCTCATCATCTCAGTAAGCAGCTTTAAAAAATTCTCATTTTGCCTCTCTCTGTTTTACATGCTTTGCCAAGTTAGCTAAGATAATTTCTTTCTTCCTTCTCCTCTTTCCCAGATCAAAGGCAGTGTCTGCTTGGGAATTCTGAATGGCACTGAAATTGGATTGCAGAACTACAACATCATTGGAGGTAATAAACCCGATGCTAGATCAGAAATAGACTTTCAAAAATTGACCTGTAGGCTATCTGATCATCTGACTTGAGTAGTTAAATGGGGCGATTTTATCGACCCACCTCAATGGTTCATCCTAAATTTTCTCTACCAATAATGCTTGTATTTTCAAGAGAAACGTGTTTGACAAAATGGTATAACTTTCCCAAGTGGAGGCCTAACCAAGATGCCTCGGCCCAAACACGAGTACGAGATTGAACTAAAAATTTTGTCAACCGAAATACAGCCTAAACAATATCCCTACTTCAACACAAACTGAATGACCCGAATAATAACTATAAAAGAACTCGATTTATGTGTTCGTAGTTTGGTGGGTCATTTATGTTTTGCATTATGCAGACATATCAATGCAAGATAGGATGGTGATCTATGACAACGAGAAAAATATGATCGGATGGGGACCAGGAAACTGTGATAAAATTCCGAAAGGGAAGGCTACTGCTTCGTGAATGTGGTCTCTAGACAGTAGATATCAATCGTTGGAGCTGTAAGTACTGCAAAATCCACAGAAAGGAACTTATGATTCATGTGTAGATAGCCATATTCATATTCATATTCAAATTTATAGTGTCATAGAATTAATTCATAGCTAGGCTAGCCATCCTGACAATCACGTTGTATAATAGTTTCAGAACAATATTTCATTGTTGGTTGAATATACAATCAATAAAATTTACAGAAGTCTCATGATCTTTTATTGAAGTCTCATGATCTTATGTATGTCTTCACCTCATGGAATTTCGTGCTCAAATATGCTACCCCAACCCCACTCCACCACCCCAAACAAACCAAAAGGGAGGGAGAACCATTCCGGAGAATTATCCAAAAGGTTAGTTAGGGGTAGGTGCATATTGACTTGTACAGTGGTAATGAGGTTATTATTATTATTAGGGTTTTTGAATGCCAATAATTCTACTTTTATGGCTCTTGGATGAGAAATCCATTATTATTATTATTATTATTATTATTATTATTATTATTATTATTATTATTATTATTATTATTATTATTATTATTATTATTGTTATTATTGTTATTATTATTATTATTATTATTATTATTATATGTGTTGCTGAGAACCATATTGTACCCTACTTCTCCACTACGAACACCCCATCTTTATCCCCTTTTATCAAGCATGGTGTTATTCATTGTCCTCTCATAAGGCCCCAAAAATTTAAGTTCCCAAGTATTTTCCTAGTAAGGCTTATATTACAATTAGACTTCTCCTATTTACTTGACTACTTATTTGACGTATGATATTATTTATTTATGTTTTAGTTCAAATGAGTCATAAAAGATAAGTACGATGTATGATGTTATTTATGTATCTAAATAACTTACAGTACTTGTTTTCATTTCTATAACTCTATGTCCAAAAAGATTAATTATTAAACTCCTATGTAATATTTAAATGTCATAATTATTCTCAGGACCACTCTATCTTTACAAAATAGGAAATTTGTTACGATTATAAGTTATGAGAAAAGAACCCTACCAACGCCTACCTTATGAGTTTCTCCATTGATCTTATATCTATTGTCAATATTCAAAGATACATACAAAAATAAGGATTATATGTTGTACTAATTTGTATTTCTAGAAGTTTCTTTTACTGCTGGTGTTTTTCTCTTTTATCCTCCTGTTTCATAACTTCCAAAGCACCTTTTGTCAACTAGTTACCATGCAAAAATACAATCGCTCACTACATACTATCGTAATTAACACGAGTCAATATTATGTGATAATAATGTAATGAAATCAATCTTATAGCAAAATTATAATTACGTACTTTACAATAATCATAAATACAAGATAATTTTTAAATTACAAAATACTCTTATATATAACCTAATCTTGATGATTTATGTAATGCATCTAATTAACCTAACATTCCACAAAGTGCATATAATTATTCTTTTATTTTCTCACTTACACGACTATATGTTAAAATTCAAAAGGCTTGTCACTTCAACAAGTTTTTGAAAAAAAAAAAAAGAAAGAGAAGATTGGTTGGTAAAGGATAGTCACTCTTTAACTTTTGAAAATTACAGATGAGTTGGGCAAAAGTCTCAATCATATTTTGTGTTTTACTAATGAAAGGAATCAAACAAAGGCGGCCACCACCACACGTGTGGCTTCATTTGACCCCAATATTAATTATAAGTACTATGTATATACTATATACTATTACCGATAAACATTATTGGATGTTGTCAACACGAGTCGGTTTAAGTTGTTTCTATATTTGTTAACCTTATGTAACGGCTTATGTTTGAGTCTTATAAAATATGTGATGAAAGTGTTCTCTCCCTTATGCGCGTCAATAACATATTAATTCTAGTATGGGCAGGAAAAAAAAGTCACTATTGAATAGTGAGGTTGAAATGAAGACAATATCATTGTATTGGTTTTTATTATTGATATACTCAATCTGAAAATCTTAAAATTAGTATAAAAATTCTTAGAGAAGAAGAATTCAATTTTATACTAAAAAATATCAACACAAATAATAAGCTAAAATTGTGTTCAATTGTGCAATCATTTACTTAAATTTGGCACAAAATAAAATTTAAAATTATTTATTACGACTACTTATTTGATGGATCGAGGACATGATGATTTCAAAATCTAAGTGTTATGTACAACTATCATAATTTTTGGAACACTTCACCGAATAAAAATCATGTTAGACATTATGTCTTTCTAATGATTTCGTACCCGGACTAATGTTTGTATTTATTTTCAAATAAGATCCTTTACATACAGGTATACAAATAAATTTATTTTTATTTTATTCTCAGTCTCATTCAAAACAACTACATTGAAATTTTTAATCCTATCAATGTCATTAATTAAAACAAATACTTACAAAAATGGTGGAGCCTATATGAACTCCATTTTCAACCCAACTTTTGGCAATAAGAATTGCACCAATTCAATCATGTGATGGTCCAAACTTGGATGGCATTTTGACTATCTTACGTGTTAACTTGGTCCTATCTCATAAATTTCCACTGTTATTGGTGCCAAAAATGGACCATATTCTATATATATATATATATATATATATATATATGCCTGTTTTTTGCCCCTAGCTAGCCTTTTTTTCTCCTATCAAACCCCCTTAACTTATATACATGCCCACAAATATGTAATTGCAATTTGCAAGAGTATTTGTATGTTTTTGTTTTTTAGGTGAATAAAGGATAGAAAAATACCGAATATTAATATTTACCTCTCTAGAAATAAAAAATTAGTGGATCCTGTATAATTTCACCGAAAAGATTTATCGGCTATTATAAACCTTAAATTATATTTGAAGAATTAATTTGATATATCACGGATTCATTGTACCACATATTTAACTAGGTCCCTAACTCAGGGCAACCCAATGGGTTACAACGAGTCTAATGGGAGAAGATGTCAAATTATTCTAGGGACAAGTCTGGCTCTTCCTCCCCACAATTTCCTCCGATTTGAATCTTGGTGAAGAGTATGAAAGACGGTGGTGGAGCTAACTAGGTTACCAGCGCTTTGGCACAAGTAGTTAGTAATTGATATAAATAACCAGAAAATATGAAACAAGACTAATTTATAAAGCAAGTTGAGAGACGGCACAACCCATTGAGAAACACGTAATATGCTCCAAATAAAGAAAGTCATCTCACGAGAGTTTGTGTTTATTTAATTCTATTAACTTATTCAAAAAATATATATACATTTAGAGTTTAATATCTTAATTTATCTAAAATTTAGATTTATCCAAGTAGAATCTAGGTTTCTATAATTTTTCTCTCGTGAAAATTTGGGTTTTTTTAAAAAGGAGTGAGGGCTTTTTCTTCTTCTTCTTGTGAGAGGTAAGTTTCTTCTTGTGAGAGGTAAGTTTCTACCCTTTATGCTTGCTTACACGTACAAATTTTATTAAAATTGTTAATTCGATTGGAATATATATTTATGATTTTTTTTATTAGTTGATTTTAATTGGAAAGATTTAACAATAGAATCTGTCTTCACCAAAATGATGTTTCCTTCGTATTGGATCATTATATTACATACACATCTATGAAGTTATACTTTAGGTCGTCAACATTCGTAAATAACATAGTGAAGTCAAAGAGCAGTGGTTTTTTGGCCGATTGATCTACAAGTATAAAGTATATATACCATTAATTTTGTCGAAATAGAGACCTATTTCGATACTTTAGATTTACTCGTTATTAAGAAATTATTTATCTTTATATATGCCGTATGACTTTTTATTGAGAGAAAGGGTAAAAAAAGAAAATATATCTTAATTATATGTATAAATGCTTGGCAAAAATTTGAGTTTTGGGTCAAAATTAGGGTTGGACAAATCGGATATCGGACAAAATTTTCTCGTTCGATACCCGCATTGTTTTACGACTAACAATTCGAGCAGGCCTAAATTCGAGTTAGAATCAGGTTCGAACTACAAAAACGAAAATTTTACGTGCGAATTTAAAATTCGGACAATAAATTTATGATCACACCCAATTTTTGGAGTCGGATAAATTCGAGTAATCGAATTGTACCAAATTTCACGTTCAAAAGGTGAAGGGGCCCTAGTGCTTACAATTACAAAATGCAACCAATGGTAGAGCATATATAAGTTTGTTTAGCCACCATTGACTCAAGTTATTAGTGATTTATCCAGTCAAATTAGGTGGCAAACACAATGTTCTTTCCCTCAAAATATTAGCTGGCTTTTCTTTTCTTTTTTTTTTCTTTTCTCCCTTTCTGGTCATATTTATCAAGAGCTATTTGAAACTGACCATTTTTTTTTGTAAACAATCTTATTCACGTTACTTTCTTCTTGCAATTTGTCTTCGATTAGATACTTATTAACTTGTAATTTAATTGGTTGGATTAGTTTTAAAGTGACTAAATGTCTTATTATAATTAAATTTCCTTTTTTATTATGTTATGTAATGTAAGTATAAACTTTGCAATTTTGAATCTAAGTATCTGTAATCAATATTAAGTACATTACCATAGTACACCTTTAGTTTTTAAATAAAAACGGGTTAATAATTGACCGTTTAAACTCAATTGATAAAATATATATAATTACTTAAAAGGGGTTATGGTTTAAAAGATTGTGGTAATTTTTTTATAAAAAAATGGTATAGGTGGGCTCGAAAAAAAAGAAATTAAAAAGGGAGGTAATTTTTTTTTACAATTGTAAATATGGGTTATTTAAATAGACCTCTATTTCAAAAGTAATCTTAATTGGACTGAACGGCCTGGGGAATAGGAATATCAAGCCCAAGCTTAAAGCTTATCTCAACTCTTTTGCACAACTTGTAAGAAAATTGTCTCCACCAAAACTCGAATTCTAATTAAGAGGATGATAGAATATAAAGTGTTTGTCGCTAGACCAATACTCGGTACAACATGTGAGCACATTAGGGCACATGTTTGTATTGAACCCAGTTACAAGTTAGAGCGAGAGAGAGCGAGAGATGACAAGAAAGACATGAAAACGGCAAGAAAAAACAATGTCTAGACCAGAGTGACCATCAGCTGGTCCAAATCCACACATGTGCATACGACAGTGGTGCTCGGAAGGATCTCCGAACAACTACATTCATTGATTGGAGGATTTCGACCATGCTATGCTACTCCTTCAAACTCGCCCTTTTATGATCGTCTCCGATTTAAATTGAGGTGATTATAGCGGGTTTTTGAGCACAACATATGAGAAATAAGTAGCGTAGTTTTAAGTTTATAAAGTCTAAATTATAAAACAATTTAATTCAAGTAGTACGAGCTGATAGTTTAAGACTTCCAAAAACTTCATACTACTTGTTTTTATAACTTATAATTAGAAAAGTTAGAAATATACACGATCTCCTTTTTTTTTCTTCTTTTTCTTCAATTCATTTATAGTAGGCGTAAATGCCAATATGGTACAATTACAAACAGGTAAGAGAGGAAATTATATACCTACAACCTATTACAGCTAAAAGTCTCAGTCTTAACCTTAGGTTAAGACCTCATCGGCAAAACTTATTGACAAATCACACTAGAATGTTGAACTTCTGAACAAATAAATTTTCCCATGATATGCTAATCGTTAAAAAAATGTGCTACAACCCTATGTAGCTATATAAAATCTACAATCTCCTATATACTCGGCTAGATATATATATATATTAACAAGCTGGTGCCTCAGAATGAGTCAAACAGGCTCTGTTTTATCTTCCTACCAACACTCTGGGCTTCTTGATGGACTGGGCTGGCCGCAAATGAATGATACTGGTCTACCGGAGCAACATGAATATGTCCTGAAAGTTGGCAAACTGATCCTGCTGGAACTGGGCCGGAGCTCCGAACGGGTCACCCGGAAATGAGTCCATGTAGTTGAACTGGAAGTCAAGGTCCTTGTCCAGGTCATTCCATTTGGGTTCACTTTGGACCTCCTTGTCACAAGGGAAGTCGGGCGATCCCACCTGGCCAGACCCACTTGTGTCAGTGTGGTAATGTGGGACTGACTCCGATGTGTCGAAGTGCATTGGATCGGCCATCGATGGTGGAGGGCATTGGTTTGCAAATCCTGAGGTGAGGGGAGGGTTCAGCCCGTGTGTCAATGCCAGTGGCTTCTGATCCTCAAACTCCGAGTTTTGGAGCATGGGCTTGGGATCAACGTTGTAATGTTTTTCAATAGTGCCCTTCTTGTTGTATATCCGGCATAGCACCCAATCATCAAGCTGAAGTATCAAAACGGGATAGGTCAGCACAAATTAAGGTGAAAATACAAAAGTCAAGTTTCATCCAATGTACTAGCAACCAGGTCGACCCATAAACGAAGCTAACCATAAAGTGTCTACGTTTCCGAAATATTCCGAAAAATAGACCTTTTGGAGCCTACACTATCACACAAAACACGTGTCTGATATAGGGTAGGGACCTCTAAATCGGACAAGAAGCGTGTTCGTGGTAAGTAGATCATATGGATGGTCCCGGGCCTAGCCCTAGTCCACCATGCAAAATGGAACCACTTTGGTACCACCATAACCACACCTAAAGACCTAGTTAGTTACTTCAATGAATCCTAGTTCGTAACCAACATTTTCAATGTAATAACACCCATGAAATGACACAGCTAGGAGCCTAGCCTAGGACCAATCACATATACTCCTCAATCTTTTTATTTTTCAAAAATGCTTAAATTTCACAGTCAATTTTGCTAAATGGCCATTTTACCCTTCCACCACCCCAACTGTGTAATTTCCATAATTAATTCCTAGTTTTATCTCAATAAAATATTGCATAACCCTTTTTTTCACCCTGATTTTTGTAGAGAGAAAATGAAATTTACCCGAAGATTAGTTTTCTTGCCAGGGTGAGCGGAGCGGTCGACATTAGCGAGGCGGTACTCGTGCATAATCCAGTTGGTTTTAACTCCTCTGGGGGCTTTCCCGGCGTAGAAAACCAGAGCTTTCTTGATTCCAAGGGTTTTCGGCTTTCCGATCGGTTTATCCGCTCCGGTCGCCTTCCAGTACCCGGCTCCGGCAGCACGGTTAGGCCTTGAACCATTCGGATATTTCCGGTCCCGAGGAGAGAAGAAGTACCACTCCTTTTCCCCGTACAGTGCCATCCCTGCCATCATTCAAATCCAGAGATTTAACACAAAATTCTACTCCAAAATCAAATTGAAAGAGAAATCATGAACTTGAGAAAATTGAATTCATGCGGTCAGTTTAAAATTTGGTTGGAACAGTAAAACTTGATTTTGATTGAATATGAAATTAATTAAATCTTAGGAGAAATTCGCTTGATTCAGATGGCAAATTTTTTAGTCTCGCTTTCAAATAATTTTGAACTCAGCTGATTTTCATCTTTTTGAGTCCAATTCGGCTAACCCTAAATTTTTGAAAATCAAAGAGAAATGAACAGAATTGAGCAACTCCTTCTTCATCGACAGCGGAACATCTATATCAAACAGAGTCCAGCCGAACTCCGAGGAGAGAGAAACAGAGAACGATCGAGAAAAAGAAGAGAGGAAAGAGAAAATACCAGGGAGCTGCCATGGATCGAACTTGTAGAGATCAATTTCAGCAATAATTGGAACAGAGATAGTCTGAGAAGCGCATTTTCGGCACAAGTAGTGAACCACGAGCTCCTCATCCGTGGGATGGAACCGGAATCCGGCCGGTAACTTCAATGCTTCGTTCGTCGACGTCATTTCCGATGAATCAAATCAGCCAAATGAATTCAATTCCGATGATTCTCCGGCGGATCTTCACTGATCGATTCTTCCTCTTCTCTCTCTCTCTTTCCTCTCCTCTTCTCCCTCTCCTCTTTTTCTCCTTTGCTTGTGATTTCTCGGCTGCTGCTCAGAAACGCGGACACTTCGCTGGAATCCCAGGAGGCTTTTTATAGAGTTAGCCGCACGTGTTCTGAGCGTGGCTCACTATAGCTGAAAAAAGGCACCATTTTTTAATGGTCTAAAATGTCCCTGTTTAACATAATTATTAGAATTTAGGATAATTATTCTCCAACTTGAAGCCTAATTTTTATTTTTATTTTTATAGCTTTATTAACTTTGTTTTGTAAATACAGAGCAGTCAATTCATAAAATTTATTTGGTCATTCTATGCTTTTAAAAGTCTTATTGAAAGACAACATGATTTTTTTATAAAAAAAAATTCTCCAAAAAAATTTAATAATTTAATTATAAATAAATTCTCTTTGTCTTCATACTATCCTTCTATTCAATTTTTTTAAATTATAGTACGATCCTACAAAGTTTTGAGGTTGCCTTAGATGGATCATCATTAACCTAAAAACTAATAATAATAATAATAATAATAATAATAATAATAATATTTCTTATTATAGATTTCTCTTTTGTTTGGTTTGAAAATGTTCAAATATAGGAAATTTTATCCTTTTAAATAGAGAGATTAATTTTACTATTCTTATAAAATAATTTTAAAAAATATTTTTGTTGAGTTGAAATCTTATTAAAACATTTTAACTAGTTAATGAAAATATTGCAGACTAATATCAAACTACATTAATTATATAAATATATCATATAAAAGATTACTCTCATTTATAAATATAAATTAATCTATAAAGTTGTTGTAATAACAAGGAGAGGGTTCTATAAAAAAATACGAGGTGAATATCCAAATTATAATAATTAAAATTATTATCTTTAAATCTTAAATATCGAAGAAAATATATAATTTTGTGTTAAGAGAGAGTAATAGAGCTACTCATTATCTCACTTCTTTACTTTGAGAGTAGATTATGGGACTCTGATTTTTCGAAAAGCATTTGTGCCCGAGTTTTAGAGGAAATCTAATATAATGTCCTCCCCTCCTCTTTGACATAATAATAATAATAATAATAATAATAATAATAATAATAAAAAATAAAAAAAAAGATCGGAAGAGTAGACTTGCACATGATAGTCTTCCGAACTGTTCAATATATACCTCGATTGTAAAAAGGACTTTCCTTAAAGTTAGTCAACCATAAAAACTTCTCCTAATCAATTTACGTAGAATGTAATATTTCACTCACATCAAATATTAAATTTTACACCGATAATTGAATATATAATAATTTATATTTCGAACTACATATACAATGGAATTGAAATTAGATATATTATAAGATATACAATACTCCCTCCATTTCAAAATACATGTCATTTTCACTAACTTTTCTCATTTCATAATACTTGTTATTTTACAATTCTAATGACATTAATTACTAGTTTACCAACTTTGTTCTTATTAATTGCTTTATTTATCTTTTTTTTCATTTCCAATAAAATTTGTTATACATTTCGTATTTTTTAATATTTTTACATAACCTTAAAACGATATATATTTTGAAATGGATGAAGTATATACTTGCGTATGAAGTGTATTGAAAATTAATTAGAGATTTTATAACGTGTTTTTATAAAAGTCATGGGAATCACGGATGAAAACAGGGATAGTTGTAGAGAGAGAGAGAGAGAGAGAGAGAGCTGAAAAGGAAAGAAGGTGAATTGATGGAACAGTGCATGGACAGCTGAGTTTAGTAGAGGGGGAAGGATTAGGAAGGAGCCATTTACTTGGGCGACAAGGATACCGTTGACCGCAGCCTTGACCCTACGTTGACTATCCAATAGAAACGCTCCACGTGTTTTGTCCGCTATTGCTTCATTTTGTCACTGCTTCCGTCATCCGGTGTTTCGCCTTCGCCGTTTTTTTTAAAAAAATTTTTGGAAAAGTGGGTGTGTTGACTTGGGTGAAAATTGTGATTGGTTTTTGAGGCGATCCGAAACTGAATCCCCCTTTCGGAAAACGAAACTACTCAACCGCCCATTTACTGTTTCTTTCAACTTTATTATTATTATTATTATCAATCAATTATATTCATATCATCATAGGAAAAACAAAAAGACAAAAAGTTGATTACATTACGCTCTATATTTTAGCTTCATAACCATCTAGAAGACTAGAATTACACTACTATTTATTTCATCAAGTTGTTTTGAGCAAAATTATCTATTTCAAGAAGTGTATAAATATTGTAATTTAGCGGTTTGCATACATTTATTTAGTTATATGTTTAAAAAAATTAGTGGTTGGATTAACTAATGATTGTATGTGAAAGGGTATTAATAATTTGCTAAATATAAAAATTAATGATGCTCTTATAACAGTCATGTTTGAATTAGCGTTTATAATCGCTAACCGTTAATAACCGCTCATAAACGCTAATAATCGCTCATAACCGCTCATAAACGCTATAACAGATTCATAACATCTCATAACAGTTAATTATAACCGCTATAACAGACTACCCACTATAACAGACTAATAAATTCATATTATCGTTATTGTGATGATTATTATTTATGATGATAATGATAATGAGAATTATTATTATTATTATTATTATTATTATTATTATTATTATTATTATTATTATTATTATTACTACTACTACTACTGCTACAACTACTATTACTACTACTACTACTGCTACTACTACTACTACTACTAATAATAATAATAATAATAATAATAATAATAATAATAATAAT